>BSBM01000456.1:9772500-10372500 GCA_027924585.1 Larix kaempferi | reverse complement strand
TTGGTCCATATACTGTTGTACATGTTACTAACAGTGGCGCAGCTCAGTTAGCCACGTTAGCAGAGGACAATTTACCTGGATTAGTCAATGGAAGTAGGCTAAAACCCTATCGGGATAGCCCTACTTCGCAGAACCCTATTTAGACTGAAGCAAAAAAAAAAAAAAAAACACACAACTTGAAGCTCAAAAAGGTAGCTGCGCATATCCAATGAAGCAGAGAAAGTACAAAGCTCACGTCCGAGAACTGCGCAGTACGAAGTTGAAAAGGTAGTTGCGTCGATCAAGTGGAAAAGGACAACTTTGGAATATGAGCAGTTGTGAAAAAAGACATGAAGTCGCAGCACAGCTGCACAGTTAAAAACACGAAGGCAATGGATGATAGCAAAACATATTGTCAGAACCGCCAGTGCATTATGATGGGAGCGGGTGGCCATGACAACTGTCGGCCGATTAGTGAGTCGTTATTCAAAAAATGGCGGCAACAACAAAATCCTGCATTAAAAGAATATCCTATCCATTCGGTTGTAATAAAGACTGAAATGATCGAGATCCTAATGGGATCCGGGCAACGGACTTGGCATTTAATCGTTCGCTAGGCTGTCATACGGCTTTCCAGTACCGTTACACCTCAGCATTTAAGGAAAGTTAATCCGACTCCACATATTTAACGGTGGAAAATATTGAGACACCAGCGAGATCTCATCTAGCACACCTAGCACTTAATGCCTAGTCTAGCCATTCCCGGTACATTCAATGTCACATAAGGTGCAGATCCATCCAGGATTGGGTAAGCGGATGTAGCATTAAATCCCTCGGTTAACCATTAACAGTCACACCGGCGGGTAAAGGATCTATAAATACCAACCAACTCTTCCTTATGCATTTTACCATGAGTTTGAAATTTTACCGACTGTAAGATCGTAAGGACTTAGCAACCAGAAGCACGACTGTTCGTTGAGTTTATGTCCGAAGAGATGACGTTAGAAGAGATCCATGGCACGTTCAACCGCTCTGGTATAAGTGGAGTGATGAAGACACCACCGAAGCAGACAACACCAGAATGGGGTGGCTCGTCCAAGAGCCCGAAGCCGAATCAGTCGCAGCAGCAAAAGAAGGACAAGCATCCATCCACCACACAGGAAAAACCAAAGACACCAGGAACTTCTAAGCCAGCGGCTCCACAGGGGAACCCGCCACCACCGGTATGGCTCATTCCAAATTATATCAGTCCGAGAAAGAGCGATGCCCCAAAAAGGCACTTGGAGAAGAATGCAAAATATGACATCCTATTGCCTCGATGTCAAAGCATGTCCGGACTAAGGAAGATTTGCTCGGAAAAATTCCTACCTGCAAATTTACTGATTACAACCTAATGGATGATGAGAAATTTCCACACCTGCAGATGGACAAGTACATGTATAGAAGACATGATGGAACCACAAAGAAAGCAGAGGTTGTTCCAATGGACTGGGCGGTGTCGTTGTCCCGGGCTAGTCTGCTCAACCTGCTACGGATTCCACACTTCGAACACAGCAAAGAATGCAAGGTTGTGGTGCATACGCTGCTATCCTGTACGCACCAGGGTACATTTGGCTGGACTTTAAGGTCAACATTACTGTTGACTTGATAGCAAGAATTATCGGTTTGAACAACAGGGGCAACGACCTTGCTAAAGAGTTTGTCGGCAAGAAAGACGATCAAGAATTAGCTGTGAAAATAAAGGCCGAATTTGATTTGGTTAGAGGACACGGAGGATATGAAACTAATCCAATCACAATTGAACCTCTGCGGTTCACCATTGAACTACTGGCAGGAAGGCTTCTGAGGAAAGCAAGGCCAAAGTAAGTTTCCGCATCAGTAGTGGCCCTAGCTGCCAAAGCTATGGATGGACATGAGTATAATTGGGAAAACTTTCTGCTCAATGAGTTTTTACTGGAGGTACAAGACACTCAGGACAAAGGGTTACCTTTCCACTTCAGTTGGTTGATAATACTCATTGCTTTTGTAGGATGGAAAGAACCTTTGCATCAGAATGGCATGTCGGTAGCAGCAGATGATTGCCGCACGATCCGTTATGCGAACATTTGGGCATCCACAAACGCAGAGAAGCAACGACTCAACGATCTGCAATTCTTGACTTATTTTGAGCAGTTATGCACATTTATTAAGAAGACTCCGTGCATCACAAAAGAGGTGACGAACACATATAATCCCAAGATGATTTTCAAGGCTGGATTACATTCTATCTACATACGGCCACGCTTGTCAACAGAGACATGGTATGAAGGCCAATATCAGCTTGGAGCACCGATGATCGAGTTGATCATTGAACACTGACCCGAGAACTGGAAAGAAGATGCACCAGAAACTGTTATCACTACATCCTCAGAAGAGGAAGACAAGGACCAAACGAAAAAAATACAGAGGTCCAAAGCATGCCAATCCAAACACCTACCCCACAGGTAGGTGAGAAAAGAAAGGAACCGGCTACACAGAAACCGAAGAAGCCACAGAAGAAGAAGTCCAAAGCGACAAAACCACCACTTGACAAAATGTTGCATGATGATGACTACGAATAGATCGCATCACGGGTGTCAACGCACCTAGAGGATGTAGTCATCCTGAAGGGAGATAAGGAAGAACCATCACAAGCAGAGGTCAGAGAAAGCATCAATAAACTGACCAGTCTAGTCTTACGAATGGAGCAAGTCCATTGAAACTTGACTAAGGAACCAAACCATAATGGCCACTTAGGGGAGTCAAGTGAGCCAATGAGCAAGTCACCTGCCTATACAACTCGGACGCGCATAGTCAAGATTGCACCCATGTCCATTTTGTTCCTGACCGATGAGATGGTAGAAAACGCGAGGCTACTCGCACAGTTGGAATTTAATGTAGCAATGCTACTGCGGAATGACTGCATGAGTTGCACACTCAAAGAGCCGCAGAAATACACGAACGAGACATCGTCTCGCACATTCAGCACCACCAACTTGAAGAGAACTACAAGAAATTGCAGGAATAATGTGAATAGAAGGCAAGGGAGCCTCAGCGCACGCAAGAGAAGTAGCGCAGGGTACAAGGAGCGGTATCAGCTATCTGCGCGAGGCTACCCAAAATTGCAGAGGAATCGGAAACTGAGGCAGTTATCCTACAGATCGATGTTGTTGTGGATATCCTGCAAGAAAGAATGAAGGGACTGGAAATTTCCCACAAAGAGAAGATTACAGAGATGGAAGCTTCCCATTAGGCAGAGATGGCCGAGCTGGAAGCTCAACGGCCAATTGATATAGCACAACAGGCGGAAGAAGCAAGAGCAGAGGTGTTGAGGGCCTCTACACAGAGCAGCTGCGCAGCAGTCACGCAATGCCAAAATCTGCTAGATGACGTGTCGAACATCTGGAGGATATTGCAAGAGGAACCAGAGTTGTGAAAGATCCACAATGAAATACAACAAAAGCAGCAAGAAGTGGATTCCACGGATGCTTCTATGAAAGACTTACCGGTACGACAGAAGAGGCACGCCTTTGAACAAACCAAGGTACTTAGAAAGGTGCTCGAGACTCTAAGAGCAAAAGAAGCTGAAACCTCTTCAAGGTTACAGCCATTATAAGAATAAGCACTCACCTTAATCGATGAAATTGAAACAAAGTTGCAAGATCTTCAAGCAACATAGACTAAAGTTAAGGAACGGCTTGAGGAACCTGCCTCAGATGAGATGCTCGACATGGTAAGAGGATGCGAGCAAGAAATAAAAGAAGTAGTTGCAAAGCTAAGTGCAACTATTCAAGACTTTACTGCACGATCAGGTATTTCAAAGGATGTGCAGATGGAGAAGCTGGATTGAAGTGGCTCAGGACGAGCCACAAGTCAGTGTTAGGGGCATGTTGGGCGTGGCCCAAGTAGGCACAATTTTGATAAAGACAGAATTTTGGGAGCTACGCAGTTTGGGCTTCGAAGTCAGAAGGCACAGTTTTGTGAAGTGCGCAGCTCGGAGTGTTAAGTTTCAATATGCTAAGACAGAAAATATCAACATTACATTCCATTTCACAACAATAGCATATACAGGATCACTGAAAGAACAACAAGCACAGCATAAACATAAGAGACACAGATTTATCCTGGGAAACCCTCATGGGGTAGAAAACCCATCAAAGCTTCCTCAATATAGATAACCAGCCAATACAAAGATGTAAACCCTAGACATGAGCTCCTTCTCCTCCATAGCAGATCTCTCCCTCACCTACGCGCCAATCGCAAGTGAGTGTAATGTGTGTTAAATGAGGAACACACCTCCTCTATTTATACACAACTCCGACTTGTATTTTACATTAACTAGGTTGGCCCCAACTTAATCACTTAACATAATATGGCAGGGTCGACCCCACTAGGGTGGTCTAATAACCCCTTTAACCCACATGACTCATACAGGGCCGACCCCCACTAGGGAAGTCTAATAACCCGAGTTACCACATTCTCCACAGAGGAATACAACATCTTCGGATATACAATAAGGTCTTCACGGAGGAATGAAACATCTTTGGAACAATAAAGTACAAATATAATATTCTTAGAAGTTACAATATCTCAACACTCCCCCTTAACGAGAAGGATATTATAACAACATCTGCAGGAGCAAGGAGTCATCAACATCATACATGATACATCTATAGATCATTGGAAGCTTTCTCAACATCATCAGTAACTCAACCAGTTACTGGAATATCTTCAGGTCTTCAATATTGGAGTATCAACATCGTCAGTATGGAGTCTTCACCTTCTATAGCACTCGATCAGCTACATCATCATCATCGTATGGATCACCCGATCAACAGCCTTATCCTCTAGATCTATTGATCACCATCATAATAGCATCAACTGGATCCTCTCGATCAACAATATCATCTGGATCATCTCGATCTACAACATCTGGATCATCGCAACATACTCTGCAATACACATGATCCTTCCTTTCAGAATTACGGGATCATGGACAGTCCTTCCTTTCAGAATTACGGGACTCTAGTCTAAGGATCAATATTTAAGACTATCCTTCCTTTCGAAATTACGGGATCACTGTCTAAGGATGATCAATGCTTATCTTTTTAAGACACCTCTCATGTCTATGGACGATGCAGTCCAGATCTACTTATAGGATGATCAATCCTGATCTTTTTAAGACAAATCCATGTCTAGGGACGATGCAGTCCTTGATCCATTTAAGACAAATCCATGTCTAGGGACGATGCAATTCATGATCCGTTTAAGACAAATCCATGTCTAGGGACGATGCAGTCCGTGATCCGTTTAAGACAAATCCATGTCTATGGATTATGCAATCCCGACCACAGTGCCAGTCCTTTTTCATATTGGATGTGACCTAGATCAAATCTAGGATTTACCACCACATAGCCAGTCCTTTTTCATACTGGATGTGACCTAGATCAGATCTAGGATTTATCACATACATTTTGAACTAAAAGCTCAGGGACGATTCAGTGCTATCATCAATTTTCGGAGACAGATGTCTACGGGTCAATTCAGGGGACCGAAGTCCAGGGATGATGCAATCCCTCTCATCCACTAGGTACTTCTTTCTCGGAGACATATGTCTACGGATCAATTCAGGGGACCGAAGTCCAGGGATGATGCAATCCCTCTCGTCCACTAGGGACTTCTTTCTTGGAGACATATGTCTATGGATCAATTCAGGGGACCGAAGTCCAGGGATGATGCAATCCCTCTCGTCCACTAGGGACTTCTTGCTCGTAGACATATGTATACAGATCTCTTTTAGGACATGTGTCCAAGGATGATACAATCCACCTTGTCCACTAGGGACCACTTTCTTGGAGACATATGTCTACGGATCTCTTTTAGGACATGTGTCCAAGGATGATACAATCCATCTTGTCCACTAGGGACCATTTCTCAACCTTATTGTTGATATCATCGAACTCATCGTCGGGACAGGTAACCTCATCAATACATGTATCCTCATCATCGATACAAGTATCCACATCATCAATACAAGTATCCTTGTCATCGATACAGTATCTTCATCATCGATATAAGCATCCATATCATTGACCTTATCGTCGATATAGGCAATATCATCATCGATACAGGTATCCACATCATCGACCTTACCGTTGATATAGTCAATATCATCATTGATACAAGTATCCACATCAATACCAGTATCCAAATATCATCATCGACCATATAACTCCCCCTTTCGAAGAGGGTCCTTCTGAACTACACCAAGCTTGTCTCGAAAATACTCAAACTTTACTCGAGACAGAGGTTTGGTCAATACATCAGCAACTTGTTTTTCAGTGCTCACATACTCAAGCTTGATAGCTCCTTTCTGCACCATATCCCGTATATAGAAATATCAGATCTCTATGTGCTTTGACTTATCATGGAATACTGGATTCTCTTTCATCTTGATACAACTCTAGTTGTCACACGGGATCATAGTGGAGTCCATATCTAAGTTAAACAATCCTGATAACAACTTCCGAAGCCATACCGCTTCACAACTAGTAGAGCAAGCAGCTATATTTTTCACTTCAACTGTGCTGAGAGACACACTAGACTGCTTCCTGCTAAACCACGAGATCATGACAGATCCTAGACAACAACATCCTCCCGATGTGCTTCTTCTTGTCTTATACAATTCCTGCCCAATCAGCATCTGTGTAGCCATACAATCTGAAGTCATGATCTCCAAGCAGACATAGACCAAAGTCTATCATACCCTTTAGGTACCTCATCACATGCTTTGAAACTACATCTAGGTTCCACAAGATACTGACTCAAGGTGTTCACAGCAAAGCATATATCCGGCCTTGTATTCGTCAGATACATCAATGACCCAATAATCTGTCTGTACAGAGTCACATCCACTAACTCTGATGAGTCATCCGCTAACAGCTTCAAGTTGGAATCCGAGTGGACATGGATTTACATTCCAACATATCAGATATTTTCAAGATTTCCACAGCATACTTTCCCTGGTTGAGAAAGATTCCTTCTGAGCCTTGCCATACTTCCAAACCTAGGAAGTAATGCATCAATCCAAGATCTTTCATCTCAAATTCTGTAGCTTCTTCTTGCTTTCCATGATCTATTTCTCATTCCCTGTCAGAAAGAGATCATCCATATATACTAATAGTATGATAGGTTCATCATCCATAACCTTAAGGTAAAGGTTAGGATCAACTTTACTTTTGGTAAAGCCCAAGCTTGTCAAGAAGCTATCAATTCTTCCTCTGTGACTGAACATGATTCACACTCTGCATTGAGTGATCTTCTGCATATATATCCGTGCCATCTCTCATCAGATGGGTCTACTGATATGAGCCTCAAGATCATTCGAACTTTATGGTGAGTTCCTTCTTGCATCCATGTCATATGTATATAGAAACCATCTTCAACCTTGTAGCAAAGGTTCAAATCTGCATCACCCATGGTGATCATTAGGTTCATCAAATGACTATCGATCCTGGGTACCCGTACAGATCTTTCTTCAATTACACCATTAAGAGAATGGTCTTATCTAGCCACTTGGAGCAAACATCTCGTCATGATCCTCTTTTCTTTCTAAGAGAATCTTCTAGCCATGAGCCTTCTATAGTATGTTTGATTTGTAAGTCTTCTTGAACATCCATCACTTGTTCGATGTTCATCATTCTTCTTTTGCATATCATAGCACATGATCTTTCCTACAGATCAAAGTTAATTACATGATTAGTAATACTTCATAATCATCAAATCATGTTGAAATGATAACCTATTGTGCATAAAGACATGATTCACATAGTCATGCAACTATCTTTACCAATATTTTGGCACAACACTTTTCCATATTTTGTATGCATATAGTGGCTATCTAGATGTCTTCCATCTCTACAAGAACATAATGTCAAGATCATGCACATCTCTCAGCATGTCAGCAAAGAGGTTTCATTCTAGATAAACAACAATGGAATGTTTTTCCAACTTACCCATCATATGCATATTACTATTCAATGCTATATGAATGTTCACACTATGCATGATATATTCTAGGAATATAAATATGCATACAGCTATTACAAGCAATATCATTTACTATTTCAGAGATTCAAATAACAACTCAAATACTTATCTTTTATGGTTGCCTCCCACTTGATCTCTATATGTATTTGAAATTTTTATCCGTCCTGGACCACTATGCATGCTTAAGTGTGCACTAGTGTCATCCTCGTGATCTCATACACAAACATACATTCATTAGTATAATCTCAATACTATCAAAACATTATGTATGGTCATGATCATTTCATACACAGGTATACTTACCTACGATCCTAACACAAAGTAGGATTCTAACTTGATATAGGAAAACATACATGGATTATCATGCTTGGTTATGTCTTAACATACCCAAACAATGTCTTCTTTGTTCTCTTCGATGATTTAGAGACCTTATGCTAGAACCTGCATATTTCATAAGTTAAGTTGTCATGTTCCCAAATTTTCCTATGGTCCATGGGGATGATTTTAGCCTAAGTCACCTAGGCATTAATTAAATAATTAATGGATGGATGAAGGAAGATTCCTAAGGGTGAATTTGAGGAATTAAATGGATAAGGAGGGGCCCCCATGAAGTTATTAACCTCAATTCAAGTGCTTGGCTAAATTATTTATGAGTTGTATTATTGTCATTTAAATGTTTATTACTAATAAATGTGCCAAGTGGTTGATGACTTGGATAGGAAATTCGAATTGGTCAAATAAGCCACACTTGCTTAAGTGATAAACTTTAGAAAAGTTAAGGAATCTACTGGAGACAAGTTGGCAAGGTGAACCAAGAAGGAAACTAACAAAAAGCTGAAAAATCAGACAAAAGTAGAAAAGAGGAAAGTGAATAAAGTGGCATAGAACAAGAAAAGTAGTGAGAAAGAAAAATATCAAGTGCAGAAAAATCTCCCTAGGGCGTACTTGCCAATTCAGTGAAGGAATGCAAAAGTAGAAAAGTGGAGAAAGCAGAAAAATTTCCTTTCTCCTCAAGGAATGCACCCCCATGGCTTTGGAGTAGAATGGGCAAGTGGGTAACCTACTCTCACAGGTCACCAAGCCAAGAACTTGCTCAGCAGGTCATCATGAAGTTTATAAAATAATCCAACCAACTCCATTTGAGAAAATTTTGATCATTTGTGTTTTTCTCATGAGACTCGCTCTAAATCTTCTCTAGTTGAGTGATGTGCCTCAACTATGCTTCTTGGGTGATGTGCCCCAAGGCCCATAGTTTCTAGTGAGTGTTTTTCAGGTCCATATCAAGCTACTGCAACCATTAACATATACTTCCATCCTCCATTGGAGATCTACAGTCATTTGGGAGAACAGATTCCTCCAAAAATGATTCTACAGCTAGTTTTGGTGAAGATTCATCCATTGAAGAAGATAGATATGGGGAGTGCGCCCAGGGGCTGAAGGAAATTTGGTACAGTCATTTTTTGCAGACATCAAAGGTGTTCAATATCAGTAACCATCTTCAAATCAGATCCATACCTCTCTTCTCACTCATTCTTACATTCACAGCTAAATCTAGAGGAGTTTTCCCTAGAGGAGAGGGATGACTCGGTGAATGCGCCCCAGTAAAGTTCAAAATCTCGGTATGTAGAAAACTATAGTCATATTACCTGTAGGTGACCTGAACATAAATCCATAGCAGAGCCACAGTAATATTCTCATTCTTCTCTTCATTCTCCATCAAATGTAATGCATATTTAGCCTGTGAGGCACTGTTGTTTTGAAAGGAAGTTAAATCAATAAAAGAAGAGTTATGATATATTATTTTCGACCTGTATCTATTCATTATAACATATCAGAGCATTTAAATACTTCATAATAGAGTACATGACTTATGGAAGCAATTTAATGAAAACAATTGCAAGACTAGTGCGTTGAGTGTTTTTCCTAGACTAGTTTTACCACTTTGTTGTTGAATCAATTCAGAGTATCAAATTGAATCCCTGTCAGTTGTAGGACTCTAATAATTCAATATATAATCCATATCAGTCTTTAAGTTCAGAATTTGGAAGCCTCTCGACCCTTTTTGGAAAGTTAAGAAAAATACTAGCTCAGCAATCCCGGGAGAACCCAAAAACCCCAATACTTCCCAAACTCTCACAAGTCTGCAAAAATACCTTCCTGAACATAACCAACACTCATTTGAATGATATAACCTCTGTAATTAACTCCTATAACCCCCACCTATCTAGTATGCATATGCCAGCTACCCAGGAAGCCTCGAAGTAGGCAATAGACTAGCTCTATTGTTGAAAAGTGAAAGGTACTGGTACATGGTGCATAGGACACACTGATCTGCACCTTTTGACCCACTTCTGCACCTAACCTCATAAATTTTCCAGAATTAAATATTCATCCCACCATCCTCAGTACCCCTCACTTACCTCCTGCACGGTTCGAAGGAATTGACAGAAATTTTACTAGTAAAAATTTATAAAAATTTTGAAGTGGAGTTAGTATCTTGGTGAAATCTTCCCAAGGATATTACAGTGGTATCAGAGCACTTTCCTCCACCCCTGTGGAAAGAAACAATCTCACTGATGGAAGGAAGATTGAATTTCTTCTCATAGAGGCAAAATGTGGCTCCTACCAGTCAATGAAGAAGAAGAATTTATTTTTGAGCCATATGAAGAGGAGCCTTTAACCCCTGTTGGAAATTCTTATTTACACAAAGTTGAACATGATTTCCTTGATGAATGAATGTTTGAAGAGAGCATAGGAAATGACCTACCTATGACTAATGGGTATTATGAAGGAATACTCAAAAGAGGTAACCCTAAGAAATCCTATGAGTACTTCATGGAGTACTATGCTTTGAAGAAGGAGGTTCAGAAGTCTCTAACCTTTAGAGACTATTGTGATTTAGAAATTCAAAGTTTGTTCAAAGACCCCTACAATAGTGATAGCAAAAGAAGGATTGCACATATGGTTGATGGTGTGTGCAAAGAAGTTAGGGAAAGATATTTACCCCTAGGAGCTAATATAGAAGGGAGGAATAAAGATGTGTCCATGTAGCTAGGAAAAATCAAGGGAGGAAACCAAAAGCCACCTAGTTCTTCTGGTGGAGAAGAAGCCAAAAAAAATAAAGATGAATTTGCAGCCCTACATATGGATCCATCCCAATCTCAGGGAAAAGGAATCAAAAAGGAAGTTTCATCAAGGCCACTTGCAGGGCCAAGCATTGCGAGACTGTTAGGAACCCATGTCAACCCTTATATTTACTTTGTTAGTATATTGTTGTTGGACACATTTGCTTTGTAAGTCGTCCCGTAGTATTTGTTGATCCATAGTTTGTATTATTGTTGTTGGACGCATATGCTTTGTAAGTCATCCCGTAGTGTTGGAGCCAAGGCCGCAACTATGGTAAAAGCTGCGAATTTTGAGGAAAAAGCACAAGTATGGAAGAGTGCTAAGTTTTGAATAAGCGCCAATTTTGGGACAGAAGAAGACGGTGCGCAGTACGGTGCCAGATGGATAATCTCAGCGTAGATTACGGACCGGAAATCGTGGAGCTCGCGCGCACTTCAGAAGAAAATGAAGGTAGCAGAGTGGAAAGCTCAGCTACCACAATCAATGAAGCAATGGAGTAGAGGGCTCAGCTACCCTCATTTAAGGCTAAGTACAGAAGTTATGGTTGCTCGAATCAAGGAAGAGCCACGGACCAAAGCATTGAAGGCGAAGGACGAGGCACCCATACCCGTAAGCTGCGCCGGAATTCATGGAGCCTGCAGGAAGCGGCGACATGACTGCAAGCGGCGCCTACAGTACACCTAGCCATGTGCGTGGTTAGGGTTTTTGGGGATTACTGCTGGGAAAGGCCCACAGTTTTGTAAAGGTGCGACCGCCATGGCCACCTATATATATGTATAATTGAGAAGGGTAGATGTTAGTTGGTTAGACAGATAGCTAGCTAGTCAGTAAGTTGGTTAATTAGTGAGTCAGTTAGATAAGCCTATGAGAGAGCTAGCTAAGATAGTAGATACTGGATGTAAGAAGGATTGATCGAGTGGATCATCCTCTGTTACGATCTTGCTGATTGTTTTCTACCGTGTTGCTAGAAAACAGGAGTTAGAGCTGGTTAGCAGTGAAGCTAATCCTAGAGTTGCAGACAGTCAGAGTCGACGTCTGAACTATTGTAACCTCTGGAGAGGAAGAGAATAGATCAAGAGAAGGGCTCCCAGCTGTGTGCGTGGAGTTTCCTGGAAAGATTTAAGGCTGCAGCTGTGTGCGCAGCATATTGTATTAGTCTATCATTTTCTGGTTAATATAAGATACTCCCGTGGACATGGTTTTCCCTGTGGAGGTGGACTTCATACTTCTCGTTGTTGCGATGTTGTGATTGAAGTGATTGCCTGTTTTAGTTTACTAACAGCAAATACAGGGATATTGCATTATCTTTATGAATGTGTTGAGTAAATCAGTGAAGCTTCCTTGGGAACGATAATCGTTAAGGGTCGAAGGAATCGGTAAGACGACGTCGCCGTTGCGATAGGAGAACCTGTTGCTGCGACGAGCACGCAATTGAAACTACGCCTAGAATATCCGCGCAGAGGATAACTGGTCCTAGCGCAGGAGTGGAAGTACCGCGCAGTTCAGCTGCCGAGCAGGAGCTTGAGAGCTGTTGCGCTCGTAAGTCTGGAAGGGTCAGACATTCACCTTAGAAGAATCGTCGAAGAAGAGAGAACAGTCTCCGCATCGCCTAGGTTAAGGAAACCTGATTCCTTAGCCTCCCCATAGCCACTTCGGGTGAGACCTCGAGCTGCCGCGCAGCTCGTTGCCGAGAGGGCCAGTGCGCCAAGGGGTTTTGTTGCTGCGCTCCATTAAAACCCGGGTCTGTCCAAAAAGCAGCCAACACGTAGTAATTGTTGATCCATATTTTGTATTGGCCCATGGTTTGTATTGACACATGGTATTGACCCATGGTATTGGCGCCTAGACTTAGTATATAAGTTTGTGTTGAGACCAATGAAGGTACTGTGAAGTTATTTGTATTGAGATTGCTCAAAGGAGGTTGCCCCCTCGAAGTGGCCTGCGATCAATATAAAAGTGATTTTGAGTTCTGTTATTTCTGCTATTTCGTGTGTTTTCATTAATTAATTATTGCAGGTTCTTCACATCTGGTATTAGAGCACTTTCTTGGGCTCGCTGGGTGAAATTTCTGCCAAAAAAATTTTCGCATTTGTCACAACTTCGGATCTGGGAATAATCCCTATCCGTTTAACTGTGGGAAGTAGTTGGGCATAAGCCCTAAAACTTATTGTGAGGGGTACCACAGGAACCCCGAAGTAGCTGGCCCATTAAGAGGACCTGCCAGCGAAAAGGGCAACGACCCCTACTTGATTGACTAGTTCCCACCCGTGAGGTAAACCAAGAGTTGTCGTTTGTGGCAAAGCGGTTATCAGTTTTACCTGAGCCGTGGAGTGAGGGGTACTACCCTAATACGCAAGCCGTCAGACAACATTGGTGGCCGAGTGAATCCCCTGAACCGATAGGAATCCGCACATACCTGGGGTCCATATCTATTTTCAGTTGAACTGTTGTCGATCACTTCCGAGTCGTTTTAGATCCAGCCGTTCAGATCCATTCTGACAGTCGTTCCAAACCCAGTCGTTTCAGATCAATTTTGAAAGCCATTTCAGATCTAGCCATTTTTTATCCATTCGGCGTCATTTCAGATCCATTTGTTGCTGATCCCTTCCATGTCGTTGCAGATCTATCTGTTTCCGATCCCTTTCGCGTCGTTGCAGATCCATTCCTGAAAAGAAAAGAAAAGAAAAGAAAAAACCATTTTTTCGCCATATCTCCCTTGTTTTAACTCTGTTTCCCTTGAAACTTCCCGGACACCCCTGCAATCCCATTCTGCATATTTCATTCCTGGGGACGCTATCCCAAATTCTATTTCCCAAAGCCAGAAATCTCACATTTGTCTATTTTTAGGGTTTTCCATAACTTCTTCAATTTTCACCCACTCGCCTCCAAATTTTGTCACCGTGTTCATTCCCTAATTCTGCTTCTTTGTCCCTCTTTGACAAATTTTCTCATTTTTTCACCCCGCTTCTGAAATCCCCATTTTTTGCTTCCTTGTCCATCAGAAAGTGTCCAAAACCTAGTCAAACCCCCATTACCCATCCGAGTTTTTCCCAAATCCAAATTTCCCTTTACTAAATAAGCTTTTGTTTGTGTTTTTCTATCCATTCCCCCCCCCCAAAAAAAAACAAAAAAAAAAAAACTCCTGGTTATGGTTGTCACCCGCGCAGGAGCAAAAACCATGGAGGAAGCACTTGCAGCCATCCAAACAAAACTCCAAGATCTGGATAAAAAATTTCTCAGCCTCCATCTTCAACATTCAGCCATGAACAATAATCGATAGCAAGAATCTTCTACAGCCAATGGGTTCTCTTCTTTTAGCACTTTCCGTGGTCCGAAGCTTGAATTTCCTCGCTTCAATGGTACTGATCTGACTGGATGGATCTATCGTGCAGAACAGTATTTCAGTCTGCATAATACTTTTGATGTCCAAAAAGTTCCACTTGCATCCTTTCATTTGGAACAGGAATCCCTTCAATGGTACTTTCGGTACATCAAGGCTCATGACGAGCCAAAATGGACAGATTTTTGCCAACTCCTTTTGCAATAATTTGGTCCTAGTGCTTTTGATGACTTCACCGAAGCACTCACTAAACTTCGTCAAAGTGGCACTGTGAGAGAGTATCAGACAGAATTTGAGAAACTAGCCAATCACACAGAAGGATTGTCTGATGAATTCTACAGAAGTTGTTTTATTAGTGGTCTTAAGGATGAAATCCGGTCAGAGGTTAAAATGTTCTGTCCCAACACAATGATGGAAGTCCTAGGGTTGGCTAAGTTGGCAGAAGACAAGATTGCATCCCAACAGCGCTCCAAACCCACTTCTGTTCCCTTTCGAAATATGGGTTCTCAACGACCTCCCATCCCGCCAACTCCTTGACCAACTCCTATCAAGCATTTGTCTGAAACAGAGATGCAGGAACGCAGAGAAAAATGGCTTTGTTATAATTGTGATGAGAAATTCACTCAGGTACATAGATGTGTTCAACAAAAGCTCTATCTCTTGGATATGGATTCTCCGCCTACCTCTACAATTGGTGAAGAAACTCCAAATACAATGGATGATCAGGTCGACATTCAGGAGTTGCATATTGACCCCCCATATCAGGATGAACAACCAGAGATATCTCTCCATGCTTTATCCGGCGTCACCACCCCCCAAACAATGCAGGTTAGGGGTTACTTCAAGAAGCTTCCTATTACAATACTCATTGATTCTGGTAGCACTCATAACTTCATTGACCCTCGGATTGCCAAACATACTGATTGTTTTGTCCATCCTTGCTCCAACTTTGAAGTCATGGTTGCTAATGGGGGCACCTTACCTTGCAAGGGGAAGTGTCACAATGTGCGTATCTCTCTGGAATATTATAACCTGCGGTCTGACATGTTTGCCTTGTCCCTAAGAGGATGTGATGTGGTTTTGGGCGTTCAATGGTTACGCACACTTGGCCCCATTTTATGGGATTTTGCTGAACTTTGGATGCAGTTTTTAGTCAATGGGAAACAACACAAATTTAAGGGCTTACAAAAAGGATCTCTCCGTATCATCAGTTCACATCGCCTGGAAAAGATCCTTAAGAAGAATTCACATGGTGTCATCGCTCAACTCCATTCCATTCAGATGCACCCATCAACGGTCTCCCCTACTTCCTTGGATAGATATGCAGGTGTCCTTGCTGAACCAGTGGGCTTATCCCCTTCAATAGACCTTTTCGATAAGAATTTAGCTGCATCTACATCTCAGCAGGAAATGATGGCTATTTTGCATGCAGTACAAAAGTGGCAGCCATACCTATTAGGGGATTATATCTCCGTATTTTCTGGAATAACGGGTCTCCTCACCAGCACACCGGAAATGGGTTATCAAACTCATGGGTTATGACTATGCGATCACTTACAAGAAGGGTAAGGATAATATGGTGGCAGATGCTCCTTCTCACCAATTTGATGACCCAGTTTCTCTTACAGCTATTTCTCTGCTTGTTCCAAATTGGTTGCAATATGTTCAACAGGGCTATCTCTTCTATGAACTCCATGCTTCTTCATCAGCAGGGCACTCTGGGTTCCTCAAAACCTATGACCGGGAACCATGTAACTTCTTTTGGCAGGGACTGAAAATGAAAATTCACCAAATGGTGGTTGAGGGTGATACTTGCCAGGTCAACAAGGGTGAAACGACACTCCTTTCGGGACTGCTTGAACCCTTTCCCATCCCTACACAGATGTGGACAGCTATTTCTATGGATTTCCTAGAAGCACTCCAGTGGTACAATACCACATCTAAAAGGACACCATATGAAGCAGTTTATGGACAGGCATCGCCAGTTCGTCTTCCATACACGCTCAGCAGCTCCCCAGTTCAAGAAATTGCTTCGGTTCTTCGAAACCGTGATCAGATTCTTCTCATTCTGCAGGACAATCTTCACATGGCAAGAATTCGACTAAAACAACAAGCTGATCAACACCGTTCTGAGCGCACTTTTCACGCAACTGATATGGTCCTCCTTCGTCTACAGCCTTTCAAGCAATCCTCCCTAAAAATCAGAAGGCGTCAGTGGGCCGGAATTCAACCCGAGGATGCTACAGGGGAACCACTCCTTCATATTCTGCATCAATTTCCACATCTAAAGCTTTGAGGACAAAGCTTTTTCTAAGGGAAAGGGGATGTTAGGAACCCATGTCAACCCTTCTATTTACTTTGTTAGTATATTATTGTTGGACGCATATGCTTTGTAAGTCGTCCCGTAGTATTTGTTGATCCATAGTTTGTATTATTGTTGTTGGATGCATATGCTTTGTAAGTCGTCCCGTAGTAATTGTTGATCCATATTTTGTATTGGCCCATGGTTTGTATTGACACATGGTATTGACCCATGGTATTGGCGCCTAGACTTAGTATATAAGTTTGTGTTGAGACCAATGAAGGTACTGTGAAGTTATTTGTATTGAGCTTGCTCAAAGGAGGTTGCCCCCTCGAAGTGGCCTGCGATCAATATAAAAGTGATTCTGAGTTCTGTTATTTCTGCTATTTCGTGTGTTTTCATTAATTAATTATTGCAGGTTCTTCACAGAGACTGTTTTGGTTTTCTTCGAGAAGGAAGTCCAAAGGTTGTGATTTGAGCACCACACAATGTGGAGAGACATCAAGTCTCTTGGAAAGAAATGACCAAGAAGACCTTGTTGGTGCCCCATTACTCCTAAAAGTGGATGAAGAAGGTCAATGCACAGTAGAAGATCCAGCAGTCAAACACTTGATTGTTGGTGATGAGGGAGGTAAAATCACTCTTGATATTTTAATGGTTGATTTCAAAACAAGTGTAGAAGAAATGGGACATATTGATAAAGGTGAGACATCTTTTGGATCTAATCCAAAGGAAGAACATAATTCATATTTACACTCACCCCTGGAGCCTCACCAGGAAACAGAAATTGAGCACATCTCAGTAGGGTGTGAAGCTGAGAAATTAATGGAAGGCCAAACCACCAACACTCCACCTCATAAGGAGGATAACATGACACCTAGTGAGTTATTAAATTCTGATTTTTATGTGTCATTATTTCAATATGATATGGTAGCCACTTCTAGTGAAAAGTTCAGAGTGGTTGAGCTCCCTAGTGATGAGGTTCGGAATTCTGATGTCAAAAAAGGAATGCAATGTGAAGGATGGAATTTTAAGAGAAGATCTTTCTGCTATACCCAGGATGAATGAGCAATTAATTTGCAGCCCAAATTATGTTGTTGAGGACCTAAGAGATGAATATATTGCAGCAGCAATATATGGATCAGATTTCCAATCTTTGAGTGCACTGCATAAAATCAATCCGGGGATGGAAAATGAAGAGGATGAACATCTGCAAGAACCTCATCTTCTTGCAGGGTCATTAAAGATGGATGAACAGAAGATCCAAGAGGCCCTGAAAATTCTCCATGACACTCATTCTTCAGTGTCGAGGTTGTGTTGGGAAGCTTCTTTAAGGGAAGATCAATATTTCTTTGCAGCCATGGAGAATATCCAGAAAGCAATGTCCACAATCAAAGATAACTTCTCACAATTGCTTTCAGATAAAAATTACATGTGTGAGCTTGTTGAATTGTTGTGGGATGCATCATGGCATGATGAAGAAAGTATTTGCAGATATGAAAAAGAGAATTATAAGCTTAATGATGAATTGATGGCCACCCAAGATTCTTTGAGAAGCACTCAAAGTGCCCTCCAAGAATCCAAGACGGAGATGTTGTTGTTTCATGAAAAGTTGCAAAGATCCTCCCTACCCTCCTACACACCATTCAGTCAATTACAGTGGGGTGAAAGAATTCATGATCATATGGAGGAACCTCATGAGATGGGTGGATCATGAGGATCATTTATCTTTACATGTGCTTGAGGAGTGTGCAGAACAGTTTGATGAAAACCAAGCACCTGATCATTTCCTAAGGGAACTTGAGTTGTTCCTTGGAAATAGTCACTCTCCCATGGAGAAGTGGGATGAGAGCACCCAATTTGGGCCATCCAATAATGAAGAAGTTGCAGCCATAAGTCTGATTACTGAAGGTTGCAGACATACCAAGAAGTTTCACAGTCCTTCCCCACATGTCATGGATTCAGCAATAACAATGGGGAATGAACAGTGGGTGAAGAAGTTTTTCTTGTTGATGCCACATGTACCACAAGTGGATCATGATCTGCTCCTATGGGATATAGATCTTATTGCAGCATAGATGGCTGATTTTAGCTCATGTGAATCAGCAAGCAATATATTTGATTCATCCATTGGATGGATGGATAGAGGAATCACAAAAAAAGGAAATCTCGGAGGTAAAAGGTTTTCTTGTTTCTGCAATAAATTTCGTATTATAACTGACATTGTCTTGAATTGTGAGTAGCAACAAAAGTATATTTTGCAGCCATTTGATGTCACTCATCCATATATGGATTGGGTGAAAGATTACCTGACAAGCATGAAACCTCCTTGCAAAACTTTTTATGCTCATGGTCAAGGGAAGGCAGCTAAGAGGGCAAGTTTCCAAGAAAAATTAATGGAACATTTTACTTGCAGAAGTTGGCCTATGTGGAGGGAATCCACATGTTGGGAGGGATGCTTGAAATTTTTCTCCAATGGCAGAGAGTTGAGCCATTGGATGTTTTCACTGGAAGAGACATTCTTCTCCCCACTGGGTTTGGTTGGAGGCAATGCCCTAGCAGTTATTCCCGGGATGAAAAGGCACATGTTTGATGATAGATTCTTTAAAATTATTCTGATGATAGGGAAAATGCAGTTGATACTTTGGGATCCTCGTATACACTTGAGTGACAGATTGCCAAAGATGACAGGAGAATTCTACTCCTTGCAGGAAAAACAGTGGGACCCGGGAATTCTACTCAGTTATCCTAACTGGGTTAAAATTCTGTTCATTTGTTGGCTAATGGCATATATAAATTACAATGCAATTTGTTTTACATAGACATTTTTTCCCGAAGGCCCAAGTTTAATTTATAGATTGTTCAATGGATGGGGACAATGATAATCAGAGTTGGTGCAGCAGAAGCTTGGTGGAATATTGACATTGCTTGAGGACAAGCAATCTTGGGAAGGGAGGACTGTCATGTACGAAAAAAAATTTCTTATGGTCCATGGAGATGATTTTAGCCTAAGTCACCTAGGCATTAATTAAATAATTAATGGATGGATGAAGGAAGATTCCTACGGGTGAATTTGAGGAATTAAATGGATAAGGAGGGCCCCCCATGAAGTTATTAACCCCAATTCAAGTGCTAAGGTGATTTATTAATTAATTGAGAAAATAATTAATTGGGGAAGTTTTTAGGCAATTACACCATAGCAGTTAATTAATTACTGGATAATTAATTAATTGTTTAGCTAAATTATTTCTGAGTTGTATTATTGTCATTTAAATGTTTATTACTAATAAATGTGCCAAGTGGTTGATGACTTGGATAGGAAATTTGAATTGGTCAAGTAGGCCACACTTGCTTAAGTGATAAACTTCAGAAAAGCTAAGGAATCTAATGGAGACAAGTTGGCAAGGTGAACCAAGAAGGAAACTAACAAAAGCTGACAAAATCAGACAAAAGCAGAAAAGAGGAAAGTGAATAAAGTGGAATAAAACAAGAAAAGCAGTCAGAAAGGAAAGCAGCAAGTGCAGAAAAATCTCCCTAGGGCGTACTTGCCAATTTAGTGAAGGAATGCAAAAGTAGGAAAGCGGAGAAAGCAGAAAAGTTTCATTTCTCCTCAAGGAATGCGCCCTCATGGCTTTGGAGTAGAATGGGAAAGTGGGTAACCTACTCTCACAAGTCACCAAGCCAAGAACTTGCTCAGCAGGTCATCATGAAGTTATAAAAGAATCCAACCAACTCCATTTGAGAAAATTTTGATCATTCGTGTTTTTCTCATGAGAGATCTGAAGCTTCTCTAGTTGAGTGATGTGCCTCAACTGTGCTTCTTGGGTGATGTGCCCCAAGGCCCATAGTTTCCAGTAAGTGTTGTGCAGGTCCATATCAAGCTATTACAACCATTAACATATACTTCCATCCTCCATTGGATATCTACAGTCATTTGGGAGAACAGGTTCCTCCAACAGTGATTCTACAGCTAGTTTTGGTGAATATTCATCCATTGAAGAAGATAGATATGGGGAGTGCACCCAGGGGATGAAGGAAAGTTGGTACAGTCATTTTTTGCAGACATCAGAGGTCTTCAATATCAGTAACCAGCTTCATATCAGATCCATACCTCTCTTCTCACTCATTCTTACATTCACAGCTAAATCTATAGGAGTTTTCCCTGGAGGAGAGGGATGACTCAGTGAATGTGCCCCAGTCAAGTTCAGAAGCTCAGTATGCAGAAAATTACATTCATTTGACCTATAGGTGACCTGAACATAACTCCATAGCAGAGCCACAGTAATATTCTCATTCTTCTCTTCATTCTCCATCAAATGTAATGCATATTTAGCCTGTGAGGCACTGTTGTTTTGAAAGGAAGTTAAATCAATAAAAGAAGAGTTATGATATATTATTTTCGACCTGTCTCTATTAATTATACCATATCAGAGCATTTAAATACTTCAGAATAGAGTACATGACTTATGGAAGCAGTTTAATGAAAACAATTGCAAGACTAGCTCGTTGAATGTTTTTCCTAGACTAGTTTTACCACTTTGCTGCTAAATCAATTCAGAGTATCAAATTGACTCCCTGTCAGTTGTAGGAGTATAATAATTCAATATATAATCTATATTAGTCCTTAAATTCATACTTTGGAATTCTCTCGACCCTTTTTGGAAAGTTAAGAAAAATACTAGCTCAACAATCCCAGAAGAGCCCAAAAACCCCAATACTTCCCAAACTCTCACAAGTCTACAAAAATACCTTCCTGAAAATAACCAACACTCATTTGAATGATATAACCTCTATAATTAACTCCCAAAACCCCCACCTATCTAGTATGCATATGCCAGCTACCCAGGAAGCCTCGAAGTAGGCAATAGACTAGCTCTATTGTTGAAAAGTGAAAGGTACTGGTACATGGTGCATAAGACATCACCGATCTGCACCTTTTGACCCGCTTCTACACCTAACCTCATACATTTTCCAGAATTAAATATTCATACCACCATCCTCATTCCTTACCTTAGTGCCCCTCACTTACCTCCTACATGATTCGAAGGAATTGACAGAAATTTTATTAGTAAAAATTTATAAATTTTTTGAAGTGGAGTTAATATCTTGGTGAAATCTTCCCAAGGATATTACATAAGCATAGTAGAACAAATTCATACATACCTCGTAAGTAGAGATTCTATGTGATCAAAGATTATGGATGAGTCTTTATATTTATGTCATCATGGTCATAGAACTTGATTTTTCTTTCTTGATGTACCTGTATCTTGTTAGCAGTGAACATCATCCTCATACAACACCACAAGTGCATTAGTACAATCATAAGTGTCGTAACCCTAATTAATGAATGTCTTCTACCATTCACATGCATTCATTATCAAACAATCATAATTGTACTAACCTCAATAACATGAAGACAAACATATCATAAACTTAACCATGAACAGATTTCAACACATACCTATATCTCCTCAAGTCATACCTGTCCAGATTGCTTTTAACCCAATCCACTTTGAGTTGCTGAAAATGGATCTGGAGCTGGATTATGGTTTGTTAGAGAAACCCTAAAAATTCAAACTTTGAATTTCAAAATTCTGAATGGATGGAAAGATGCGCCTTGCTGAGCTGATCAAGCTATCATGCTTCAATTTTTAAATATTCAAAATTTGACCCCTCAAAATTGCCTTTGAAACTTTTGGATCTTCTGGACAGGATCCCGAACTAGGGTTTGGTGAAGCCCACCCTTCTGCCCAATCAAAAGGTTCGACCCAAAGCTCTAAACTTCAATTTTTCTAAGGAGCTTCCAGTCGTGGTCACGGACTTCAAAAATTCCAACTTTTGCAGAAGCCCTAATTTTTCACCTTTCCGATCAAAATCTCGAACTAGGGTTTGATCAAGCCCGGCCTTCTGCCCAACCAAAAAATTCTATCTTGGTCTCGAAATTTCGATTTTGATGAGGGGCATTCAGTCGTGGACTCCGATTCCAAGAATTCCAACTTTCTCCGAAGCCCTAAATTCCCACAGCAGTGATAAGCCAAGAATGAAGGTGCTCATAAAACAATTTTGTTTTGACAAAAATATGCACCTGATTGTTTCTGGTGCATCTCTTAAATTACAAATCCAAAGGGTTTGAAATTTTTTCATGTGGTAGCCTGGCCTATCTTTTTTCCAACCCCACAGGTCTGACCTCAATTGGATTTTCTGAGAGAGAGTTGTGCCAAGTGTTGCAATGTAACCTGTTTATGGAATAAAACATGAGAGCAAACTTGTACGGGGTGCCATGTGTCACTGGTTCACCTTCGGCCTCTGCAAATCGTACCTATGAAAGTACAGTCCGTGTACTACCTTTCACTTTTTACAAAATTTCATTTGGAGATTCCTAGCCCAAGTTGTGACCTTTTTCCTAGGTCACCTGTTTATGACTGAGATCTGGAAGAGGCAGAAACCCTAACTTGTACTGATCATAAATCACAAAGTACAACAAATTTGAGGCTTTCCTTTGGGTGCAAGGTACAGGGGGATGTTATCTATGACCTGTAAAGGTTTCAGATCCTGAACCTTCGCCAAAATGGATTTATAGTGAAAGTTCCACGATGACTGGTTTTTGCTATACAAAACCCTAACCTTCAAATTGTCGCAAGTGAAGCAAGTGTCGTAAGTGCTATACATTGCCTTCCTTCAAGCTAGCTCTGATACCATGTTAAGTTTCAATATTCTAAGACAGAAAATATCAGCATTACATTTCATTTCACAAAAATAGCATATACAGGATCACTGAGACACAGATTTATCTTGGGAAACCCTCATGGGGTAGAAAACCCAGCAAAGCTTCCTCAATATAGATGACCAACAAATACAAAGATGTAAATCCTAGACATGAGCTCATTCTCCTCCATAGCAGATCTCTCCCTCACCTATGCACCAATCACAAGTGAGTGTAATGTGTGTTAAATGAAGAACACACCTCCTCTATTTATACACAACTCCGACTTGTATTTTACATTAACTAAGTTGGCCCCAACTTAATCACTTAACATAATGTGGCAGGGACGACCCCACTAAGGTGGTCTAATAACCCCTTTAACCCACATGACTCATACAGGGCCGACCCCCACTAGGGAAGTCTAATAACCCAAGTTACCACATTCTCCACGGAGGAATAAAACATCTCCGGATATACAATAAGGTTTTCACGCAGGAATGAAACATCTCTGGAATAATAAAGTACAAATATAATATTCTTAGAAGTTACAATATCTCAACACGGAGTGCATATTCAGTTTTGGCGTAGCTATGATGGTGCGCAGTGCCAGCGCAACAGCTATTTTCGGTAAAAGAGTATAAAAGAAGGTCGAGCTAAGGAAGCGACCTATTTTGGGTAAGGAGGAAAACGGAGAAAGGGGAAAGCGACCTGTAAAAGGGATTGGTGGAAAGCAGTTAAGGAGCTAGGCCACTAAGTCGATGGTGACAGGCAGGCTAAAGGGGAGGAAAGTGACAGGCCACGATGCAGTGCAACCGTTTTGGTGATGACTGCGGCTGTCAGAAGGCCGTTAAAGCCGTGAGTGGCCTAGTAAGGCGGCCGAAGCAAGTGGAGTAACCTTGCGATGACAACATGCAAGGTGGCAGGTATCCGCACCAGTTTTGGGAACCTTAGGGTTTTTGCCTACGCATTGTAAAGACATGTCCTACGAGCATGATCTATAAGAAGGCACAATTTTGTAAGGGAAAGAAGGGTTGAATAATCTTCATTGTTGAATCTTCTGAGTATGAATTTTAATATTTGTTGAACATCAAACTCTGTTGAGAGAAGATTGTAAAGACTCTGCAAGCTGTGTGTGCAAAGGCCTATTGAGAGAGAAGAGAGTCTGCAGCTGAGTGCGCAGACTGGAACTGTTGTACCCTTCCTGAAATAATACAACAACAGTTCTTGTGGGCATAGCTCCCATCCTGGGGTTGAACCACATTAAATCCTGTGTTGTGTGATTGTTTATATGTTTGCACTTGTTTATTTGTTTACAACGAATGCTTGAGCTCCTACTTATCAGTTTATGTGTTTTACTTTTATATGTATTCACCATAGAATGAAAATGGGAATAATATGCTAAGTATCGCATATGTGGATGAATGTTAGATGCACAAGTATTTCTAAGTCTGTGAATGTATGAATCGGTTGGACAATCACTTAAATAGAGAAGGTCTACGCAGTGCGCAGCACCAGAAGTGCGCAGTATATTATGTTTGTCACATTGCATGAATCATAAGGTAAATAATATAAGGCAACAGTGGATGCATAATAATTGTTAAGTACAGTTAGTTGAAGTAATTAAGTATCGAGGAGGAAGCACAACTATTAGTGGCGTTGTCCTACTATTGAATAAGACCCGAATCGCGCAGTCCTTGGATGCACGAGTTGCACAGCATCCTAGCTCTTAGAAGTGTCAGTCTGCAGCGCAGGCACCACAGTGCGCTACTCGCCAGACCTATTTAAGCACTCATCACCTGATTGTGGAAACCTGATTCCACAGCCCCCCCATAACTTCGCCTCGGGTGGGACCTCAATCTGCTCGTAGATTGTTTCCGAAAGGACCGGTGAAAAGGGGTTTTGTTGGTTCCTCGAACCATTAAGAACCTGGGTCTACATTGGAAACCTCTAGAATAGTTATCTAAGCCAACATATGTAAAATCCAACCTTAAGAAGAAATTTGAAATCATAGACTTAGAACATTTCTTGGCCTTCAAGTTTTGCAAACCAAACAATAAATTTTTATTTCCCAATCTAAGTATGCTTATGACCTTGTTTACCATTTTCACATGCAAGATTGTAAACTAGCTCCATCTCCATTCCAATCTAGAGTCAAACTTGTGGCCACTTGTACTACACCTGAGGTAGATATCACTTTGTATAGTGAGTTAGTAACCTATTGCATTCGAGTCACACACACCTTGATATCCCCTTCATTGTTGCTCTTGTTGCTCAATATATGTAAATGCTCTATGAAAGTCAATGGAAAGAAACAAAAATGATAATTTGGTATGTCCATGGTATAGTTTAGTTAGACATTCATTATAATTTAGGGGGTTTGGTGACCTTGATGACAAAAAGTCTATTGTAGGTTATGATTTCAGTGTTGGTTTTAGGCCTGCCACTTGGGATTGTAAGAAGCAACAAGTTCTTTCTCTTTCTTCAACAGAAGAAAAATATCTAGTTGTAGTTAATGCAAGTTATGAAGCCTTATGGCTTCAGCAAATCCTTTCATAGTTTGGATTCCAACAACACTTATGATTACCCTCTAGTGTGACAATCAAAGTGAAATCAAACTTACCAATGACTCAATTCAATATCAATGCAACAAACACATTGGGCTACACATGCACCTCATTAAAAAAATTATTCAAGTTTGTGTTCCTAAGTGTTTTTTTGCCCTATAGATCAAGTCATTGACATTTTCACAAATCACTTACAGAAGCAAAGTTTTCCAAAACTTGATTTATGTTAAGAGTTCAAGAAGTTGTCATTAAAGAGTGATAGCTTCTAATGCATCTTTTTCTCCTATTATGTCAACTTTGTTAATTTTTCAGTCCTATCTCAAGTTGTTATGGGGGAATGTTAAAATATTAAACACATAGGTGTTAGTTAAAATCAAACTTGGCGTAATGTGTCATTATGTAAAATGTGTTTCTTTAGTATATATTAGTATGCATTTGTACTTATGGAAATTGACAATCACAATATGTTCTAGACATAAATTGATTTGATGGTTCATCTTCACCTCAGTACTAACAACTATATTGATCTATGGCTTAACATCTAATTGATCTGTGATCTCTTCTGAAAGAGCATGGAGATTCATTCACTATTGATTGATTGTGAGAATCTCATATGTAAAATATTATTCTTTTGCATTAATATGTTTGCCTCGAGTGGTTGCATTGCCTGGGATAGTGGACTATTTGCCTATTTGAAGGTTTTAACCACATAATACATTGACGTGTCAATCTATGATCTATTTGTGAGAGCAGTTGTTTAAGATGTTCAACCTCTGTGGAAATACCCTATTTGGTCGAACATATCCAACAGTTATTGAAACGACATCTTATTTTTTCTCATTCTCACAATAAAGTCTTGCACACCACCTCATTCAACATAGCCCCTATTGCAAGACAATGCTCCATTCAATGGCATGGCTTGGAAGCGATTTATAACACTTTTGGAAAAACTCAAAAGTAGAGCATTGTGTTGTCTTTTTCAATTAAATATGCTATTCTAATTTTCTAGGTCATGAAGCCTTGATCTGTTAGTGTTGAATTTGAGAATGTGATTCTCTTCTCTTTCTCCAATGACAAAACAAGAAATGCTATTGATTGTTACGAGGCTTTGGCATGTTAAATTTGTATACAATAAAACATCAATGTCTTAGTGTTGATGGGAGAGTGCCACTCTTTCCTCTTTGTCTGATCACACAAAACAAAAATACAACATTTAATCTTACAAGCCTTTGACCAATATTTGAATTTTATTGACCAAAATTAACAATATAGGCTCAAACTAAAATATCCATCAAAGAGAAAGCTCTATTGCTCACACAAAATAGAGAATATGCCCATCAAGGTGGAGATGCAAAATATGTGTTAATTCCCTAACTTGAATATCCCTCGAGGAGAAGGCTCAATTGTTGAAAAGAAGTAGAGAACGTATCCATCAAGGTGGAACCTTGATATTCACAATTTGGAAATTTCCATTTTTTTAAAATTAAGTACATATACATATACAATTTAAAAATGCCCTTTTTTAAAGTTGAGTAATACACAATTTAGAAATGCCTTTTCTTTAAATTAATACTTATCAAATTTAGAGATGTCCAATGGACACCCATAATTTGATGATGTCCACCTAAGCGAATTAGAGGCAAAGGATATATTCGTGATGCCCTTGGTCGAGAACCAAAAAAATTGCAAATCTCTTCCTCAATCAATACAAATGTACTTTGACTTTGATTGTGTGTTTTAATAGTACACTAGCTTGTACCTCGATTCCACTGTGGCTTGCTTCTGTCTTGTGTCTTGTTTATGGTATGCATGATTTGGCTTCGCCATACTGTTTAGTTTATGCTGTCAGGATTTGTTTTGTATTTTTATGCGTCTTTGGATTGCCTGTGTCTTATCTATGTTGTGCAGGATTTGGCTTCGCTATACTGTATATTTTATGCTTTCATTATTTGTTTTGTATTTTTATTTGTTTTGTATTTTTCATGTGTGTTAGCAATTTTGTTGTGTTCTTTGTTTTTTACCTTGACTGAGTTTTGTACAACCCAGTAAAATATGATATTCTACATTTATCAAAGAATAATCCATATTCATAAAGATCTCTCAGGTTGTTCAATACAATCTGTAATAAGAAATACAAATAATATCACAAATATCAGTCTTTAAAAGTTGCTTCTTTAAAATTCTGAAAAGTCTAAACTTTGTAACCTGTGAGACAGAAGCCTTTAATTCTTTTTAAAATCTCCACCAAGGGTTTTACAGGTTCCTCCTGCCCAATTAAACATTTGAGCGGTCACCTCAAGAACTCATCTGTGAATTTATTTCCGTCTGGTAATAACTCAAGTCCCTTTTAAGATGGATAAGGAAAATCAATGGTGAAAATGCAGGGTTGATCCCCATCTTAAGATGATTCTCTATGGAAGATAATCTCAGAGAGTATCAGGTGACAGTATTGGAGTAGTGTGGTACCAGCAGAGAAGAGAACTATCATGTATGTAATTTATGAACTATCATGTATGTAATTATGGTAAGTGAAAAAGTCTAAACATTCAAAGATTTCGCTTGTAATTATGGTAAGTGAAAAAGTCTAAACATTCAAAGATTTCGCTTGTTTGGTGAGTTTTTAATTAAAATTAGGCTATTTCTTTTTTAATTTGGATCAGGTTTCTAAATGGATTCAGTACCCTCAAATACCCTAAAATAACTTAAACAAATTAAAACACTGTTATTCAAAATCTCAATATTTTTTACCGAATTCGTACTAGAAAATGCTATCAGGAACTGCAAAATCATCGAAAATTTAGTCCTAGTCTACGCTATGGTAAAACAACATAAGTCATTGGTGTGTGCAATTTTTCCTCAAGGTGTGGTAGTGAGGCCATTGGTAAGTGCGGATTGTGGCTGACGATAGAAGAAACCATGAAACTAGTATGACAACTTGCTGCCTTGTAAAAATTCTGATATTCATAACCTTTTTATCCATAAAACTTAAATAACAATTAAGTGGCCTGACGTGAACCTGAGAGAATGTTCAATTATGGAATAGCCAGATCCACGCTCTTAATTCACAACATAAATCAGAGTAATCATAACATATAGATGAATTACAGAAAGACAAAACAGTTATAGAACCAAAAATTTCCCTACCATCCAGGAAAGCATATCATCATCCATCGGTTCATCAGTTGAAAAGTATAGTTTTCATTGAACAATCCACCACCATTATTATAGAAAAAGTGACTCTGAAATTATTACATAACAGGTCCTTGAAAGAAAGTACATATAGTCCAGGGAGAATCCCTTGGATTTGTGTATAGAGTTCTTTAGAGAAAAGCTCCCACTCAAGAATCTCAATATCTTTCGTCTCATGCCCTTGAGGTATCTCTGATTGCTCCTTAAAACTAAATATTCCGTCAAAAATTACAAACAACACATAAGTTGGGTCCTTTCCTCCACATTCTCATAACCAAGAGTTCAAATAATCGCACTGCATCTACAAGCTTAAGCTTAAGAGAGTAGAAAAACAACAAAATAAAAAAGGTTGCTCTGCTCTGGTGTCAATCTAAAGATTGCAGATGATTCCAGAAAACATCTAGAATGTCTAAAAAGGTTACCATCCCAACCAGATTGGAATCTTCGTCAGTCACCCATACATAGTTCACCCTGTGAGCAAGAGCTTGCACCATAACAGCAACCAGAGAGCTCCAGGGCTTACAAGTTAGAGGTGCTGCTCTGCGACCCCTGGAAGCATATCCAAAATTATTGGTCTTGAAGGAACAGGAACGAGACCATTTGTTGGAATTTCGAAGAGGCCCAGAAGGAGACGGCACAGAGAACTCTTCATCGGAAGACTCTTCCGAGGAATCTGTAGACAGACTAACTCTCTCTGTGAGAGGCTTGTCTGATCCAGGTAAAGGATTCCCAAGGTTTTGATCTTTTTCACCTTCGCCCATAGGGCCCATCTTCTGATTTATCCTCCTCCTCACAAGATCAACAAGAGATTCTGGGGGTCCTCCACAGTCAACATAGGCCATGAAATCCCCTGCAGAAAGTGTGGCGAGGGCTAGGGCTACACTCTCATCACAGTACATCAAAGTAGAAGGTGATATCTCACCAATCAGCTTGGGACCCTGTAAGGGGTCATGCTCCACTACTGCTACTGCAGTTTGGGTGTGGGATGCCAGCTGGATCATCTGCAATGCACTGCTTGCAGGTTTGTCATACTCCACCATAAGAACCTCACGGTTTACTATCCCCAGATCTTCAATTGTCATGGATGGAAGGGGAGAGAACACTCCAATAAAACCCAACAGGAACCTCACAACGTCCTCTTGATTTATCCAGCAGAATTCCTTCCCACCATGGCTTGTAGAGGAGGCAGTTGCAGCGGAGGCACTTTTCTGGCCAAGTTTTTTAAAGCTCAGCCTTTTGCGGTTCTCAATAGGTACTATCAAATTTTGTGCTCCCTCGAGAATAAGATCCAAAGCCTGCAACAAGCTGTACAGATAAAAAGGCAAGAGAGAGAAACAAACAATATCAGTAAATAGTCCTCTCATAAGAATATCTGCAACTCTCCCCCTTAATAATTTAATTTATGAAATATCAATAGGAACTAAGTCTTTGCCTTGATACGCATTTAAAAATACACAAACCCCATCCCTTTTATTTATAGTGAATACAAACATAGGCTTGACATGGATCAACACACAAAAGCATACAATCTCTTTCCCTTCATAACACAACCTCATCCCCAAGGTTAGGCTTTCTTTCCTAGAAAGTTGAAACCAAAGACCACGAGGTACTATGTCTGGCACAAAAAGGATAAATGCAACTAAAAACAAGCAAGGAAGTGAGCAATTACATAGACTAACTACAACTGAAACAGATATGACAGAGTACATAAGATCCTAAATTCTGAAAATCTCAATGGGCTGGCAAATTCATGAATGAAGTTCCTCACACTACAGAGATGAGAATCTGAGAATAGCTTTATTGTAGGTAGCAATCCACACCTTTGGCTTGATACGGATGTCCATAATGAAAAGGCATGTAACTCAGAGGGCGGGTCCTGAGTTCGAATCCCAGCTGTGTCCAATTTTCAACTTGTATCATAGCCAGGTAGGTTGGTGGTGGCTAGCAGGCCTGAATCGAAGTGTGGCTTGAAGGGAGGCGTTGGAGGTAGCTGATCGAATTGTTAAGGATGCCCATAATGAAAGGGCATATAGCTCTGTGGGTAGGTCCCGGGTTCGGATCCTTTTTGTATCCCATTTTCAACATTGTATCAGAACCAGGTAGGTCGATGGTGGCTATGAGGCCTGGGCGAAAGTATGGATTCAAGGGAGGTGTCGAAGTAACAGATCGAACTGTTCAGGATGCCAATCATGAATAGGTCAGCGCCAGAACAGCCCATCAACTAAGAGCAGGTCCTGGGTTCGAATGCTGGCCTATCCAATTTTGAGAAAGTAAACCCTTCATGATCTTTCAGGGGCAAATCAGCTATTCTGAGAACCCATCATAATCTACCTTGATCTTTGACAGCAATTACAATGTGATGCGAAGTCTTCGCATTCAAAAAGAAAAACAAAGTATCAACTATCACAATACTATCATCCATGAACTGTTCTAAATAGGTCAAAACTGCAATTATCACAATACTACCATCTATGATATGTTCTAAATAAGTAAAAACTGCAATTTAGTATGCAGCTGAGACTGTTTCCCTGACATAGATGCAATTGTAAAAAGGCTCACTTGAGAATCATGATTATAAGAACATCGAAAGCTATCAAAGAAAAACATTCAGAAGTCCAATTTCGGAATCGATTCATTCATGACTCTTACAATTGGCAAATATAAAGATCTAATTGTTTATTATCAGTATGGAAGAATTTGGACTAACCTTGAGCCTGGATCTACATGCCGAACTCGGCTTGCAATCCTGGGTAGGAAGAGGCTTGAAACAGGCGCACTCAGTGCAGATGCCGGGTCATATAAGCTCTCATCTCTCGAGAGAAAACATATAATGTCTACCATGCAAACTTTACCCAGGCAACTGCAATCCTCGAGCTGCTGGCCTTCGTTGGTTGGCTTCTTGTGATCCAAACAGCTGTGGTTGCAATTCCAGACCCCAAGCTCAGTCTCATGGGGCGATTGCTTCAAGGCCTTCAAGGCATCACCAACTATTGCAGAAACTGGAAGCCAGCAGAGGGCGGGTTTCCCGAGGCAGAGGTCAGATACCTCATGTGACTGCAGGGTAACGGCCATACACTACGAATTGCAGATAAGAGGAGAGTAAATCCCAACAGCCCACAGACAAGGGCTTGAACTCTGGAGCTGGGTATCAGTGTTTGCCCTTGGAGATTCTGAAAAAACCAGGATTTCGATAGGCAGATTTTTTGAATTGGTATTTGATTCAAAGGAGATAATGTTGAAGAAAAATCGGACCGGATGAGGCCTTGCTAGACCTCCTTTCGGGTAACGAAGAGGCAATACAGAAAGATTTGCTCGAACCTCAGAACCAAGGATCTAGAAGGCAAGGGTTAAGAATTGAGATGAGGCGGTGGCCTATATTTATAGATGTTCTTGGACCATCTCCACTGGTGGTGGGCAAGGATGGTCAATGTGCTAGCCTAAGCCTGGGATGTAGGAGTGGTTTAAGAAAGGACTCTTGCATGCGATCATATTTATTATTTTAATAATAATAATGATATTTATATGTATGCTAATATCATATATTATTGATATTAGCATACATATAAATATCATTATTATTATTAAAATAATAAATATATTACTGAAGTATCTAACTCTAACTCTGAAAAGATGGCATAATCTATTTTTATGTATATCTGTACTATTTGATTTAGAAATTGAATAACACTAGTATGTTTTTTTTTGGCAAAAAAACAAAAAAACAAAAAAAACAAAAAAACAAAAATCATATAATATTGTAAACATGGACGTTATTTCTGCCATGCCTTTAGCAAAAGGATGTTTAAAATTTTGCCCTCAAAAGAAGTTGAAGTTGACAAGTATGGACCACTCAATTTAAGGAGGGTGGTGAGTATAAATTTTTCCATTCAAACTTTGAAGTAAAAAGTAAATAGTAAAAAATGCGGTAGCAATATATTAGTCATGAAAATATGGTAATCAATATAATAGTAAAGTAATACATGTTGTATTTATTGAGACACACATTATTTGATTTGAAGAAAGTAATACAAATTATATAATTGGGATACATACATCATACATAATTTGGGTATGAGGAGACATCATACATAATTAATTTGGGTATGAGGAGAATAATAAACATTTAACAAACTATGTTATTATTGTTAAGTTTGGGTATGAGGAGACATCATATATAATGTATGAGGAGAATAATAAACATTTAACAAACTTTGTTATTATTGTTAAGTGTTTGAAAGTACTTCCAATCATAGTGTGGTCATAATGTGGTGAGGTGTATGGCTAACAAAAAACACTAGTGTGTAACTTAGGAATAAGCATTATCATAAAATTTTTTGGAGATAATAGTTTGGAAGGGGCACAAACAATGAAGGTGAATTTATGGCACTCAATCTAACTTTGATATGGGTAGAAGAGCATGGTGCAGAAGAGTACAAATAATGAAGTTGAATTCCATGGTGCAAAAGATCTTCATATCTTTGGCGACTCTTTTTATGGTGATAAATTGGATGAAGGGTTTATGCTTACTGGAAAATTTTACATTGAATACTATATATAATGAGATTCAAAGAATGAAAGAAACTTTCACCACATGTTGTCAAAAGAAATATATGATGAGATTCAAAGAATGAAAGAAACTTTCACCACATGTTGTCGAAAGAAGGAATGCACCTAGAACTAGTGAAATGGATCATTGAAGAGGTGTTGAAACCACCAATGTATATGAACATGGAGCTTTCTATTAGACATCAATATGACATAACTTGGAGCTTTCTATTAGACATCAATATGACATAACTTGCTACTTTTTTTCTTTTTTTATTATTATCTGAAATGGGATGCATATAATAAGATTATAAGAGAAGATTGTATAAGAAACGCATTATATGAATGACTTTGGTATATGCAACTTTTTGATGGGAGATAGATTGAATACAAATAAACATATAAACTAGCACAACCACTTAAATTGTGCTTGGTGAACACGTATAGGTCACAAGTTAAGTGCCACAAATAAATTACTTGTTCTTATGCTAGTTACACGAACTGTCTTTTAACAAACTGCAACTGCCTGTTATCCATGCATCATTACCAGTTATCCATCATAGCTATCAATTATTTTTTATATTTTTTTATAATTGTTTGCTTCAAATTTGGAATGGCTGCCATAAAATCAATTTGAATAGTACACTTGTCTCATCCTCGTGCAATCTAGGAAAAGCATAAGCTCTACTCCACCCCAAATTCTAAAACTAGCACAACCACTTAATTTGTGGTTGGTAAACGTCGATATATAGCAAGTTAAGTACTAGGAAATTATATGCAACTACCAGTCCACCCCAAATTATGTGTTATCCATGCATTCATGCATCAACTATGAGTTATCCATTTATCAACAATCAATTTTTTATTTTTTTTTGTTCTCTCTCACATTCTTTTAGTTATCTGCCATGAATGATTGGTTATCCATTCATCAGCTACTAGTTATCCATGCATCAACTGTGAAATTACAAAGGGGTAGATCACTGAGCTTTAACAAACCTCACAATTTCACCATGTAATTACTGAGAAGAATTAGACAAAAACATGGATCAATTCACTCATAAAACTAAAACACACATGAAAAATTGTTGTCGATACATTAATCAGCTGTAAGCTGGAAATCAAAAAGTGTTACAACAGAATGAATTCGATACACCTGGGAGAGTTCAAATTCACCTCAAGTATAGGCTTAGTTTGCATTGGAACCATCTCCCGATAAGGTTCAGTGGCCATTGATGATGAATAATCAATTAATTGAGGTAGAACTTAGCATAACTAAATCATGTGGGCACCAAAATAGGGGAGGAGACTCCAAGGGTGAAAAATACTGACTTGTAGTGGTCAAAATAGGTGCTCCTACACTTAGTAGCAGTGAAACTAGGTGTAACAGTCAATTAACTAGGAAATCAAGGAGACAAGGTGCCCTAAATCATGGAACTGATTGTGCTAACTCCTAAAATCATGCACGAGGGTGAATTTGTACTTCTGTGATGTAACCAAGGCGCTCTGAGTGGATAGGAGGGATAATGATGGCCAAAAACAAGCTCTGAGGGGGGCAAAGTAAGGAATAGGTGCTAGGAGACTCAACTGCTAAAGCATGGATGCATAGAATGTATGCAAAGCATGCAAGACCAAAATAAGATGGTGAGAATATTCCAACATCAACTACCAATTATCCATTCATCAACTAACAATTATTTTTTATATTCTTTATTTATTTATAATTGTTTATTTCGAATTTCGAACGACTACCATACAAACAATCTGGACACTACACTTGTATCATCCTCGTCCATAGATGAAAAAGCATAGATGGTAGTCCATCCCAAAATTCTAAGATACTAGCACAGCCACTTAACTTGTGGCCAGTGAACATCGATACGTCACAAGTTAAGTGCCATGAACAAGTTACATGTTAAGTCTTGTTTTCCATGCTTAGTTGTAATCACTTGTTGTCTATGCTTTAGCTACATATTACTTTATGTCTATCACTACTTGTTATCTACGCATGAGCTATGAGTTATCCATGCATCAGCTACCAGTTATATTTATATATATAATTGTTTATTTGGAATTTTGAATGACGACCATAAAATCAATCTGGATACTACACTTGTTCCATCCTCCTTCAATCTAGGAAAAGCATAGATGGTAGTCCATCGCAAATTCTAAGATATAAACACCTATCGGTATAATTAAAGCCTATCGACGTAATAAAAATACCTAGATGTATAAAACTAGCAGACTCGAGACTTATGTCGTATCGGGATTCATTTTGCAAACTCGAAACTTATATTTAATGATGTTTGGTCGGCCCTGATCTTTTGGACCTTTTGTATCTGTTGGTTCCTTTGCGCCCTGTTGAGGGCGTTCTGTTTCTATGGTGTCCCATTGTGGGATGGTTTATCTGGGGTGGAAGCCCTAGGGGCTTGGTTGTTGTTTCTGCCTGATTATTGGAAGACTTAGCAGCATGTGTCTTGTGTCTTGTGACTTGTTAGACTGTTTTAATTATAATAGTATGTATTTTTCCTCTTTGAAAAAAAAAGTTTAATGTTTTGTTTAACATTTATTATTTGATGCATATTGTAACTTATGTTTTTTTTAATGTTATTAATTTAAATATATTTTAATTTATACATTTTTTCCAGCGAAAAAAAGACTACTATTGTTATTCATGTGAATCAAATAGTACAAAGAAGTTCAAGATTATGTGCCTGAATCATTACAAGATCTGTCATGAGAGATCTGACATACAAAATTAACTACAGGATCAATCCATGATCAAAAAAGACCACTATGGTTCAGACCATCAAAACATACTTTCAAAATTCAAAAAAAAAAAGCAGCACATATCAGATGGCATCTGTAGAAAGCACCCTCCAAGAGTTAATCAAAAAAATATGTGATACCACTATCCAAAATGCAATTATCACACCATTCCTCCCAAACCAACTGTCCTTCCATACCAGATAGTGCTTGTTTTGATAACTTATCGGCGAGCGAATTATGTTCTCTATAAATATGCTCGAACATTATATTCTGTTGTTTTGCAATTTCATTATGTGTTCTAAGAGCCCAATGTCTCAGATTCATAACATTAAGCTTAAATTCACCAGCAGCCCATTTGATTGTAACCCTGGAATCACCATAAACCTTGATATTAACCAAACCAAAAATGTTTGCCACTTTTAGAACACACCAAAGAGCCATAAGTTCTGCTTTCATGTTGCTCCTTGTACCACAATTGAGCCTAATGGTAAAATAATGAGACTCATTCAGATATATGACACCCTCCACTGCACACAACCCATTTTGAGAAGCTCCGTCGAAGAAAAGAACAAGCTGATCCACTTTTAGTGCAAAAAGACTAACTCTGTCAATCTTCAGTTTATGATCATCAACCTCACATGAAGAAAACATTTTTAATGCCTAACATTTTTAATTTATATATTATTTATGATTTTATTGTTAGGTATATTTTTTTATCTAAATTTTTTTATCATTTTTTTTTCTTAATTGATTAAAGCTGGAATTTAATTAAAAAAGATGCATCATCGTTGGATTTTCTTTCCACTGACAATTGGACCCATGATTGGATGGTAAAGGCATCTTTCAAATAAAAGTTGAAAGTTCAAATTTTATAGAGTTTTAATTTAATAATCAAAACGCGTTTAGGTTAAAAAAAAGATTATAAACAAAATTCTATCACATGTAAAATTAGATAAACAAAATTCTATTCCATTATATACATAATTGGAATTTTAATTATACTTAAAAATTTGGTATATTTTTAAAAATTCATTTTTATTTACTATTAAATTTAATTATTCATAATTTTAAAGAGAGGATGATTTATTTATGATGTTTTAATAAAAAGGGTTTTATTAAATTGGATTATTCATAATAATCTAATTTTAAAGAGAGATTGATTTATTTATGATGTTTTAATAAAAAGGGTTTTATTAAATTAGATTGTTTACATAATTGGAATTTTAATTATATTTAAAAATTTAGTATATTCTTAAAAATTCATTTTTATTTATTATTAAATTAGATTATTCATAATTTTAAAGAGAGATTGATTTATTTGTGATGTTTTAATAAAAAGGGTTTTATTAAATTAGATTATTCATAAAAATCTAATCTAATTTAAAAAAAGTTGATTTATTTATGATTTTTTAATAAAAATTGTTTTATTAAATTAGATTATTCACAAAATTGGAATTTTAACTATACTTACAATTTTGGTATATTCTTAAAAATTCATTTTTATTTACTATTAAATTAGATTATTCATAATTTTAAAGAGAGGTTGATTTATTTATAATGTTGTAATAAAAAGGGTTTTATTAAATTTATTTATTCATAATAATCTAATTTTAAAGAGAGGTTGATTTATTTATGATGTTTTAATAAAAATGGTTTTATTAAATTAGATTATTCATAGAATTGGAATTTTAATTATACTTAAAAATTTGGTATATTCTTAAAAAATCATTTTTATTTACTATTAAATTAGATTATTCATAATTTTAAAGAGAGGTTGATTTATCTATGATGTTTTAATAAAAAGGATTTTATTAAATTAGATTATTCATAATAATTTAATTTTAAAGAGAGGTTGATTTATTTATGATGTTTTAATAAAAAGGGTTTTATTAAATTAGATTATTCACAATTTTAAAGAGAGGTTGATGTTGATGTGGAGATATTAAAGTTTGACTAGACTACAACGCCCTTACATTCCTCTCGATTCGAAACACCCCAACACCTCCGTGAAAGAATACCTTTGATATTTGTGTGCCTACCAGCTGCAACATTTCTATTTGCAAAATTTCAATCTGTTCACAAACGATCAAATAAATAAGTCAATCTTATATCACACTGAAATTGGGGATATTGAATTACACAGTCAATGATTCACTACCAACCTCTACACTATTGAGATTTCTGAAATGTTAATGGGAAACATCAATTTGATTCAGATCTAAGAAATCCAGTAGGACTCGATTCTCTTTCATTGGGCCTTCGAAGGGTTTCTCCCAATGGATCATGCCACATGCGCCCATATCTAGATGAGGTCTTCATTACGACCCAAAGACCATTTACAACTCATGAACGCTTGATACCAAACATGATTGTGTTTAAAACATGATCTTACAATGTAAGGAATGATCTAACAGGGAAAAAATTCAAATATAAATCTTACCTTCTTTTGTTTATCGATCTTGGAAGTATCAAGCATAACAATACTTGAGAAATTGAGTTTATCATACTGATAATTATCATGAATCCGTTTAGAAGTCCCTGCAGCCTTACACTCATGTTCGTTAGATTGTTGTAAATCATACACCAAATCCTTATTTATATTATTGGCCTCCGATATATTAATATACTCCTTAAAATCTAAAACAGAGTCTTCATCTCGTTCACCATTTTGATCTTCCAGTTTACCAACCAGATCAATCTCTATAACTCTATCTAACCTGTCATTCATGGCCATCTTCTGTCCAAGATTGGGATTTTTTTTTTGTAACATACCCCAATCCACAGTATTAGTAAAATTAGTAAATTTTCCAAATAAAACCTTTTATAACATAAGAGATTTCCATAATGACATTTATTTGTGATAAGGACCAAAAGTCCTTCATCCTTGCATGATAAAGATGATTATTTAAAAGGAAATAAAGATCTTGCATATTTGTTTTACATTCACCTTTCCTACCATTATTCACCTTGTAAACCTTAAATACCTATGCAAAAGGTCTTCCAACTTTAATACAAGTCAATTACCCATTATATTAAGTACTACTATACGACTCCTTGTATCTTTATGGCAATTGTACACTATTTTAAGATTTAATATGCTAAGACAGAAAATAGCAGCATTACATTCCATTTCACAATAATAGCATATACAGGATCACTGAAGAAACAACAAGCACAGCATAAACACAAGAGACACAGATTTATCCTGGGAAACCCTCATGGGGTAGAAAACCCAACAAAGCTTCCTCAATATAGATGACCAGCAAATACAAAAGATGTAACCCTGAGCATAAGCTCCTCCTTCTCCATAGCAAACCTCTCTCTCATAAGTGCACCACTCTCAAGTGAGTGAGTGTGTGTAAAATGAGGAATATACCTCCTCTATTTATACACTACTCCGACTTGTCTTTTACACAAATCATGTAGGCTCGTATTTAACCAATGGGTTAAATACGCCACTACAACTGACTGGGCCGACCCCTCTAGGGTGGTCTAATAACCCTTTGACCCACATAACACATACAGGGCCGAACCCCACTAGGGAAGTCTAATAACCCAAGTTACCACATTCCAACGGAGGAATAAACATCTCCGGATATACAATAAGATCTTCACGGAAGAATGAATCATCTCCGGAATAATAAAGTACAAATATAATATTCTTTGAAGTTACAATATCTCAACACTCCCCCTTAACGAGAAGGATATTATAACAGCATCTGCACGAGCAAGGAGTCATCAACGTCATACATGATACATCTATAAATCATTGGAAGCTTTCTCAACATCATCAGTAACTCAAGCAGTTACTGGAACATCAACATCTTCAGTACTGAGTCTTTATCTTCTGCAGCACTCGAACAGCTACAACAACATCAACATTTGGATCCTCACGATCATCAGCATCGTCATCATACGATCATCAGCATCGGGATCATCTCGATCTACATCATCTGGATCATCATGATCTACAGCATCTGGAATATCTCGATCTACAGCATCTGGATCATCACGATCTACAGCATCTGGATCATCTCGATCTACAGCATCTGGATCATCTCGATCTACAACATCTGGATCATCTCGATCTACAGCATCTCGATCATCTCGATCTACAGCATCTGGATCATCACGATCTACAGCATCTGGATCATATCGATCTACAGCATCTGGATCATCTCGATCTACAGCATCTGGATCATCTCGATCTACAACATCCAGATCATCTTGATCTACATCATCTGGATCATCTCGATCTACAGCATCTAGATCATCTTGATCTACAGCATCTGGATCATCTCGATCTACAACATCTGGATCATCAGTATTAGTATCCACACCAATACAAGTATACACATCATCAATACAAGTATCATCATCAATACAAGTATACACATCATCAATACAAGTATCCTCATCAATACAAGTATACACATCATCAATACAAGTATCCTCATCAATATCAATACAAGTATCCTCATCAATCAAGTATGCATAGCAGCATACCCTGCAACACACACGATCATATTACAGGATGATCAATCCTGCTCTCTTTAGGACATAGGTCCATGGATGATACATTCCAGATCAAGTTCCGGGATGATCAATCCTTATCACTTTAAGACAAGTCTCATGTCTAGGGACGATGCAATCCCATCACGTACATTTTGAACCCAGTTCATGGACGATGCAGTCCTCACATGTACCTTTAAGACAAGTCTCATGTCTAGGGATGATGCAATCCTATCTTCAATTTTCGGAGACATCAGTCTATGGATCAATTCTGGGACCAAAGTCCGGGGAAGATACAATCCCCTACCTGTTCATTCAGGACTTCATTATCGGAGACCCAGTCTACGGCTCAATTCTAGGACCGGAGTCCGGGGAAGATACAATCCCCTACCTGTTCATTCAGGACTTCATTATCGGAGACCCAGTCTACGGCTCAACTCCGGGACCGAAGTCCAGCGAAGATAAAATCCCCTACCTATTCATTCAGGACTTCATTATCGGAGACATCATGTCTACGGCTCAATTCTGGGACCGAAGTCCGGGGAAGATACAATCCCCTACCTGTTCATTCAGGACTTCATTATCGGAGACATCATGTCTACGGCTCAATTCTGGGACCGAAGTCCGGGGAAGATACAATCCCCTACCTGTTCATTCAGGACTTCATTATCAGAGACATCATGTCTACGGCTCAACTCTGGGACCGAAGTCTGGGGAAGATACAATCCCCTACATGTTCATTCAGGACTTCATTATCGGAGACATCATGTCTACGACTCAATTCTGGGACCGAAGTCCGGGGAAGATACAATCCCCTACCTGTTCATTTAGGACTTCATTATCGGAGACATCATGTCTACGGCTCTCTTTAGGACTGAAGTACAGGGATGATCCAATCCTCACATGTCCACCAAGGACTTCATTCTTGAAGACATACATCTACGGCTCTCTTTAGAACAAGTGTTCAAGGATGATACAATCCCTCTTCTTTCTCGGAGACACCTGTCTACGGCTCACTTTAGAACAAGTGTTCAAGGATGATACAATCCCTCTTCTTTCTCGAAGACACCTGTCTACGGCTCACTTTAGAACAAGTGTTCAAGGATGATGCAATCCTCCTTCTTTCTCGGAGACACCTGTCTACGGCTCACTTTAGAATAAGTGTTTAAGGATGATGCAATCCTCCTTCTTTCTCGGAGACATCTGTCTACGGCTCACTTTAGGACTGAAATCCAAGGATGATTCAATCCTCACATGTCCACGAAGGACTTCATTCTCGAAGACATCTTTCTACGGATCTTCTTTTAGAACATATGTTCAAGGATGATGCAATCCCCTTGTCACCTTAGACCCTGTCTAAGGACCATCAACCAACCTCTCTGTCAGCATCACCAATATAGGTATTCACATCATCGACCTCACTGTCGATGCAGGCAATCTCATCATAAGTGATCACATCACTCCCCCTTTCGAGGAGGGTCCTTCTAAACTATATTAAGTTTGTCTCGGAAAACTTTACTTGAGGTAGAGGTTTGGTTAGTACATCGGATCGGTAGAGGTTTGGTTAGTACATTGGTAACTTGTTACAAATTCGAACATATCTTGTATATAGAAATTTCATATCTCTATGTGCTTTGACTTATCATGGAACACTGGATTCTCTGCCATTTTGGTACAACTCTATTTGTCACATAGGATCACAGTTGGGTCTATCTCTAAGTCAAACAATCCTGAAGCCATACTACTTCATAACTTAGCAGAGCAAGCAGCCATATATTCTGCTTGTGCTAAGAGCCACATTAGATTGTTTCCTGCTAAACCACGAGATCATGGCTGATCCCAGACAATAACATCCTCTCGATGTGCTCTTCCTGTCTGATACACTTCTTGCCTAATCAACATCTGTGTAGCCATCTGAAGTCATGATCTCCAAGATAACATAGATCAAAGTCTATTGTATCCTTTAGGTACCGCATCACATGATTTGCAACTTATCAGGTGAACACATCTAGTTTCCACTAGATACTAACTCAAGGTGTTCACAGCAAAGCATATATCTGACCTAGTATTCGTTAAATACATCAATGACCAAATAATTTTTCTGTACAGAGTTATATCCACTAACTCTGATGAGTCATCTGCTAACAGCTTCAAGTTGGAATCCATGAGAGTGGCCATTCCAACACATCAATTCTTCTCAATATTTCTCAGCATACTTTCCCTAGTTGAGAAAGCTTCCTTACGAGCCTTGCCATACTTCTAGACCTAGGAAGTAATGCATCAATATGAGATCTTCTTCTTTCTTTTCATGATCTGTTTCTCATTCCCTATCAGAAAGATATCATCTACATACAATAATAGTATGATCCATAACCTTAAGGTAAAGGTTAGGAACAACTTTACTTTTGGTAAAGCCCAAGCTTATCAAGAAACTGTCAATTCTCCCTTTGTGACTGAACATCATTCACACTCTGCATTGAATGATCTTCTGCATATCTATCTGTGCCATCTCTCGTTAGATGGGTCTACTAATATGGGCCTCAATATCATTCGAACTCTGTGGTGAGTTCCTTCTTGCATCCATGTCATCTGTGTCTAGAAACCATATTCAACCTTGTAGCAAAGGCTGAGATCCACATCACCCATGGTGATCATTAAGCTCATCAATTGATTATCGATCCTGGGTACCCATACAGAACCTGATTCACACTTCTTCTTTAATTACATCATTAAGAGAATGGTCTTATCTAGTCACTTGGAGCAAACATCTCATCATGATTCTCTTCCTTTTTCTAAGAGAATCTTCTAGCCACGAGCCTTCTATATTTTGTTTGATTTGTAAATCTTCTTGATGAACATTCATCACTTGTTCGGTGTTCATCATTCTTCATGATCTTTCCTACATATCAAAATTAAGTACATGATTAGTAATACTTCATAATCATGAAATCATGTTGACATGATAACCTATTATGCATACAGATATCATTTACATAGTTATGCAACTATCTTGACCAATACTTTGGCACAACACTTTTCCATATCCTGTATGCATACAGTGGCTATCTAGATGCCTTCCATCTCTACCAGAACATACTATCGAGAGTGTGCACAACTCTCAGCATGTCAGCAAAGAGGTTTCATTCTAGACAAGCAACAATGGAATGTTTGTCCAACTTACCAATCATATGCATATTAGTAGTATATTGTTCAATGCTCTATGAATGTTTACACTCAGCATGATATATTCTAGGAATACAAACATGCATACAAGAAATATCATTTACTATTTCAAATAACAACTCAGATACTTATCTTTTATGTTTGTGTGGTTGCCTCCTGCTTGATCTTCTATATGTCTTTTGAACTTCTATTCATTCTGTACCATTGTGCATGCTCAAGTGTGCACTAGTGTCATCCTCATGATCTCATACACAAACATACATTCATTAGTATATTCCCAATATTATCAAAACATTATAATTCTAAATAATCTTGAAAATGTATAGTCATGATTATAGATAATATTCAAGGTTTCAGGGAAGTCTTCTTTTACTCATGCATATTCTTGTTTGATCTGGTTAGTTAAATCATCAACCAAGATAAGAGACATAATATGCATAAACCCTTGATTACTAACTTTATGAATAAGCATAACCAATCATACCAACTATACTTATATAAGGGATCCTAACACAAGGTAAGATTCTAACATGACATAGGAAAACATACCTGGATTAGTATACCTGCTTAGTTATGTCTAACATACCTAATCAATATCTTCTTTGTTCTCTTCAATGATTTAGAGATCCTATGCTGGAACCTGCATATCTCATAGGTTAAGCATAATAGAACAAAGTCATACATACCTTGTAAGTAGAACTTCTATGTGATCAAAGATTATGGATGAGTCTTTGTCTTCATGTTATCATGGTCATGGAACTTGATTTGTCTTTCGTGATGCACCTGTATCTTGTTAGCAGACAACACCAACCTCATACAACACCACTGTGCATTAGTACAACCATATAGCCCTAATCAATGAATGTCTTCTATCATTAACATGCATTCATACTGTCACTAGGGTAATAAGACAATTCTAACATTAATCAAGATTGCACTAATAAATAATATGAAGACAGACATATTATGAACTTTATCAGGAATCAGATTTCAAGACATACCTGTATCTCCTTAAGACATACATGTCGAGACTTCTTGTAGTCTTCTTATGTAAGGCCTTAGCCTCAACTCCCCCTGAAACTTGATCTGGAGCTTGATTAGGGTTTGCTAGAGAAACCCTAAAAATTCAATCTTTAACTTTCACACTTCTGAATGTATGGAAGGATGTGTCTTCCTGAGCTGATCAAACTAGCATACTTCAGTTTTGAAATTTCCAAAATTTGACCCCTCAAAATTTGCCTTCGAAACTTCTGGATCTTCTGGACAGGATCTCGAACTAGGGTTTGATGAAGCCCACCCTTTTTCCCAATCAAAAGGTTCGATCCAAAGCTCTAAACTCTTATTTTTCTGAGGAGCTTCCAGCCATGGTTACAGATTTCAAAAATTCCAACTTTTGCTGAAGCCCTAATTTTCCATCTTTCCGATCAAAATCCCGAACTGGGGTTTGATCAAGCCCGGTCTTCTACCCAACCAAGAAATTCGATCTTGGACTCTAAATTTTGATTTTTCCGAGTATCATTCAGCCGTGTATTCCGATTCCAAAAATTCTAACTTTCTTCGAAACCCTAAATTCCGGAAGCCATGAATGAAGGTGCTCCAAAAATAATTTTGTTTTGACAGAAATATGTACCTGATTGTTTCTGCTGTAACTCTGAACTTTTCGCTCCACAGGGTCTGAAACCTTTTTCTGTTGTAGCCTGACCTGTCATCTTTCCATCCCGACAGGTTTGACCTCAATTGGATTTTCTGAGAGAGAGAGATGCCAAGTGTCGCAACGTTTCCTGTTTATGGGATAAAACAGGAGAGCGAACTTGTACGGCATGCCACGTGTCGTTGGTTCAGCTTCGGCCTCTGAAAACGTTTCCTAAGATAGTACATTCTGTGTACTACCTGTCACTTTTTACTAAATTTCATTTGGATCTTCCTAGCCCAAGTTATGACCTTTTTTCCTAGGTCACGTGATTTTGACTGAGATCTGGAAGAGGCAGAAACCCTAACTTGTATTGATCATAACTCACAAAGTACAACGAATCTGAGGGTTCCCTTTGGACACAAGGTACCTGGGGATGTTGTCTACGACCTGTAAACTTTTCAGATCCTAAACCTTCGCATAAATGGATTTATAGCGAAAGTTCCACGATGACTGGTTTTTTCTATATAAAACCCAAACCTTCAAATTGTCGCAAGTGAAGCAAGTGTCGTAAGTGCCATACATTGCCTTCCTTCAGGTTAGCTCTGAAATCATGTTAATATTTAATATGCTAAGACAGAAAATAGCAGCATTACATTCCATTTCACAATAATAGCATATACAGGATCACTGAAGAAACAACAAGCACAGCATAAACACAAGAGACACAGATTTATCCTGGGAAACCCTCATGGGGTAGAAAACCAAGCAAAGCTTCCTCAATATAGATGACCAACAAATACAAAATATGTAACCCTGAGCATAAGATCCTCCTTCTCCATAGAAAACCTCTCTCTCATAAGTGCGCCACTCTCAAGTGAGTGAGTGTGTGTAAAATGAGGAATACACCTCCTTTATTTATACACTACTCCGACTTGTCTTTTACACAAATCGTGTAGGCTCGTATTTAACCAATGGGTTAAATACCCCACTACAACTGATTGGGACGACCCCTCTAGGGTGGTCTAATAACCCTTTGACCCACATAACACATACAGGGCCGACCCTCACTAGGGAAGTCTAATAACCCAAGTTACCACATTCCGACGGAGGAATAAACATCTCCGGATATACAATAATATCTTCACGGAGGAATGAATCGTCTCCGGAATAATAATGTACAAATATAATACTCTTTGAAGTTACAATATCTCAACACACTATGCTTACTAAATGTTACTTGTTACAACAAAATAGATAACCACATAAGTCAAGAAGATCACATTAGCTCATACTCAGTATCCACATTTATACTACATAACACATGAATTCACTTGACAAGAGCATATACTCAAACATGTACAACAAAACCATTATAATCATACACAAGAGAAAGAGGCCATATATAGGTGGTTCACCCATACCTATGGGCTACGTCAACAAAGAAGGTCGCCTATTATATTATATAATAAACAAAAGATAGAGGGTTACAATGTACAACACAATTGTTGCCATACTGGTTTTTCCCACTTTCTCATAGTCCCTCTCCTAGAGAGTACTTTCAAATGATGAGGAGTATGTAGACGTGCCCCATTCGTCAAGTGACATTATAAGAACATTTCATAGTAAAAGTAATAGTAATACAAGGGTTGACTCCCAACTTTTCTAAACAAGCTAGATCTCTATCCAATTAAAGATTACTCTAACCATAAGAGAATTTAAATTATTACTATTACAAACTAGACTCCATTTACAAACTTATAAACTATATAAGTAATACCTCAAATACACGATCGATACTTTTAGGTGAAGGGTTTAGCCCTTCTTTAAAAGGTACATGGAATATGTTTATGATACCCAGAGTGTTTATGTTTAAACTTACTATCCTGTGAGCCTAGCTCTGCATAGAACATAATGTAAACTAAAGCCAGAATCAAACACGGGATATTAACAAGGGCAGACAATAGGCGATGCCTAGGGTTGTGTACTACCAACCTGTCCTAAATCAAATGTAGATTTTAAAAGGAGGTAGCGGTATCACCTGAGAAATCTAGAAAGCATCTGATGTGGATAGCGATCCAGTTGGGATTGAATTCCACATGAAATACAGAGTACCACTAACTATCCAACTGGCACAGAACTGGATGGATCTATAGTTTAAACAAAATACAAACATAGAAGAAGAAGAAATCGATATCACCTAAGTTCGATAAACATAAAGGGAGGAAACCAACTTTCCAACCGGTAACAGAACAATGCACAATGATTTGTCGTTGCTGGGTCCCTCATCGCAGGAACTTGAAGTTCCGCAGAGTTAACAATGTAGAGGAATTACTAAAATGAGAAGAGAACATTCCCCAAGGTAGAATTGCATCCTTCCTCTTATCATCGCGATGGTTAAAAAGTGCAAACAACTCTGGACTATCACTTTGCAGAGATCGTAGCCATCAACAGTGCAACTGATCTAGAACAAAAGTTCTCAATCGAACTTCTATTTTGACAAAGATTTAAAGGGATTAGTATGCAGATATCCACTGCGTTTTCCCGCGGTAACCAAGCTCCTCTTTTCTAGCAGGGATCTATTCTCGGATCTCAAAAGATTTAAGGCTGAGTGAAAGTGCAACGCGGAGATCACAGTTTAAAAACAACTAAACTCTGGTCTCAGATCCTAGAAGATTTAACGTTGAGTGAATCTGCAATGCAGATATCTTAATTTAAATATAATTACGTTTTACATTTCTGGGTTCAACATTTTCCCAATTCTGTAGATTCGACATTGCACAACATATAAATAAATATACAAACAACAAATATTAGAAGAACAGGGATCCGCATTTCCTATCTCCATAACAACCAATGAAAAATATATAAAGTTGAACTATACGATCTCTGCCCTATCTGGGCATTTATCCGATCAATCAGGTTTTTCTTTCAACTAAGAAACAAAATTCCGGTACAATAAAACCCCAATATTCAATTCAGAGACAATACAAGAAGTAAAACTTATCGTTGTCCCCAGAGTAGTCGGTGGATTTAGTAATTCTGAGTTATCGCCCAACCGAAAACCAAACAGTAACACATTGCCTACATCACCATCTCGCCATGCTTCTCCAAATCCCCGTCAACTCCTACTATTAACTTAAATCGGAGGTTGAAGCATAGTGCAAAGGTCCCCAAACGCTGAGATCTCAATCGCAAGATCCTCCTGACAATTTCAAACACAAAGATCTTCCTTTCGACCATGTTCGAAGAGACCACATTCGTCTAGAATGTACCTGCAATCGCAAAGACCCTCCTGTCTATTCAAAACGTAGAGGTTCCCGCATTCTCCTCCTTGGATCTCGCTCCAACACATTGCATAATCCCCTTCCACGCAGAGATCGCCTTCCATGTAGAGATCCCTCCAACGCCCAGGTCCTTAGACACAGAGGTCTTGTAACCTTCCTTCTTAAACGCAGCCTCTAGCTTCTATCTAACCGCCAATATATATCTATCAAAACCAGAGTTAATTCCCTTTTCCCATTCAACAATCCATTTGTTTCCCACCGATCCCCCCCCTCGCTCAAGGTTGTGATCTTACTTATAATCATTTTAGATTGTGCCACCGCATTGAACAGTCCGTCCAACCTAGACGGTTACCTAAGATATTCTTCGAAATGGGGTTGACTCTTTGATTGTGCCAAATGGCATTTTTAACTCCCACTAGTCATTTGGAAGTCGGCGCATGCCAAATGGCATTTTAACCCACATGTAATGGATACGAATAGGAAGGTTCCCCTTTTCCTTTAGTTCGTAAAGGTATACATATATATATAGTAATATTGTTCTTTGTTGACTGCCATACGTTTCCCTAATAGCATACTTAGGGTGTTTTATAATTGACTTAAGACCTATATTTTATATAAATCAATAATATTATGTATACAAATCTATCCTTATCTCATAAGTATATTTTAAGGTAATGTTTCAATTCCTTATTAATAATTTGGAGAGGTTTTATAAGGACAAACTATGTATACTCCTAGTTCAGCTTCTTCAACCGGTGTTCCATAATTTCTTACTTACTGTTTGTAGGTGAGTACCAATCCCTTGGTCTCTGCATGAGAGGGATGCATCGTTTCACAACTAATAATCTAAGATAGTAAGTTCATTATAATTATTTGTTTTAGGTCAAGTACCTGAGTTGGATTTCTCAGGGATGCTCTAACCTTTAACCTCTCCTGTCGTCTTCTTTAGTCTCTTAAATTTACACCTTCCAAACCTCATAAATTTACAAGGTTTACTGGTGGGGCCTTGGCCTTGAGCTCCTCACCAAAAGCCATTACAATTTACAAAAATAATAGGGTATTAACATAGTTACAATTAAATTTACAAGAATGATAGGGATATAAAAAGTGGGATGTTACATCCTTTTCCCCTTAAGAATAACACCGTCCTCGGTGTTCACATTCTTCAAGACTGGCTTTCGACTCTTGAGTTCTTTCGTACATTTGTCTTTAGTTCGCTTGTTGTCTCTCCTTTGATATTCTTGATCATCTTCGAACTTTCATGACTTTTCACAAGTCTTTATGGTTCGTATTTCCTTCACAACCTGCACATTGTACAACTTTATACAAGGTCTCCCAACATTCTTCAACATAACGTACTTACATCGTTTGTAATTTCAATCATAAGATAAGCATAATCCTTTGCAACACCTTAGCATCACAAAATTTTCTAACAATAAACAATTAACATTTATCATTCATCCTCATCCTTGAGGAAAAATTTTGCTTACTCAAGCATTCATCACATTCGCACATAAATGCAACTAATAGTCTAGTTACAAGACAAATCATTAATATGTAGTTTAACTGTTATATCATAAAACCAATATCTCAACAACACTTTGTTGATTATCAAACTCTCCCATGAGTTTGGAACTTTAGTAACCCTTTGCTGAACACATAATTCTTCCCCGAATTCTATCACCAATTCCTGTGGACTTACGGGCTACACTTTTGAGGTTACTCTCCTTTTTTATTGCTAGTCAAAAAAATTTCCTCCTGAAGACATCAAACAACGTCCTGTCTCCAAATGTCAATCTTTGTGCCTAGGTCTTTGCCATTGATACCACTAAAATATTTCGCAATTCCCCTCAAGCCTTCTTGCTTGAGTCCAGGAATTTCTTTTCCACCCAGCCTCCTGCTTGAGTCCAGGAAAAGTTGCTTTAGAAAAGCAAAGGTGGGTCAATTTTTGCCACTTGGACTCAAGTCCTCTCACTTGAGTCCCGGAAATATTCTTTTCCCCTCAAACCTTCTCGTTTGAGTCCAGGAAATAACAATCATTTATTATTTCATGTAGTTTTGATTAACCACAACATGCAACATAATAGCAACAAAATATTAACATCACATATGTTCACCTTTTTACTCATTAGTTTGAACACATGCTTTTAACATATCCTTTCATGAGTCCTTGATCTTTATTCATATTCTTACCATGTATACTATATCGCGTCCTTGTCTTTCCACAAGTTCCACAGAATGTGACCATCTGCCAAATTCACTTGTTGGTACTTCTTTATAAGACAAAAATCGAATTTCATGAGAAAGTCTTCCCCTAACATAATAGTAAGGAAATCATCCTTCACTTATAACATCCATATAAGATTAACATTCTCATTAATTTCATTAATATACCTTACGGCATAATATTTGCTATGTTAGCATATAACATTCATTAACCTCTTAGCTCTTATGATAATTCCAATGGTCGTCTGATTTGTCTTTCGAAGTTTACAATTTACCTTTTCATAGATTTATGAGACTATTGTAAGGCAATTTAAGTATATACATCTCTCTCTATATATCTGAAAAATTTCTAGACAATATCTATTGTTGAGTGTAATTCCTAACCCAACTCTTAATTTAGTATGTCGATAAGATACATGAATATTTCTATGCTTACAGTTTTCAATCCGCAACCTTTATTGGTTAATAGCATGTCTTGCCAAAACATTTCATGTCTATATACAAAGAAAATGGAATATGGCATTTCTCATTGATCTTGATACAAACCGTTTAGTCGCCATGGTTATATTCTCAATGTATTCATAAAAGACGAAACCCTTTACGCCATAAACAGTCTATGTGATGATTTCTAAAATACCCTTCTTATCTTTACAATTGGAAACATGATAATAGCTTCACATTTATATTTTCCATCCTGTTAAATAACATGATAAGATACTTTGACCTTATTGTGCACCCATACAAATATCACCTCTAAAATACTTAATAACCAACATTATCCTCTATCTCACTTTCCACATTCTCATATTCTCTTTAAACATATTTTCGCCTGACCGTAACATTTATCACAAATGTCTAGGATGTACATTCTACACTAATGAAGAATTTTCATTTAAAAGACAAGATATCAACAACTCACTTTTAAGACAAACCTTACTAAGAATCAATTTTAATATTCATTAAGCTACATAGTATGGAGTGATCTTACGAGGAGAAACTTGACAACTCTCTTAGTCTTATAGTCTAAAAGATTCCCTTGCAATCTATGTTATCAACATACCAACAAATCATTGTCTTTACACTTTTTCTAACAAAATAATACTATTATAATTCCCAATAAATCAATTTAAAGCTTAATATTCTCAACTTTAAACTATTCACATTAGTCCTAAATTCAACCGGAAGCATAGATACTACTTTTACCAAAGCCATAATTCTTCTCGTTGTATAAAACTATTAGTTATAACATATCACCACAACACAATTTTTTCGACTATAGTATACCCTTAATGCATGCGAGTACAACCATTTTTGCATAAAGGAACTAGTTAACCAAACAAGTCAGGATAACATTAATTTCGGTATTAAACACAGTGGGATTTACTTACTTGCAAATTCACAGATGACTTATCCGTTACCTCTTGCCGAACTATGAAGGTGCAATTTTCTTGTTGCGTCTTTGTAGTTGGAGTTGTTCAACCAACACATGTTTACTTCCTCTGGTTGAGCCCAAATAGGTCCGAGTGTTTGTAACCTCGCTTTGATACCATATGTAACATACCCCAATCCACAATATTAGTAAAATTAGTAAATTTTCAAATAAAACCTTTTATAACATAAGAGATTTCCATAATGACATTTATTTGTGATAAGGACCAAAAGTCCTTCATCCTTGCATGATAAAGATGATTATTTAAAAGGAAATAAAGATCTTTCATATTTGTTTACATTCACCTTTCCTACCATTATTCACCTTGTAAACCTTAAATACCTATGCAAAAGGTCTTCCAACTTTAATACAAGTCAATTACCCATTATATTAAGTACTACCAAACGACTCCTTGTATCTTTATGGCAATTGTACACTATGCTTACTAAATGTTACTTGTTCCAACAAAATACATAACCACATAAGTCAAGAAGATCACATTAGCTCATACTCAATATCCACATCTATACTACATAACACATGAATTCACTTGACAAGAGCATATACTCAAACATGTACAACAAAACCATTATAATCATACACAAGAGAAAGAGGCCATATACAGGTGATTCACCCATACCTATGGGCTACGTCCACAAAGAAGGCCACCTGTTATATTATATAATAAACAAAAGATAGAGGGTTACAATGTACAACACAACTGTTGCGATACTAGTTTTTCCCACTTTCTCATAGTCCCTCTCCTAGAGAGTACTTTCAAATGATGAGGAGTATGTAGACGTGCCCCATTCGTCAAGTGACATGATAAGAACATTTCATAGTAAAAGTAATAGTAATACAAGGGTTGACTCCCAACTTTTCTAAACAAGCTATATCTCTATCCAATTAAAGATTACTCTAACCATAAGAGAATTTAAACTATTACTATTACAAACTTATAAACTATATAAGTAATACCTCAAACACGCGATCGATACTTTTAGGTGAAGGATTTAGCCCTTCTTTAAAAGGTACATGGAATATGTTTATGATACCCAGAGTGTTTATGTTTAAACTTACTATCTTGTGAGCCTAGCTCTGCATAGAACATAATGTAAACTAAAGCCAGAATCAAACACGAGATATCAACAAGGACAGGCAGTAGGCGATGCCTAGGGTTGTGTACTACCAACCTGTCTTGAATCAAATGCAGATTTTAAAAGGAGATAGTGGTATCACCCGAGAAATCTAGAAAGCATCCGATGTGTATAGCGATCCAGTTGGGATTGAATTCCACATGAAATACAGAGTACCACTAACTATCCAACTGGCACAGAACTGGATTGGATCTATAGTTTAAACAAAATACAAACATAGAAGAAGAAGACATCGATATCACCTGAGTTCGATAAACATAAAGGGAGGAAACCAACTTTCCAACCGATAACAGAGTAATGCACAATGAGTTTCCATTGCTGGGTCCCTCATCGCAGGGACTGGAAGTTCCGTAGAGTTAACAATGTAGAGGAATTACTAAAATGAGAAGAGAACATTCCCCAAGGTAGAATTGCATCCTTCCTCTTATCATCGCGATGGTTAAAAAGTGCAAACAACTCTGGACTATCACTTTGTAGAGATCATAGCCATTAACAGTGCAACCGATCTAGAACAAAAGTTCTCAATCGAACTTCTATTTTGACAGAGATTTAAAGGGATTAGTATGCAGATATCCACTGCGTTTTCCCGCGGTAACCAAGCTCACCTTTTCTAGTAGGGATCTATTCTCGAATCTCAAAAGATTTAAGGCTAAGTGAAAGTGCAACGCAAAGATCGCAGTTTAAAAACAACTGAACTCTGGTCTCAGATCCTAGAAGATTTAACGTTGAGTGAATCTGCAACGCAGATATCTTAATTTAAATATAACTACGTTTTACAATTATGGGTTCAACATTTTCCCAATTCCGTAGATTCGGCATTGCACAACATATAAATAAATATACAAACAACAAATATTAGAAGAACAGGGATCTGCATTTCTTATCTCCATAACAACCAATGAAAAATATATAAAGTTGAACTATATGATCTCCGCCCTATCTGGGCGTTTATCCGATCAGACAGGTTTTTCTTTCAACTAAGAAACAAAATTCCGATACAATAAAACCCCAATATTTAATTCAAAGACAATACAAGAAGTAAAACTTATCGTTGTCCCCAGAGTAGTCGGCGGATTCAGTAATTTTGAGCTATCACCCAACTGAAAACCAGACAGTAACACGCCGCCTACATCACCAGCTCGCCATGCTTCTCTAAATCCCCGTTAACTCGTACTATTAACTTAAATCGGAGGTCAAAGCTTAGCGCAGAGGTCCCCAAACACTGAGATCTCAATCACAAGATCCTCCTCGCAATTTCAAACACAAAGATCTTCCTTTCGACCATGTTCGAAGAGATCACATTCGTCCAGAATGTACCTGCAATCGCAAAGACCCTCCTGACTATTCAAAATGCAGAGGTTCCTGCATTCTCCTCCTTGGATCTCGGTCCAACACATTGCATAATCCCCTTGCATAATTCTAGGACATGGATGAAGGAATGCAAGTGGCAAGCGATCAGAGTTCTTTCATTTCCGAGCTAGTCTTTCCCATAGAGCTTACTCCACCAAGCAGAAGGATCCCTTTTTGAAATTCTGAGAGCCTAGGCGAACGATAAAAGCAAATCGCACACACATTTGTTTCTAAGGATTTCTCTACCCAAAACTCATCTTACGTTCATAATACTTGAAATCAAATGTTAAAGATGAAAATGATTAAGCATGCAAGCTCTAACCAAAACTCATCTCACATACATAATATTTGCAATTAAACGTTAAAGCTGAAAATGGTTTTATGATTCTTGTAGTTGAAAATGATTCATAATACTTGACATCAAATGTTAAAGTTGAAAATGATTCATAATATTGGCAATCAAATGATAAAGTTGAACATGATTTAAAGTTGAAAACGATTCATTTCTAATGCAATTAGTCTTTCAAATTCCTTTGTATCGACATTCTGAAGTATTTTAAATTCCTTATGTTTTGACACTGAAAATTGTATGTCGTAAAAGAACTCCCAACTAAAACAATTTTGTTATGTCCAAGATTAGTTCGTCTTAATATCAAAGACATATTTACTAATAAAAGTTTATATAAACTTTTAATAGCAACAAAACATAGATCTACTATACAAAAAAATAATATAAACTTTTATTAGAAACAAAACATAGATCTATTAATGAAAAAGAACTCTAAACTAAAACATTTTTGTCCAAAATTAGTTCGTCTCAATAGCGACACAACAGATATTTACTAATAAAAAATTATATAAACTTTTAATAGCAACAAAACAGAGATTACTATTAAAAGAAATATCAAAACCATAATAAATTATTCTAATCCAAAATATATATGCAACATAAAAACAATTTTGTGATGTCCAAATTAGTTCGTCTTAATTAATTATATCCGTCTCCGCGGGATTGTTGGATTTTGCTCAATCGCTTAAATGTAGACGATGCTAGAATTCCTAGACCACCATGTTGAAGGCCCCATACGCCATTCTCGATTGTGGGGTATGCCTGAAGTTTGACGGTTGATGGCGTGCTTGAAGGTGTCATAAGGAGGAGGAAAATGATAAGGAATGAAGGACACACTGGCCGGTTCGTTGGAAAATATAAAGTATATATCTATCATTTTTAGATGTGCAACTAAATCCACATACCGAGATGCAAAAAATTAAGCCACATGGCACCACACCATAGCAAAGCAAAAGAAATCCACACGCTACCACTTGAGGCCATGGAGCATCGGAAATGGTCCACAATCACTGACACGTTGACACCATGAAAAACCCATCCATCTGAGAATCGATCAGTAATTACTGCATGCCTACCTTAACGCGTGGTTTTGGGCACACTACTACATCATGGCAACAACACATGCTCATCATGCAAAAACATCTGCTCAAGCTAGCATATCATTGGGAAATGGAGGTGGTAGTTGCAGCCTTCAGGTGGCTCTTTATCGACCTTGACACAATGAAACCTGGTAATTGTTTTGAAAACTCGATCCTTTAGGGAAAGCAAACTGCTTGGTGAAACCTTTTGTGTCTGCACATTTTTCACCCCTTAAACACTAAATCGAGGTCAACAATACTTGTCTCTGTACACTAAATCGGGGTCAACAATGCTTGTCTCTGTACCAGAGCCTTGATAACATCTTCACTTTGTTTGCCAAACACTCTTATGCACGCCTCCCTCGGTTGACCTGATGCATATCCTATATCTCCCATCCAACGCTGGGCTTCTTTAAACTACTAGGCTGCCATGATAAGAGTTCGAATGTCCCCTGACACAGTGTTTTGAATGGCCTGCATAACAGTCTCCCCGAAAGGAACATTGTCCAACGTTGTGGGGAAGAACACGCTTGACTTCACCCATGCAACGTATGCAGGCACAAACGAATCACGAATCCACTGCTTCTCTTCTTTCGTTTTGATCACCTCGGGGAAATTTGTGATAATCTCCTCCACCTCTACAAAAATATTTGCAAATTCTACGGATGCCGGAAGATCTGCTTCGAAACGCTTTTGAGAATTTGCAACATCGAATTCCTCTAATGCTTTGTCATGCAATTCCTGGGAAGCAGAGGAGGTTTAGGAGGAGGAGGTATACTCGGTGGTGGAAGAGGGTTAGAAGGGGGAGGCGGCTTAGGCGGAGGGGCCGGAGGTGGCGTAGGAGGAGGTTTGGGTGGTGGGGACAGAATGCGGGTAACTGGGGAGGTGGGTATGAATGCGGCCGTGGGAGATGGCATAAGTAGAGGAGAAGGATGACTCGGTGGTGGCGAAGGGTTAGGAGGAGGAGGCGGCTTGGGCAGAGGGGCCGGAGGTGGCGTAGGAGGAGGCTTGGGTGGTGGCGCTGGAGGCGGAGGTGGTGGTGCTGGTGGAGGGTTTGGTGGCGGTGTAGGAGGAGGCGGAGGCATAGGATTTGGTAGTGGAGCTGGTGGTGGTGGGGAAGTGGGGGTAGGCAGTGGGTTTGGTGGAGGTGCAGGAGTTGGCGGTGGATTTGGTGGAGGCGGTGGCGGGGAGAAATAGGCACAGATTGTGTTTCGACAAGTGGCGGCTCCTCATAGGCCGTCGACAGACGACGAAATCCTAAGAGGAGCCGACCCCTTAAAATACGCCTTCGGTGTAATTATATTGTGAAAATTGAAAACTAAAGATTTGATCAATTATCTTTCTTAAATTCTCACATGTTTAGGTGATTAAGGATATTTATAGAGGCCAATTATATTCCTTAATGCTCAAATTGTATTGCTCTAGAGGGATATAATCCTTTTAAGTGCAAACCCATTTTAGGGTCTTAAATTTGAGGAAATGCTTGCGTCCATTATAATTATCCAGGCACGAACTATTCCAATTTAAAATCGTGTTACATCGATATGTGTTTATATCTTAGAATTTGGGGTGGACTAGCATCTATGCTTTTCCTAGATTGCATGAGGATGAGACAAGTGTATTGTCCAGATTGATTTTATGGTAGTCGTTCCAAATTCGAAATAAACAATTACTAGCATAACCACTTAATTTGTGATTGGTGAACACCGATAGGTCACAAGTTAAGTGCCATGGAAAAGTTATTTGTTACTTGTTCTCCTTGCTTAGTTGTAATCACTTGTTGTCTATGCCTGAGCTACCTGTTACCTTCTTTAGTTAAATGGGTTGTCTGTCACTACCTGCATGCATGAGCTACAAGTTATCCATGCATCAACTACAAGTTATTTTTAGTTTTTATAATTGTTTATTTCTAATTTTGAACGACTGCCATAAAATCAATCTGGACTGTACACTTGTCCCATCCTCCTTCAATCTAAGAAAAACATACATTAGTTGGCACCAAATTCTACGATATGTATACCTATCGGTGTAATAAAAGAAAAAATAATATAAACAATAATTGGTGGTTGATGTATGGATAACCGGTAGCTAATGATGGATAACTCTTAGATGATGCATGGATAAGGTGCTATTGTTTAACTAGAAAAATGCTAGTGATAACATGTAATTGAAGCATAGACAACGAGTGATTACAACTATGCATAGAGAACAAGTAACATATAACCTATTACTTATTTGTGACACTTAATTTGTGGCCTACTTATTTGTGTCACTTAACTTGTGGCCTATCGATGTTCATCGCCCACAAGTTGAGTAGCTATGCTAATTACAAATGCTAACCTTTAAATCTTAAAAATATCTACTCTAGAATTTTCTTGATATATTAATATTTATACATATATGATATTATGAATATATGCAGTCAGTTCAAGTCCATTTATTTATCTAGAATTTTCTTGATGTATCAGTATTTATTTGACGCATGCGGCTAGTTTTATCCCACGTGTCAAATAGATAGGTTATCATGATTTAAGCCGTCAAAAATGACTTTACAGTCACGCATTGGGAGCACATGGGTTGCGCAGAAGAGACGTACACGCATGGCATTGGCGCATACGTTACAGTAGTATCCGTAACCCTGCACTGCGCTCATAGTTAGCCGCAGCCGGTGGCGGTTGCTTATTCCACGCCAATGCCATCACTAACCCGGGTTAAACAAACCCGCGGGCCGCGACGGTGAGACCGTGCTACTCCGTCCGGCCGTACCTCCGGCCAGACGGCAAAGACAAGGCACCCAAAGATAGATTGAGTGGAGTCCCTTTCGAGTACGGATTCGGAAAGCGCACGGCGTTTAACATTTTCTTCTGTCCTCTCTTTTTCGAACGTGGCAGCGTGGCAGGTCAATTTTTCCCAGCTGTGCCCCAGAAAAGGCCAAATTGAGAAATATATATTTTAATTTAAAAAAAGGAAAGATTATGTGTGGACCAGAGTGGCCAAGAGTCACGAGGAGCCGTCTGCTGTGCACATGGGGGTGGAGATCGGAATCTTTTTGTTTTTGTCAGGCGAAATGCGAATAATCCAGCGTGTACAACGCCCTTTCCCTGCCATTGGGATTTGTTATCCTGTAAAACCTGATTTCCTGAAAGTAATTCTGTTTTATTGTCCAACGTGGAAAGAGTAGTATTCTTGGACTTGTTTGTGCATTTATTACTTTCAATGAGAAATGCTGACAAAATTATTAATGGGCCTCCAATTTGTTTTAATAATACTAGGTATGTTATTTAGGGAAATGAAATTTTGATTGCTCTTCCACTTCACATGGAACTAGGGATAAATATATTATAGTCGTGCAATTTGATAAGACGACACATAAGCAGCATGTGCTGTGAAGAGTATAATACTGTTTTTTCACTCTGCATTGAAGGGAGACAAACAAGATTGATGTTTGCAAGGCATTATTCACACGTCATCCCGTTTCAACTTCTCTTATATGGTAAATAATGATAAATAACTTTCTCAATTTACATGATTATATTTTCATTCATATTTTACTTCTTTTAACATCGTCGTTGGTGATGTCACTTCATTTGGATGGTTTAGACGTCGCATTAATATAGAATATGTTTATTTGGTAACAGCTTGGAGACACTAGGTAATAATGGTATCACGTTGTGGTATTATGTTTGGAGTCAAGGTGTTTTAAATATGGTTTAATTAGATACTCCATCATCATCAAAATTAACTTTTTAACTTTGACCTTTAAACAAAAATAAGGCCTCTTTTTAAGCAAGCACGTTATGTTTCTTTTTATAGATCTACGTTAAAATAGGTTATTTTTCCTCCAAAGTATAGTATCTTTTCATTTGACAAAAAAAAGTTATTTTTCCTCGGATTTCCCTCCGTGTATTTTATGTATAATTCCAACGAAAAGTTGTTGAAAGTTCACTCTATACATCTTTTATTAAGAATAACAATATATTTTATATTATAATGATTTTATTTTGTTTTGTATTTGTTTATATATTTTGGATATCGTGATCAAAGTTTGAACCAACTGTCAAGGAGTGCTTTAACATGCACTTTATTATTGTGCACTTTATTTGCGGAAAAATATTTTTTTAGATTAATGTTTTTCTGATTTGAGCTTAGTTAGGCAGGTTTCTGTACTATGTTTTGTGCATTTACAGGCTGGAATCATATGACTAAAATAGTTGGCTCTATGAACATGAACTAGTGTTTGTACACATATGTAAACAGTGCTTGAAAGGCCACGGTCTATGTACATTTTGATTCTATATTATCCATATAATCTGGAGCTATGCATTTTTTTGGAAAAAATGCACCCTATTATTAGGGGTTGTATTTTAAATTATTCAAAGTGGGAAAAAGTTTATGAAATTGGGGTTATTAATTTACTTTTTGTTGATGTAATTTCAAAACTCAACATACAACTACATTAATATATGTACATAAAATTTTGTCGTAGAAAGTATAAAATGATATGTTGGTGGTTAGCATAGTAGTATAATTCGAGTATGAATATGGATATGAATACGATTCAGTACGGAAAAAATACCTAATGAAAAAATCCACATGGACCATATCTATGCTCTCAAAAGGGGAAAGACCACTTCAATCACGAGCATAGGTTATGCCATTTTGCTTTTAATTTTAAGATTGTAAGTTATAAAATGCTTCTAGATTTTCTCAATCCTTCTCCATGATTCTCTAGAGAGGTTGCAGCCCCAAACTTCACACCCATATAGGAGAACATGAGTGATGAGAGTTTCAAAGAGGAATTTCTTTTTATCCCACATCACAAGGTTTGCCGACTTACAGTTGTTTTCGAGACCAAAATAAACTTTCCACCCTCCATTGATCTTTTTCTCGATGATGTATTTCCGGTTAAGCTTGTGATGGATATCAATCTCAAGATATTTGTAGGAAGTCACTTCCTCAAAGTTGGTATTATCATACAAAAAATTACCGTAAGTGACTTATAAGATTTTATCAACATAACTTTAGTTTTGTTAGTATTGACTGTCATGCCCATACCAGAACAGAAATCCTTAAGAATTCTTAATTGCTTATCAAGATTAAGGGCACATCTTGCCAAAAGAACAATACCATCAACATAAAGAAGGAGGACCCTATTAAACAACCTTCTAACCTATCAATGTATATACCAAAAAGGATAGAGAAGAGAAAGCATCCCTGCTTAACTAATTAAATAATTTAATCTAAATTTTATTTGTACAACTAAAAAGAATTAAAAGAACATTTATAAAATAGTACAAACACCAATATATTATAAACACTTAATAATTATATAATATTAACTCTAGTTTAACAACTAAATTGTAACAAATTTCTATCTTTATTTAACTAATTTAAAAGAAAATGAAGTTTAATGCCATATTTATAAGTATTCACTTGATATCGTGTTGTAAGTCAATAGCTTTATTAATAAATTGAAATTAACTCCACTATATATTTAAATGGATTTAGTCTATTAGATTTTAAGAAAAACATTTATAAATCATCTTAGTTTTGGGAAAGGTTATGTGTGTGTGTAAAACTGACTTTTTTTTCTAACAGGAATGATTTGCAGAATTATATTTAAAAAGCTGACAATAACCATTGATTACAAAAATTGGGCTTTTTCAACCACGAAGATATTCAAAATGAAATTCCAAAAAATTCATGTTTAAGGATCGCAATCCCCATTGTTCTGGCTATCTATGGGTCTAGCTATCCTTTGAGTACTTTAAATTCGCACATATTGTCCTAGTATCAATAGGCATTTAAACTACATAAGTTACACATATTCAAGAAGGAAAAAACCTCCAAGAGCTAACCATTCCTAGAAAACTAGTTGGTTTGGACATAGATCATGTCCTCTCCCATTCCTCTACATCCCGCATACTGTGAAGATTGGCAGTAGGTACATTTAATCATGCTCAATAGTTTTCCCATGTCAATTATGATGAATTTTATGTGCCCACTCAGGTCTTGCGTGTTTCCCTCAACATCCTCTAGACGAGAATCCATTCTTGTCAATTGAAGTGATAGATGCCTCATGATGTTTAAGAGTTCCTTAACATCCTCTTGAAGACCAAAAAATCATTTCTTAACCCGCTAAAGGTTTCTCTCCAACTCACCATTAATTTCTGGTTGCAGTCCATCCCTCTATCTTCTTCTTCGCTTCAGTTGGGGTTCCAATTCCTTGCCGCCGATTTCAAATTTCCTTTCTTGTATGGTCAATCTGTCAAGCGAACGTGTGATGGAATTCACCTATTTCTCCTAGAGTTAGGATTTCCAGGAGGGAGGTTGACAACTTGGGCTCTCCTTCTACAGACCTCTTACCCTCAATAGTGCCACAGTTATGTCCCATCTCAAGACGATTAGTGCCATTAACCTCTATTCCTACCCGCTTGTAGTTCCTAGTGGTACCTTAGGGCATGCTAGAGTGTTCATATGCGAATGCATTTAGTGCCGATGGAAAATATGTACCACTTCCCACAACGCAGAGAGCGTTAACTATTCCATTTCCATGGTATGAACTCTTGTCATTCACTTCCTTGAGGCTTGAACCAATGCCCATGATGCCCCCCTTTGATCTATGTTACATGCCCTTTATCCTAGGGAACCAAATTTCTCCTTGGTGTGCCTTCATTTTGTATGATGGTGCAAGGGGGTAGTTTTGCTCCAACATTCACCCACTTGTATGCCACCTCATTGTTGCATCTTTTAACATGGTAGAAGGATATCTTTGGATTGGAGTTGATTGAGCTTAGAATTCTCTTTTGCATACGACCAAGGTTTGATCCTTTTTCTCCTAGCATTTTAGGATCCTTCCTATGGCGATCTTTGAATCTCCAAAGATATATATATATATAGTAGATTTAGAGATGCAATTATTTCGACTCCTTGCAGAAGAGCCATCCACTCTGCTTTGTTATTTGTCTTTCTACCAAGTCCCAAGGAAATGTTTCTATTGTATTTCCTCCAGGATCTATTATGACACCCCTGCACCCGCCTCACCTGGGTTTCCTTTCGAGGCTCTGTCAAAGAATAATTTGTGACATTGAAATCGAATTTGCTAGTTCTTGAAATCCAAAGGAGTCAATTCTATAGTCCATGAGAGAGTGATGGCTCTGTGTGAGATTTCATTTTTCAAATAACCTTCAATCTACTTTGATTCTTCTATTGTTAGGGGATCGATTTACGAAAATGTCATTCCTTTTACTTCGAGGGCATTGAACATGAGCATTTTGGCTCTAGTTGCAATCGTTCTACTGCTGGTGGATTTGTTCCAAAAAAATGATTATGTTTTGAGCTAACCATATTTTCTAGCATACATTTTTGGGGAGCGCATTCTTTTACCCTAAACCCTTCTTTTACCATGTATCTGACTTGTTTTCCCCATCCTCTAACGTCTTTTTCATTGATGTGAGATGGCGCCATTGCTTCCATCCAATTCAATAGATCATAGAGGGTTATGTATCCATTGGTGAGAAGCTGTCTTTTTATGTCAAATATTTTAGTCTTAGCCTCTAGTGGCACTCGCCCCATGATCATGTTCTTCCCCATCCTTATTCTTTTTCCATTGCTTGGAATTCAATAAATTCTTTCCTGTATTAAGTTTCCTGCTGCTTTACATAGATTCCAAATGCTTGTACCTATTCCTTATAGGGAATTGTCTAAGCATCTATTCCTTGGATTTTTTTTATATATTTATTTTGAAGAATTTATTTCCACCATTCACAGGTCCCGGTCACTAACCTCTAAAGGATTTTTGCTCCCATTTCCACATTCATTAATATAGGTTCTCTCATACCAACTCCCCTATTTTTTTTTGGCCTCTAACTATTTCCAATTTTACTAAATGGAACTTACTTTGACTATCTTTCCCTCCTTTCCATAGAAAATGTCTAATTTTATTGCTTATCTCCGTGTGGGTTCCCTCAAGGGATAATAAGACTGAGCGTAGAAAAAGTGGAAGAGAATATAGGAATGATTTTATGAGTGTTATTTTCCCTACCAAGTTGAGCCACTTTACTCCCCATTCCTGAATCTTACTCTTAATTTTTTGTAGGGATCCTTTCCAATCTATCACTTTGTGGTTTCCTAGAGTTATTGGAACTGCAATTACAGCCCAAGTGGGCCTAACGGTTAAGAACACGTTCTCCCTCCTAGGAGGTCATAGGTTCAAATCCGGAGGGGGGTAGGGTATGTACACCTTTGTATACTTTATCATTTAAATCGTTGCGTAGAGGGGGGTCCCTTGTCCCACAAACAAGGGGGTATCATACACCAAATTGGTGTCTCACTTGGCAGTGCCCTTAAAAATAGATTATTATTAGTATTATACTTGACGGAGGTCCAATTGTGTTCGATATTAAACCTGAGTATTTTGGAGATTCAAAGGGAGAGATACGAGGATTTGTTCCAACTCTATATATTGATTTTGTCGTAATTAACTTCACCTCCTGATGAATCCATGAAGTTATCAAGCACTACCATCAATAAGGAAGGAATTCTATAGTTAGTTCCCAAAGTGAGTTTCCCACCCCTCAGAATGGATCTTCCCCTTCCATACCTGAATAACTCACTCCCCCAGTGGGTGTAAGAATCAATCAAATCACTCAAGATTTTGAATTTTCTTTCATTCATCATAGATGATGCACTCAAGAAGATGTTGTCATCTGCAAATTGAGCATGATTAGTTGGTTTGATTCCTCTTGATTTCAGAATGCCTGGAAGGTCTCCTTCTTCTCTTTTCTTATTCAACTTTCTTCTTAAAGTTTCTACCACAATAAGATACAAAAAGGGAGACAAAGGGAAACCTTGTCTCAAACCCATAGAGGTTTGAAAGAAGGTCATAGGTATTTCGTTCACAGGGGGAGAAACCCAGGTTTTTCAAATGCAAGATTTTATCCATTTAAAGAAAGAAACAAAAAATCCAAATTTCTCAAGAATTGGAAATAGGAAGTTGTGCCTTACCTTGTCAAAGGCATTTGCTAAGTACAATTTTATTGCCAAACATTGTTCCTTTCTTGTTGAACTGGAGTGGATAGCTTCATGGACTATGATAATGTTGTTAAGATTCAATATGCTAAGATAAATAATATCAGTATTCCATTCAATTTCACAACAATAGCATATCCAGGATCACTGAAAGAACAACAAGCACAACATAAATACAAGAGACACAATTGATCCTGGGAAACCCTCATGGGGTAGAAAACCCAACAAAGCTTCCTCAATATAGATGACCAACAAATACAAAGATGTAATCCCCAAACAAGAGCTCCTTCTCCTCCTTTGCAGATCTCTCTCTCTCCTATGTGCAATTCACAAGTGAGTGAATGAGTGTGTTAAATGAGGATCACAAATCCTCTATTTATACTTTACCTCGCTTGAATTTTTCCCTAACATGGCCGACTTCTCCTAGGAGAGTCTAATAACCCCTAAACAATTAACTTAGGGCCGACCCCACTAGGGGAGTCTAATAAACCTAGTTACCACATCCTAACGAAGGAATAAACATCTCCGGATATATAATAATGTCCCAACGGAGGAATGAAACATCTCCAGATAAAATAAAAATAGAATATTCTTAGAAGCTATAATATTTTAACACTCCCCCTTAACGAGAAGGATATTCTAACAACATATCCAGGAGAAAGGAGTCATCAACATCATACATGATACATCTATAAATCATTGGAAGCTTTCTTCAATAATCATCAGTAACTCAAACAGTTACTGGAACATAATCAATACTGGAACATCAATATCATCAGTACTATGTCTTCTTTTTCTGCAGCACTTGATCAACTACATCATCATCAACATCTGGATCTTCTCGATCAACAACATCATCATCTGGGTCTCTCAAGCAACAACATCATCATCTGGATCTTCTAATCAACGGCATCATCTGGATCTCTCGATCAACATCATCATTTGGATCTCTCGATCAACAACATCATCATCTATATCTTCCGATCAACAGCATCATCTGGATCTCTCGATCAACATCATCATCTGTAGCTCTTGATAAAAAACATCATCATATGGATCAAGTCCGATCAACAACATCATCTGGATCTCTCTATCAACATCATCATCTTGATCTCTCGATCAACAACATCATAACCTGCAACACACATGATCCTTCCTTTCGGAATTACGAGATTTGCTATATAAGGATGATTAATCCCACCACAATCAGTATTTAAGACTATCCTTCATTTCGGAATTTATCCCACTGTGTAAGGATTATTAATCCCACCACAATCATTATTTAAGACTATCCTTCATTTCGGAATTACGGGATTTACTGTCTAAGGATGATTAGTCCTATCATGATCAACATTTAAGACTATCCTTCCTTTTAGAATTATGGGATTTACTGTCTAGGGATGATTAGTCCTATCAAAACCAACATTTAAGACTATCCTTCCTTTCAGAATTACGGGATTTACTGTCTAAGGATGATTAGTCCTATCACAATCAACATTTAAGACTATCCTTCCTTTCAGAATTACGGGATTTACTGTCTAAGGATGATTAGTCCTATCACAATCAGTATTTAAGACTATCCTTCCTTTTGGAATTACAAGATTTACTGTCTAAGGATGATTAGTCCTATCACAATCAACATTTAAGACTATCCTTCCTTTTGGAATTACAGGATTTACTGTCTAAGCATGATTAATCCTCAACCACTTACATGATGGTTAATCTTGATCTCTTTAGGACATAAAATCCAATGATGATACAATCCACTCGTCCACTTATACAAAGTCTAAGGACCACTCATCGATCTCATCATCGGAACATGTATCCTCATCATCGATACAAGTGTCCTTATCATCAATACAAGTATCCTCATCATCGATACAAGTATCCACTTCATCGATACAAGTATCCACATCATCGATACAGGTATCCTCATCATCGATACAATTATCCACATCGACCATATCACACCCCCTTTCGAGGAGGGTCCTTCTAAACTACATCAAGCTTGTCTTGGAAATACTCAAACTTTACTCAAGACAGAGGTTTGGTCAATACATCAACAACTTGTTCGTCAGTGCTTACATACTCGAGCTTTATAGCTCCTTTCTGCACCATATCTTGTATATAGAAATATTGGATCTCTATGTGCTTTGACTTATCATGGAACACTGGATTCTCTGTCATCTTGATACAACTCTGGTTATCACACAGGATCACAGTGGGGTCCATCTCTAAGTCAAATAGTCTTGATAACAACTTTCGAAGAAATATGGCTTCACAACTAGCAGAGCAAGCTGCTATATATTCCGCTTCAATTGTGCTGAGAGCCACATTGGACTGCTTCCTGCTAAACCACGAGATCATAGCAGATCCCAGACAATAACATCCACCCGATGTGCTCTTTCTATCTGAGACACTTCCAGACCAATCTGCATCTGTATAACCATACAATCTGAAGTCATGATCTCTAAGATAATATAGACCAAAGTCTGTTGTAACTTTTAGGTACCTCATCACATTCTTTGTAGCTATTAGGTGAACACGTCTAGGTTCTACTAGATACTCACTCAAGGTGTTCACAGCAAAGCATATATCTGGCTTGGTATTTGTCATATACATCAATGACCCAATATTTTGTCTGTACTAAGTTACATCAACCAATTCTGACGATTCACCATCCAACAAATTCAAGTTGGAATCCATGGGAGTGGTCATGTCCTTACATTCCAACATATCAAATCTTTTCAATATTTCCACAGCATACTTTCCCTGGTTGAGAAAGATTCCTTCTGGGCCTTTCCATGTTTCCATACCTAGGAAGTAATGCATCATTCCGATATCTTTCATCTCAAATTTTGTATCTAGCTTCTTCTTGCTTTCCATGATCTGTTTCTCGTTCCCTGTCAGAAAGAGATCATCCACATACAGTAATAGTATGACAGGTTCATCATCCATAACCATAAGGTAAAGGTTAGGATCAACTTTACTTTTGGTAAATCCCAAGCTTGTCAAGAAGCTATCAATTCTCCCTCTATGATTGAACATCATTCACACTCTGCATTGAGTGATCTTCTGCATATCTATCTATGCCATCTCCCATCAGATGGGTCTACTGATATGAGCCTCAAGATCATTCGAACTCTGTGGTGAGTTCCTTCTTGCATCCATCTAAGAGAAGAATGTCATATGTATATATAAACCATCTTCAACCTTGTAGCAAAGGTTGAAATCCGCATCACCCGTGGTGATCATTAAGCTCATCAAATTACTATCGATCCTGGGTACCCGTATAGAGCTTTCTTCAATCGTGTGATTCTCTATCAAATCCTGGGAGTTTGCTCGATTCACACTTCTTCTTCAATTACACCATTAAGAGAACGGTCTTGTCTAGCCACTTGGAGCAAACATCTCGTCATGATCCTCTCCCTCTTTCTAAGAGAATCCTCTAGCCACGAGTCTTCTATAGTACATTTGATTTATAAGTCTTTTTGTTGAACATCCATCACTTGTTCTTTGGAACAGGTGTTCATCATCCTTCTTTTGTAGATCATAGCACATGATCTTTCCTACACATCAAGGTTAATTACATGATTAGTAATACTTCATAATCATCAAATCATGTTGACATGATAACCTATTATGCATACTGATATGATTCACATAGTTATGCAACTATCTTGACCAATACTTTGGCACAACACTTTTCCATATCCTGTATGCATACAGTGGCTATCTAGATGCCTTCCATCTCTACTAGAACATACTATCAAGACCGTGCACAACTCTCAGCATGTCAACAAAGAGGTTTCATTCTAGACAAGCAACAATGGAATGTTTTTCCAACTTACCCATCATATGCATATTAGTAGTAACTATTCAATGCTATATGAATGCTTACACTATGCATGATATATTTCCTAATTCTAGGAATACAAATATGCATACAACTATTACAAGCAATATCATTTACTATTCAAAGATTCAATAAGCAATTCAAATAACAACTCAAATACTTATCTTTTATGTTTGTGTGGTTGCCCCCTCTTGATCTCTAATTTTACCTTTATGATAGCATCATGATTATATGTCTTTGAACTTATACCCATCCTGGACGACTATGCATGCTTAAGTGTGCACTAGTGTTATCATTGTGTCATCCTCAAGATCTCATACATAATCATACATACATTAGTATAATCTCAATATTATCAAAACATTATGATTCTAAATAAACTTAAGCATGTATGGTCATGATCATTTCATACACATGTATACTTATCCAAGGTCCTAACACAAAGTAGGATTCTAACTTAATATAGGAAAAACATACCTGTATTAGTATGCATGCTTAGTTATGTCTAACATACCCAAACAATATCTTTTTTGTTCTCTTCAATGATTTAGAGACCTTGTGCTAGTAACTTGCATATCTCATAAGTTAAGCATAGTAGAAACAAACCATATATACCTCGTAAGTAGAGCTTCTATGTGATCAAAGACTATGGATGAGTCTTTGTCTTCATGTCATCATGGTCATACGGATTTGTCTTTCTTGATGTACCTTTTATGTTAGTAGACAACATCATCCTCATACAACACCACAAGTGCATTAGTACAATCATAAGTGTCATAACCCTAATCAATGGATGTCTTCTATTATTCACATGCATTCATATTTTAACTAAGGTGATAAGACAATATAAAATTAATCATGATTGTACTAACCTCAATAATATGAAGACAAACATATCATGAACTTAATCATGAAACATGTTTCAAACATACCTGTATCTCCTCAAGTCATACCTGTCGAGATTGCTTGTAGTCTTCTCTATAAGGGTAAAACCCTAACCATCCAAGTTAGATCTCTTGTAAACATCTTATATAGGCTCATGGTGTTAGGATGATAAATATAAGTGCCATTTAAACTTCCTTCATTGCTGCCTTATGAGTCTCCCAACTATGCTAGGGTTTCTTCTTACTTGGAAACCCTAATTTTCAATCTCCTTCCTCCCAAACCATTTTGATGGAGGATCAATATCTATGATGAATCGATTCCAAATCCATTATCAAAGTTTCCAATGTTGCATCGGGTGTCTCCAACATTGTATCAGGTCCTTCCATACCTAAAAACTGAAAACCCTAAGTGAGAGCTTCTTCCTCCTCTTCCTTGATTTCCTCCATTGAGCCATTTCAGATGTGTCGTATTGTTTCTGGTGTAGCTTTGAAATTTTGGATCTACAGGGTCTAAAAATTTGGCTTGTGGTAGCCTGACCTGTCATCTTTCCAACCCCATAGGTTTGAGCTTCATTGGATTCTCCATCAGAGAGATATGCCCAGTTTCCCAACATGACCTGTTTAAGGAATGAAACAACATAGCGAACTTGTACGGAGTGCCACATGTCACTGTTTCAACTTCGGCCTCTGAAAATCGGACCTGTGAAACTATAGTCCATGCCCTACCTGAAATGTTTTACGAAATTCCATTTGGAGCTTCCAATCACGAGATATGACCTTTTTCCCTAGGTCACCTGTTTAGGACTGCATTCTGGACGAGGCGGAAACCCTAACTTGTACGGATCATATCTTAGAAACTACAACAAATTTGAGGCTGAAATGCGGACACAAGGTACAGGAAAATTACATATTTGGACTATCCAATTTTTAGATCCTGAACATTCACCAAAACTGATTTATAGTGAAAGTTCCACGATGACTAGGTTTTTCTATACAAAACCCTAACTTTCAAATTGTCGCAAGTGAGACAAGTGTCGCAAGTAACATACATTGCAATTCTTCAGGTTAGCTCCGATACCATTTTAATATTAAATATGATAAGATAGATAATATCAGTATTCCATTATCATTTCACAAAAATAGCATATACAGGATCACTGAAAGAACAACAAGCACAACATAAATACAAGAGACACAATTTATCCTAGGAAACCCTCATGGGGTAGAAAACCCAGCAAATCTTCCTCAATATAGATGACCAACAAATAAAAATATGTAATCCCCAAACAAGAGCTCCTTCTACTCCTTTTCATATCTCTCTCTCTCTCCTATGCGCAATTCACAAGTGAGTGAATGAGTGAGTGAGTGTGTTAAATGATGATCACACATCCTCTATTTATACTTTACCTCACTTGAATTTTTCCCTAACTTGGCCAACTTCTCCTAGGAGAGTCTAATAACCCCTAAACAATTAACTCAGGGCCAACCCCACTAGGGGAGTCTAATAACCCTAGTTACCACATCCTAACGAAGGAATAAACATCTCCGGATATATAATAATGTCCCAACGGAGGAATGAAACATCTCCGGATAAAGTACAAATATAATATTCTTAGAAGTTACAATATTTTAACAAATGTTTTCTATAATTTGTCTCCATGAAACCTCCTTAGTTTTCCAACATAATATTTGAGAGAAGGTTTTTCAGTTAGTTAGCCATGATTTTTGTGAGGATTTTCATAATGATATTGGTTTGAATATGCTAATGGAGATAGGGCAGTTTTCTTTGGGGATGAGTGGTGAGTCCAAGTTACAGGTATCTGATAGCCTTTTTCCCCACTGTAAAGCACAAGAAAGGGTGAAGAAATACACTTGTTTTGTGGGAGAAATGATTTACCTTGATTATTTAATGAAGTTGTTTTAAAGATTATTCTTGTATGTTGAATGCGTGTTCAATAAACTAATTATATGAAAATCGAGTATGATTGAGCAGGTCCAGGTACACAAAAGGACAAACACGCAGATCAAGCATAGGACTGAAAGATCATGCAAAGCTCAGTGCCTTTCTCTTGATTTCTGGAGAGAACACCTAAACAGAATCAACAATTAGACATATAGTTAGGTTAAGCATTAGAGGCATATATATACGGGCCTCTCGGCTAGCAAGAGGATCTTGTTGCCATTTTGGAGAACCATCGTTTTACGTTTTTATACTATTGAGACAATTTTTGTTACAGACCTTTGTTAAACTATGAAGTTGCTATTTTGAATAAAGACTTGATGTTGCTTTCAATTCGGCATCTATAAGTTTTCTCCACTCCTGAGTACGGGTTGGAGAGGGCCCCTCCAACACGTAAGTCAGGAGATATTACTGTTCAAGTATTTTTCATTATGTGCTTTACATTGAATGAATCTATATTGCATATGAAAGCATGTAAATGGTGTTAAATAGTACGATTTGGTTTCTGTAGTAAAACAACCATTATGATTTCATAGTTGGTTATAATGCATTCTGTAGTTCAGTAACGCTGTTTCTGTAGTCCTGTAGGAGCATTTTGCCAAGACATATTTCAATACTTATTTTCCTGTGTGCTTGCATTACTTATGAAACAATGATCCAGGTCTTAAAGCTTATGCACTCTTTCATTTTTACAGTTTCTCATGAAGATTGCTTACTTTCAATACTGTGGTTAATTAATGATATTCACTTCTTACAGTTTTGATTAATCATAGCATTAGATAATGGCATTATGAACTTGGTTTTGGCAATTGAATAGGTTAGACCAGACTTATAGTTTTATGCATTCGATTTACAGTAATTGCTTCTTAGATTCAAGATCCATCTTTCATTATTTTAGAATAGATCTGCTACGTTTTCAGCATTTAATTTCATAGTATAAATTCACTGTTTTCAGCAAGTCAATTCTTAGAGACATATTTACTGTTTTCAGCATTTGAATTCCTTAACATAGATTTACTATTTCCAGCATTTGAATTCCTTAACATAGATTTACTGTTTTCAACATTTGAACTTCTTAGCATAGGTATTTTCATCCATAGATTAGGCAATCCTTTCTCATCTTATTCGATTTCTTTTTGGCAAACCTTTAAACATTGATACCAACACCCAACCACAACAAATACTATCTTATAAGAGCACATATAGTGCATGCACCTCTGAAGTTTGTACGTCCCCCCGGGTTGATAATTAAAGTAGACTCCTGGTCTAGCTGCCCTCATTAGGCATCCATTCTAAGAGCTCACCACTTTTTGGCGCCGTTAGAGAGCATCGAAAATCATTGAAATTCAATTCATAAAAAAAAGAAAAAAAAAGAAAAAAAAGAAAAAAGATAAAAGAGAAAAAAGAGAAAAAAGAAAAATTGCTAAAAAAAAAAGGAAGCAAAATGGAAAAAAGGAATGAAAAAAGAAAAGAAAAAATGATAAGAAAAAAACATGAGAAAGGGGGATGAGCAAAATGCCAAATAACAAACTACATAAATGATAAGGTAAAATTGCAGGGCATCATACATCCCCACGAAGAAATAGCATGCAAACTGCAGACAATCAATAATCAAGCGAGCCAGTCATATATTCAAGTCAGCAGCAAAGATATCACACTACATAATTCAATCAAGCGAGCCTTCTATTATTCAAAACCTGCTAGTATTTAAGCAAGCCTGTCATCAGAATACAAGCGAGCTAGCAATCTAATCAAGTGAGCCCGATTATTATCAACCATTAAAGCAACCAAGCGAGCCAACCACGTATACCAAGGAAGACAGCAAAGGTATCAACTACTACCGAATTCATTTCCAACAAACAAGCTATTCAATCACATCTGCATCTTCACACGAGCCTGCCATCTATTTAAGAGAGCCATCCTAGATTACAACAATACAAGAAGAATCAGAAAACCAATGCAACAACATCATTACAAAGTCAAATTAGAAAATGGCACAAAGTTCAAAAGCAACCAATACAGCAAAATCAAACGAACCAAAGGAAAAAAGCAGCAAGCGCATGTAACTACTGACATGCCAAAATTTACTACAGACATTGCCAAATCTACTACGGAATCCGCCACGCATAAAAATTGGTCTAGATCATGAACTCAGGTATGCTAAAACATAACGAGGTAATCTCTAAACATATTTGTTTTATTTTTAAGGTAAAATCATGATCCCATAAGACATTTGTTTCTAAAGATGAGGACAGCTTACATCTTCATTCGGCGGCATGGTTCAGTTCAAAATGACCTCAATAAATCATGATCGCTACCTAAGTCATATCAGCCTCAAAGAATCATGATTACTACCTTCGTCATGTCAGCAAATGAGAAACCCGCATCTAGCCGCCATACTTCCAAATAATCAGAGCAAATGGGGCAAGATACAATCATGAAACGAAAAGCAGGGCTCGAACAAGTAGCAGGTACAACAAATGTTAATGAGGATAAGTGCGGAAAGGCAGTTAAGTAAGGCTACATAATCTTCCAAAAAGCCAGCTTTGCATATACGAAACCTCTCAGAACTCTCCAGAAGCAAGGAACTGGAAGTTAGTGTGGTCACGCAGCTAGCAATCCAGCCCTCGAACCTGTAATTAACCTCGACCATTTGAGGCAAGATAGCCATGCTCCAAGTATTGGTTTATTGTTATAGTAAAGGATTTTAGGATGACAAAAGGTTTCAAGAAAAGCGAACCAGAGGAACACAATGCTATTTATCAGAACCCGCGAATCTTAACAATCATCTGTAGCGCGGGCTGGATGCCTTTCATCTTAGGATTGAAAAGATACAATGCAGGGGTGGCTCTGGAGTTTGCAAGAAATTTAAAACATATCAAGGATGAATAGTTCGTCACTCGAGTGAAGGGGTTACGTATAAGGTTGGATGATGAAGTGATTGACTGTAATGCTCTGGTTTTTACAGCAGAGCACTGTGTAAAATTTATGGTTTAATTCTCTACGTTCTAACTTTACCAGTTTATGGAAGTAAATTTCTAAGAATTTCAATGTGCCTAAATAATATTTAGTATAATGTCGTGTTTTCTTTTATCACCTTGCATTCGTAATTTAAAATAGACTAACATACTAATATTTTCTTTTCAACAGCATAAGCATAGGTTTCACAACTCAGTAAATCAGTAAATAGCAGTAAACCAGTATATAGCAGTAAATCAGTAAATAGCAAGTGATGCATGTTTACAGTAAGTTTAAGCATAATAGTAAATAACGGAAATTACCTGATGCTGATGCTAACCGTAAGTTGTAGCAGGTTTTATAACCCCTTAGACAGCCAAACTGAAGTGTCCACCCTACCGACCAGCTATAATCTTGCTGGCCCTTGGAAATCAAAGGATTTCCAAGCCCCCGAGCCCACAATCTGATAATCCCGAGAGCAGTCTTTCCTTCTGTTCTCAAACTCTTCCTGTTCGCCAAACTTTCTGTTCCCCCAACTTCTGTGCTCCAAACTTCTTTTCTTTCCCAATAAAAAAAACCTCCCCCACCTTCAACCTTCTCCCCCTCTATATACATGTCCATCCTCGAGAAGACCTTGGGCTTCCTCCACCGCCCCAAAATCCCCTTCTCGAGCCCCTCAACACTTACTCCTATCACCAGTTCATTTGTACACGGTTCTTTATTAAAATGTATAATTAATTACTCTCATGGAAAAGTTAGTTGGTTTTGGGATTGACGGTAGTAAGTATTTATTACGGTGGGGATTATCACCCAAAGGTTATCCGTTCGAAACAAGCTTCATTAAATACAAGTATATCCGCCGTTCTTGATATTTTAATGTTATTAATGTAATTAATAAAATATTATATAATTAGTTGCCCCCTTGTCAACTTGGACATGATGTGTCCTAATGATCCACCTTATCCGTCGAGGCTACTTTAGCTTGAGGTTTAAATTCCAAGATTAACATTGAATAATTAAATATCCATTTCCATCACATCACGGTTATTCCAAAAAGGATTATCTTGTTATGGCTAACTTTGAAATGGAATTAATCACGTAATATTAATTTATAAATCAATATTTTAAATCTTACTTATATTGCATTTGTTACGATAGGGATATAAAGGTTGCTGGAATATCATTTATTAATTAATAATAATAATTAAATCACCCTTTGACAATAATAAAAGGTGAATCAATCATAGTATTCTTAATTATTTGTTTATCACATGGGTACCCTATCATCAACATAGCATCCTTGTTATTATAAACAAAGCACTTGTGAGGGCTTAAACAATTTTACTAATTAATTAGACACTATCATTACCCTATTCACAACAGTTCTTCTATGACAATGTTAACTGACGATACTTGTCCTAGTTTATTATTACAATGTTTTCATATAATTACTAATTCACTTATTTACACATTGACAACCTAACCATTCATTACCGAAGTTGATTGATGTATCCTTAACTGAGTTATCTATGACATTTATACTACTATTCGAGCATGAAAAGTATGTTATACACCAGTAATATTGTACACGTACAAGGTGTGCATGCATGGCCAGTGTATGCACATGTCGGACATGTACTATAAACAAACCCCATTCCGCCTATGCATACTTGCTAACTAACAATAGTATCTACCCCCATGCAGAAGAGCAAGCATAATCTATAGTATAATTACTTTAACATCCTCGGTTATTTAACAGTTAACCCTTTACGATTTAACATCATTGTCTTTATGTTTACATTAGTTTAATCAATCAAGTACAGGAAGGGTTCCTACTTCCACTAACTCGGAATCAAGGAATACTAACCCCCCCAACAGTACTAACTAACACATCCTCCCATCATAACCTACGTCCAGCATCCTCCCTATCCTCCCTCTGCTAGTACAACAGTGGGTGTCGGACTCACCGATCTGACCACATAGAACTTGAGAGCGAGAGCGTCGGCTGAACAGCGGACCTATCCTCCCCTAGCAGGCATCCGACAATCGTCATCACAACAACATGGGGAGCGTGTCTCAGCACGGCCCTCCCACGACCTCGGGTCTCATGGAAACATAGGGTGGGAAACACATCCATCCCTCTCAACATACTGGGCCTACGCCCTTATCAACTCATACTTGCTGCTATCGGGATTATCAGTTTGTGTTATCGTATCCTCATTTTGGCTGCTAAGGTTTGCTGTATGAACATGTTTTTCCTTTCCAATGTATATCAGATCAAGTAACTGGCTATCCCATAGCCCTTGTGTCCTGTAGGTTAGTGTTTTGCAAAATACAATTTATAGAAAGCATTTTCCATTGATCGCCAATTGATCCATTTTATCATTTCATTTCATGTAACCTTTGTGCTCATCATAGATACATATAACATTTCAATAATTCATATAAGAAGATGGTATCCACGTACCGAATCATATATTTCACATTTCATTAAGGAAAACATATAAACATATACTGCAATCGTAAAATAAGGAATCATATGATAATCATAACATCATAACTGCATAACATAGTAACATCATAATCATGGCGAAATCATAAGACAGAGTAACATCATATAATGAGGTCCAATATAGTTTACTCAGTCGAGCTGAGTTCGACAAAATATATAAGAAGTAAAGTATGGTGTGTCTAACTAATAAATATGCCGAATCAAAATATGGGCATTACATACACCCACCCTTCGGGAAACTTCGTCCCGAAGTTATGGTCAAAATAGTGAGGGAAAATCTCGACGCATGGTCTCTGCGTCCTCCCAGGTAGCAGACCCGGGGCTATACTTGTCCCATTGGACCTTAACTTGGTCCACATGGCGACTACGGAGTTGTCGAACCCTACGATCAAGTATACGTAATGGTTCGACCCTGAAGGTTCCCTCGTCCGAGACCTGCAATTCCTTCCAATGAATTTTGTGAGTCTCATCAGCTATGTAATGTCGTAATACAGAAACATGAAATACATTATGAGTTTTATGCAAGTGGGGTGGCAACGCGAGACGATAAGCAACTGGTCCGATTTTCTCAAGAATTTCAAATGGACCTATAAAGCGAGGTGACAACTTGGTACCCTTCCCAAACCGAATGGTACTTTTATTTGGTCTGATGCGAATAAATACACGATCCCCTACTCCATAAGTTCTATCTGATCTGTGTGCATCAGCGTAACTCTTTTGCCTATCCTGTGCTTCCTTCAGCCGCTGCCTAATCTGTATCACTTGCTCCTCCATCTCCTGAATTAATTCAGGCCCAATTAAAACTCGATCCTCTAACCTGTCCCAACTGAGTGGTGTCCTGCACGGCCTCCCATACAATGCCTGATATGGTGGCATACCAATGGAGCTGTGATGACTATTGTTGTATGCAAACTCCACTAAAGGAAGATATTTCTCCCACTGTGTCTGCTGATCCATAACATACATCCTAAGCATGTCCTCCATCACTTGATTCACCCTCTCAGTCTGTCCATCTGTCTCGGGGTGATAAGCTGAGCTTAAGTTCAACTGTGTCCCTAATGCTGACTGCATGCTTGTCCAAAATCTGGAGGTGAACTTAGGGTCTCTGTCAGAGATTATCTTTTTAGGAACTCCATGAAGACGTACAATCTCATTTATGAATACCCTTGCCACATCTGTCACATCATAGGTGTCTCTGACTGGAATGAAGTGATCACTTTTGGTCAGTTTGTCAACTACCACCAAAATAGCATTATGTCTCAGAGATGTGAGTGGTAATCCTACAACGAAGTCCATGGAAATGACTTCCCATTTAGTCATAGGAATATCATGCGGTTGTAGGAGACCGGCCGGATGACGATGATCTGCCTTCACTTGTTGACACTCAAGGCACTTCGAAACAAAATCCACTACATCCATCTTCATACCTGGCCAAAAGAAGAGTTGCTTCATGTCAGCATACATCTTCTTCACTCCCGGGTGGGCACAGTAATGTGATCTATGGGCCTCTCTAAGGATTGTTTTCCTGATATCACCTTCCTTAGGAACATACATCCTTCCCTGATACCGCAACAATCCATCTTCCTCAAGATGGTACCCATCATACTTCAATTCCTGTTCCTTTCCATTCTGAATAGCTGAGGTTACTTTTAGATACCAACTATCGCCCAATAGTTGTCCTAGTACCCTTTCCCTCAAGTCAACCTTCAAGGGAATTAAGGAGAAAAGTCTCGGCCTTCGGCTTAGAGCGTCTGCCACCACGTTCTCCTTTCCTTTGATGTAAGAGATACCAAAGTCATACTCACTCATGAACTCACTCCATCGCCTTTGCCTAGCATTCAAATCCCTTTGGGTAAATATGTACTGCAAGCTCTGATGGTCTGTTTTAAGGGTGAAGCTTCTACCAACTAGGTAGTGCCTCCATAATTTTAGTGCCAACATTACTGCTGCCAATTCTAGATCATGCGTGGCATACTGCTCCTCATGAGGTTTCAACTTTCGAGATGCATAAGCTATTACCCCACCTTCCTGCATCAACACCGCCCCTAATCCCTGCTTCGAGGCATCGGTGCATACCATGAAATCTTTATCCATGTCTGGTACCCGCAAGATCGGTGCACTTGTCAACAATCTTTTTAACTCTGTAAACGCGGCATCGCATTCATCGGTCCATTCATACCGGATTCCCTTGCGTTGCAAGGTGGTAATAGGTTTTGCAATTTTAGAAAATCCTTCCACAAACCTCCGGTAATAGCCTGCTAACCCCATGAAGCTGCGCACCTCATGAGCATTCCTTGGAATTGGCCAATCTTCAATGGCCTTTACCTTTTCTGGGTCTACAGAGATCCCTTCACCAGAGATGATGTGCCCCAAGTAGTGAATCTCTTTTTGGAAGAAGGAACACTTTGATAATTTACCATAAAGTTTATGTTCCCTTAGGCATGTCAAGACTAACCGCAAGTGTTCCTCATGCTCCTTCTCATTTTTAGAATAGATAAGAATATCATCTAAGAAGACCTGAACAAAGCGGTCCAAGTATTTTCGGAAGACCCCATTCATGAGGCTCATGAATACAGCTGGAGCATTGGTCAAACCAAATGGTACCACTACAAACTCGTAATGCCCAAATCGAGTTCGAAAGGCAGTCTTAGGAATGTCGCCTTCCTTGATCCTCAACTGGTGATATCCTGATCGCAAATCAATCTTTGAGAAGACTGACGCACCTTTCATTTGATCAAAGAGGTCATCAATTCTTGGTATGGGATACCTGTTCTTCACGGTGGCCTTGTTCAAATCTCTGTAATCTATGCACAGTCGCAGAGATCCATCCTTCTTCTTAACGAAGATCACTGGTGCTCCCCACGGTGAGATACTAGGTCTAATCAGTCCCAAATCTAGCAATTCTTTTAACTGGATCTGTAACTCACGGAGCTCTGGAGTTGTCATTCTATACGGAGTCTTTGAGATAGGTTCTGCACCAGGTTTTAGTTCGATTGTGAAATCGAGCTCTCTTTCTGGAGGTAGTCCTGGTAATTCCTTCGGAAAGACATCCTTGAACTCGGAAAGTACTGGGTAAGAATTCAAGGAAGGTCCTTTACTATCGCTCACGGCCTCCACTATGAACAACTGGCATCCTTGTCTTAGGCACCGCTTAGCTTTCACCATAGAGATGAAACGGAGGGATACCTTCCTCTTCAAGCCTTGGATTTGAATTGTCCTTCCCTCGTCATCGAGGCACAACACCTTCTTTGCATAGCAGTCTATGAAAGCTCTATGGTCTTCTAACCAATCCATGCCAATAATGAGGTCATAAGTCCCCAAATTGGTGACATAAGCATCCAACTCAGTGGTGCAAACTCCTAAGTCAACCCCACAACCTCTCACTTTAAGACCTACTGGTTGCTTAGTTCCTGAAGCCATTTCGACCAGTTTGAAATCATCATGCTCGTAGGCTGCCAACCCACATTTATCTAATGCAAATGGTGAAATAAAACTGTCAGTTGCTCCTGGATCAAACAAAATTTTAAGTTTGACATTGTTTACATTACCAGTGGATTCTACTACGGTAGACTGATGTTCTGCCTGGTGGTTATGCACCGCTGCATGAATCCGATGACTGTTACCCGAACTGTCCATGGGTGCCTTTCCTTCCCTGTGCCTGCTGCTTGACTGACCCTTGGGACAGTCTCGCTGGAAATGAGGACCTCCGCATCCCCAACAAGAGAGATTGGGAGGGGCTTGCCTGTTGCTCGAAGGAATCCTCTGAGATGAGCTCCTTCCCCTGGTTCCTCTAAAACCCCTTGCTCCTCTATAGGAATTTCCCGGTGTACGTCCCTGGCTTTGGTGGGTTGCGGACGATGCCTGCGAGATTGAGTTAACTGAAGTATTACCCCTCGGTGTGAACCGGTTACCATAAGGAGGAGGTCTAGACTGTCCTCCCCTGAAGTAAGGACGTGATGCCTTCCCTGAAACATACTGATTGGTTCCTGTCAACTTACTGCCCCCTTTTCCATCTGACATATCAGCTGCATAACGAGCATACTCAACTGCCATGGCAACTGAAGTTGGCTTCCACATCCGCACAGCAGCTCTAATCTTGTAGTTAAGTCCATACACAAAACGCTCTACCTGACAATCATCTGCATCTAGGTAAGGAACATATTTTACCAGTTCCATAAACCGAGATTCATACTCCTCCACGGTCTTGTCTCCCTGTACTAAGGCATGGAGTGCACCTGCCTGTTCTTCCTTGTAATAATTTGGTAAATACTTCATGTGGAACCTCTCCTCGAACAGTTCCCAAGAAGTTGTAAGAGGAGTAAGGTGCAACTGCTTCTCGAGATCTGACCACCAATTCAAAGCATCACCTTTAAGCTGATCCCAGAGCTTTTTTGGGAAGAATTCGTGTTGGTATCTGTTGAGGATGTTCAAAGAATGAAGGTTACACCCACAGTTGGAATACCCCTACCTCCTGGATCAAATCGCAAGACCGCCTCGACATCAAGGACTAAGAGGAAAATCGACCTGGATAGCGTGGCTAATACCCTGGTGAAGATAAAGAATTCACGAGATGGCTCCCCTAAAATGAACCCAGGGATTTCTACCAGTAATCAAGGGCTGAAGAGGCGAAGTAAAAGATTCACACAAGCATCCAGAATCCGAATTACCAAGGAAGAGAAAAGGGAACTCAACCCCCTAGTTCAAAATGTGTCTGATGAGGACGATGATCTTTGGGTAGATCAGGAAGATCCCACTGCACCAGAAGAGCTAGATGAACAAGAAGAGAAGGGTGCAGAAGAGGAGCAGGATGAACAAGAAGAACAGGATGCAGAAGAAGAGCAGGATGAACAAGAAGAATGGGATGCAAAAGAAGAAAAAAATGCATAAGAAGAGCAAGACAACTTCTAGGGGAACCCTCCTGAGCACAATGAAAACCCTGGGGTCGTCAACCAACTCGCTGAGGCATGGGCGGAACTAGAAAATCTCAGAAAGGAGCTGGCAAAATTGAGAATTCAATCAGGAAGCCAGCCAACATCTCCCTCGTTTTCACTTGAAAAGACACAAATTCTGAAAATGCATCATGCAGGGGAGCTAAAACTGGTTGAGTAGAAAAATTCAGCACTTAAAGAGAAATTGGCTGAGGCATAAGAGGAGTTAGCCAAAAAGGACCAGGAGATTGTTCAATTGAGGGACGTTTTGGATACTACCACTAAAATATATGATAAACTACTGGACCTCAGGCCGCCATTAGCAATTTATGTAGTTCATCTACAAGAGAAATGGGGCAAATTCCAGCTCCAAAGGTTAAAACAGGGACTCCCGATAGAGATAAATTCTCCCAAAGAATTTATGGATGCATATCTAAACTCCACAGAGTTGGAGAAGGACCAACTAAGTGAATTTTTCTTGCACAATTTTGTAGTTCCTAGCTCGCCCAACTGGTCTCCAAACCATTACATGGGCGTTTTCTAGTTGAGGGCACCGTGTTCATGGATGAATCATGAAATTGAACGAGCTCAGGACTACCACATTTACGTTGTAGCAAAAGGGAAAACTCCATTAATGGTCAGGGCAGAGGCGACTCACCTTGAAAGAATAATTTACAACCATAGGATCCTCACCCAGGATGAGGAGCTGATCCCCATTCTCCTTGCGAAGCAGCAGGAGGCTATGGCACACTTTGATGTTACTCTCCAAAGCACACACAAAGAGGTTCATGAGTCTATTAAGGAAAGATGGCGCAGAGTATCAAGTGATCTAAAAAGAAGAGAGCTCAACTCCCCTCTCAGACTTGAAGATGCTCTTTTCAAAGCCAAACTCTACAGGGAATCCTTGATAAGGAATCACCTCAGATGGATTGGAATGAGGATGAATCCCCCATTTTTCCTTCCCCTGGTTATTAAGGAACAGATTGATGAGGAAGAAGAGAGGAGAGCATGGGACAAGGAATATCAAAGCATGGGCTACCACAGGCAGGCAGGGACCCCCAAGGTGGTAGCATGGGACATCAGAGAAGTCGTCGACGAGCTGAATATGTCACCCAAGGATGGGTGAATCCTTCAAGTATGGGGGAGAATGATGAGTCCAAGTTACAGATATCTGATAGCCTTTTTCCCCACGGTAAAGCACAAGAAAGGGTGAAGAAATACACTTGTTTTGTGGGAGAAATGATTTACCTTGATTATTTAATGAAGTTGTTTTAAATATTATTCTTGTATGTTGAATGCGTGTTCAATAGACTAATTATATGAAAATCGAGTATGATTGAGCAGGTCCAGGTACACTAAGGGACAAACACGCAGATCAAGCAGAGGACTAAAAGATCATGCAAAGCTCAGCACCTTTTTCCTGATTTCTAGAGAGAACACCTGTTCAAACAAAATCGAAAATTAGACATATAGTTAGGTTAAGCATTAGAGGCATATATATACGGGCCTCTCGGCTAGCAAGAGGATCCTATTGCCATTTTGGAGAACAATCATTTTATGTTTTTATACTGTTGAGGGAATTTGTGTTACAGACCTTTGTTAAACTATGAAGTTGCTATTTTGAATAAAGACTTGATGTTTCTTTCAATTCGACGTCTATAAGTTTTCTCCACTCCTGAGTATGGGTTGGAGAGGGCCCCTCCAACACGTACGTCAGGAGATCTTACTATTCAGGTATTTTTAATTATGTGTTTTACATTGACTGAATCTATATTGCATATGAAAGCATTTAAATGACGTTAAATAGTTCGATTTGATTTTTGTAGTAAAACAACCATTATGATTCCGTAGTTGGTTAGAACGCATTCTGTCGTCCGGTAACGCTTTTTCTGTAGTCCTGTAGCAGCATTCTGCCAAGACATATTTCAATACTTATTTTCCTGTGTGCTTGCATTACTTATGAAACAATGATCCAGATCTTAAAGCTTATGCACTCTTTCATTTTTACAGTTTCTCATGAAGATTGATTACTTTCAATACCGTGGTTAATTAATGATATTCACTTCTTAAAGTTTTGATTAATTCATAGCATTAGATAATGGCATTCTGAACTTGGTTTTGGTAATTGAATAGGTTAGACCAGACTTCTAGTTTTATGCATTCGATTTACAGTGATTTCTTCTTAGATTCAAGATCCATCTTTCATTATTTTAGAATAGATATGCTACGTTTTCAACATTCAATTTCATAGTATAAATTCACTGTTTTCAGCAAATCAATTCTTAGAGACATATTTACTATTTTCAGCATTTGAATTCCTTAACATAGATTTACTATTTCCAGCATTTGAATTCCTTAACATAGATTTACTGTTTTCAGCATTTCAACTTCTTAGCATAGGTATTTTTTCATCCAAAGATTAGGAAATCCTTTCCCAGCTTATTCGATTTCATTTTGGAAAACCTTTAAACATTGATACCAACACCCAACCACGACAAGACTATCCTATAAGAGCACATATAGTGCATGCACCTCTGAAGTTTGTACGTCCTTGGGTTGATAATTAAAGTAGGCTCCTGGTCTAGCTTCCCTCATTAGGAATCCATTCTAAGAGCTCACCAATGAGCAAAATGAAGGAGGATTTTGTTGCTCCCCCTATTTTTATCTTATCCTTTGGTCCAATTTAGAATTTTGCAAAGGTCTTCTTTATCATTTCCAGGTTTCCTTGCAGAAAATAATTGGGAACCCATTCGGTCCCGGAGCTTTGTCAAGGTGAAGGTTCCAGATAGATTCTTTTATCTCTTCTTCGTTGATTGGTTTTATCAAGTTTCTATTTTCTTCTTTTGTTATTAGTTGAGGGATGTCTTGAAACATTTCACTTTAGGAGGTTGGATGTTCGTATCAGTATACAAAACTTTGTAAAATGTTAGAGCTTCCTTCTTTATTGATTCTTGTCCACTTATTGTTCTTCCATCCATGTCTCTTAATCCTTTTATGAAGTTGCAGTGGATCCTACTTTTGAATTGATTGTGGAAGAATGTTGTGTTCTTATTGCCTATTTAAACCATAGGTTTCTTGATTTCAATCTCCATATTTCCTCTTCCATTCTCGCCATTATTTGAATTTGTATTTCTAGCTCCTACTCCTTTTGCAGATTTTCCTATGTGATTCTTATTGTCTCCATATCCCTTTGAAGTGTTTCTAAGGATTATTGTATTATCTTTCTTTCTTATCCAGGGTCTTTGAAATTATTCTTGGACCACTCTTTGAGAGATGTTTTTACTTTTCTAATATTTTCTTCTGATTTAAAACTCGATGATCCCCTCATTGGGTTCTTCCATGTGTTGCATATTATTTTCTTAACCTTCTCCTCTTGGATCCACACAATGTTAAAGCAAAAGAAGATAGGGACTTTTTATTTTGGTAATAGAAAGGTGAGGGATATCCATGTGAGGCATGCCTTTTTCAAAGAATGAGCTACTTACCAGATAATGGTCCAAACCTTGCAGTGATGTGATCCAGCTCGATCCTTCTATCGTTCCATGTGTAGAGTCCTTTCTTTGGATCGATGTATAGGAGGTCCAAACCGGCTGCCATGTATTCTAACATTTATCCAAAAGGATCTTGGACTTTGCATCCTCGTCCCTGTTCTTTGCTTGAGATTGTAGCATTGAAATCCCCTGCGATTATACATTTTTCATGCAAGCCTTGATATTTTAGGTCAAATAAATATTTCCAAAACTTTGTCTTCTTGTTGTACATCACCGGTACATAAACATTGCATATTCTTTTGATCTTGTTGATGCTTATATCCTCTAGCTCCACTAATATCCAATTAGCATGGGAAGTGGAGGAAATTAGTTTGTACTTTTCCCCATTCCACCAAGTTAGGATGCCCCCGGAGGCTCCTTGTGCACTTATTGCTCTACCTCGTCCCTTCCTCCAAATCTACAATATTTGTCTTCTGTCCATATATGCTTCCATTTTAGTCTCTTAGAGTAAGAGTATGGTGGTTCTTTCTTTTTTTAACAAAATTCCTCGTGACATACATTTTTTTGTCTTTCCCCCGACCCCCTACTATTACAAGAGACTATTTTCATTATTTTCAATTGGATGGGTCAAGTTTTTCTCTTCCTTATTCCATCATTTCCTTATATGATTTCCCAACTATTGATATTTTTATATGCTTGTCCAAGATACGTTGCTTGCTTTCTTCTTTATCTCCAATTGCTTCATTTTCTCTATGCTACATGTTGTTTTTTATTCCCTTTCTTTAGGTTTGAGTCTTCTCATTCTCTAAATATTCTATCGAGTCTTCCTGTGTGGTCTTTGATTTGGAGTGTGTTCTCGTTCCCTCATCCATCGGTTGGTTCTCACATTTTTCATCATTCCCTCTTCCATAGGTGGATTCTCATAGCTTCTCACCTTATGAAAGGGGACTTATAGAAGAATGAGAACATGATTCTCTTGTTGTGCAAAATCAACTAGAACCAATTGATCTTCTTTCCTGTGGGGGGAGTGAGACTTTGTGGACTAGTCTTGTATTTCTTCTCTATTTTATTTTATTTCCTTTGTTAAGGCTTGGAATTGGTTTGAGATGTGGGGGGATTCTTGGGTATTTTGTTTTTGATTGACTTTTGTCTTGTTTCCCCTTCTTTAAACTTGGTGCCATTCTTCCTCTTTACGAGATTCATTCTCTATTATCTTGGATTAATTTGGGCAATTTTTTGCAAAATGTTCATATCCATGACATGTCTTGCATTGGAAGGCTAGTTTCTCATAATCCACCTTCTAGAAATTGGTCTATCCGTCCATGGAAAAATCTATTGCTCCTGAAAGGCCTTTCTCCAGATCTACTTCGACACAAATTCTAGCACAAGAGAATAAGGGGGGTTTGGGCTATGATTTCTCTATGTAGTGTCCTAGGGAATTTCCAATGGATACCAGGTCCTCATCTCTCCAACAATGAAGAGGGAGATGCATAATCTTCCATACATGGACAACTAAAGGTATGTCATTTTGAGGATCAAAGGTTACATTCCATCGATTTAAATACATCTCCCATGGGCCCATAAAATATGGTCCATTTATGAATATATAAGGTCACAATCTTCTATTATTTCAAACAAGAAAACAAAAAATCCCCTTCCACAAAATTTTATTTGCACATTACTTTTCATTGGTGGTCTCCAGTTCTTGGTTAGCCATGTTTCCATGGCTCGAGATGAGGGCCACATGCTGATGAATTGTCCTACCATACCTCTTTCTGAAAGGGAAATCAATTTGAATTTTGATATTGCCGAGTTGATTTAAGCATTTAGAATCCTGAGAGTTTTACAAATCATGCATATTTTTTCATCATTAATAAATTTGGGGGAGGAGCATGAGTTACTGCATAAAAAATGCCTCCTCGATAATATGCCTATGCTTCTCCGAATTCAGATCCATCTAATCACAGATCTGACTGGAATTGTAGCAGATCTTCCGTATCTACCAAAAGATAGTTTGATCTCTATCTTCCGGACAACGTACTCTATTTTTCCACACTATAATGGCTTCATCTTCACTGAGCACCCGATATATTTAAAGAGCGTTACTTGGAAACAAAATTAAAAGGGGGTAAAAACCAACAAATATTCATAATAAGTGACTACACATAAATTTTAGAATATATTTTAACTAGCACATCTGCATCACTTGCAGATGAAAACGCCAATAGGGATCACAAATTGAGTGCGATGCTAAAGCCCAAAATACACAGCCCAAAAATTTGTGTTCAAAGCCCAAAATACACAGATTATTTTTTATGTTGAAACCCTCGGGATGAAAAACCATAAAACCCTCAAACGGTTTAAGGTTTCTTTAAGGGAACAAAGAACGATGCAAATGCAAATATTGTCTTCAAAACGTAGGGATGCAACATCTTTAAATCAAATCGGATTTTTTTGGAAGGGAAGCAAATATGATGGAGAGAAAAATAATGATGAATCTTAACCAGACAAATATAAATTTGTATAGCAGAATGGAAATCTGGTACATGCTTCTGAAAACCATTTTTAATGCTCAGTTGAAGAAAAAAAAAACATATAATTAATATAAAGAGTTCCCCAAATAGGGTTTTTTCAAGGGATCAAAGAATGATGGAGAGATAATGTGATGAATATTCACTTGACAACATAAAATTCAGATTGGAACGGATATCAGGTACAAGGTAAAACCTAGAAAAAAATAGAGACAATTTACCTCGGAGATGCTCCGTAATGGATCACTATGCGCAATTGGCCGAGATCACATGGAGATCCTTCCAGCCATATGGAGAAATTTTCTTTCTCTCAGCAATTCGTGGAGATCAGATCTATTGGAGGCCTTATTTTATTTTATTTTCCCTCTCAATCTATTTTCTAATTTACGGCTCATTCACTTTTCATTTTTTGAGTTTCCCTCTATCTTTTACATTTGTTTTGTTTATATTCTTCTTTTTCTTAATTTGTTAATACTAGTTACATTATATATTAACTATATAAATATATATATAATAACTATACAATATAGTAATATTATATATGGGTGAAAAGATCAAAAACATCAACTGCACTCATGTTATAATCATATAATAAGCTTATGTTCTTCCATACAATGATCATTTTCCCTGTAAAGGGACATGTAGGACATAAAGGAGAGTACTAATGTGGATTGAAATCCCAGCATAGAGATGTGCCATTGTAATAGTAACACTTGAAATTATTAAGGATACTTTGATAACGACCACAAGCCAAAGAGGTTCTACAATATATAACACCTAAATCCATTTTGCATTGTAAAAGACAATTTATGTTCTGAAAACAAGCCACGGGACACCTAAAGTTCTCGGATGCATTACATATTAAAGAAACTATCCCACCCCGTGTCCTCCTCAAGGCTTGCTATTTTCTACCCAACAGGCTTGGGATAAAGGTGGGCAAGGAGAAGTTACACACTCTTAATCAAGATTCAAATATTACATACTGAACTCAATGCCTCGACCAAGTTCTACCACATTGATCAAGTTCCAGCCCTGCTGAACCCATGAGTTTCAATCCCACTCGGACAAAAAATTGGGTAATTTCTATGAAAACAAAATTTTTCGGTTGCATTTCAAGGGACATTTCAATGAGCTACTCGATCAACCAAAAAGTTAAACTTTGCGAATTTTTCTTTGCCTGGCATCTGAATTCTGGAGTAAGAATTATGGTTTTTGCACATATTTGGATAGACGATGTCATATACTGTACTGTAAAATTTAAATTTGTGAATTATAAACAATACTTTCATGAAGTACTACAAGTAGGAAATTACAGTTCGATTTTTCACTTTGAATTTATAGATATTTTGCGCTTGTAGGCTTGGGTATGAACCATAGAGGTTACAAATTACAATCTAGAATAGAGATTGAAAACAATGCACCCAGCATGGTTTTCAAATCTAAAAATCAAAGCAATTTTTTGTATATACTCACATATTAAGAATAATAGGTGCACTTATATATTCTGCCACCAGGGATCTTTAGCAGTAAGTCTCTGCATTAGGTTAGACAGTTGATATTTCCATCCAATGAGGACAACACTTTGTTGTTGGATGTGCAATTGCAAGCTTGCGCTTTAATGAGGTAGGGATGGATGTGTACACTCTTGGAAACAAAAACACTCAGTCACAGGGCCTTTTACCTCTTAGAAACTGAAACTGAGAAATCCTCTTAATGTTTTCTACATGCATATATTTTCTCCAGATGAACATAAAACGCGGTCTAAATTTTTCTAAATAGAGAGAGAAGTTACTTAGAGGAGATGAGAGGACTATACAGGTTTTATTCGATGGTTCAGACAGACTTTAACAAGATTTAAACAAACTACAAAAATAACTGAGAACACGTTTAGGGTTTTGACTAAGTACAGACATTTTGTATAGTATCTATGCCATTGAGTGCCAAAGCCATATGAATGAAAGAATATTGTCAGATAAATTTGCTTGTAAACATGTGTTGAAGCACAAATATACAGAAGGATAATTATTCGATATGAACATTGATATTATAATGTTTATTACCTGAACCTTGTCGACTCTTCCGTATCTACCAAAAGATAGTTCGATCTCTATATTCCGAACAACGTACTCTATGTTTCCACAGTATAATGGCTTCATCTTCACTGAGCACCCGATTTATTTAAACAGTGTTACCTGGAAACAAAATTAAAAGGGGGTAAAAACTAAAAAATAATCATAATAAGTGACTGCACATAAATTTTGGAATATATTTTAATTATTAAAAAAACCAAAATATTGTGTTCAAACCCCAAAATACACAGATTACTTTTTATGTTGAAACCCTCGAGATGAAAAACCATAAAACCCTCAAACCATTTAGGGTTTCTTGAAGGGAACCAAGAACGATGCAAATACAAATATTGTCTTGAAAACATAGGGATGCAACATCTTTAAATCCATTCATATTTTTTTGGAAGGGAAACAAATATGATGGAGAGAAAAATAATGATGAATCTTAATGAGACAAACATAAATTTTTATAGCGAAATGGAAATTGGGTACATACTTCTGAAAACCATTTTCAATGCTCAGTTAAAGAAAAAAAATACATATAATTAATCTAAAGAGTTCCCCAAAAGAAGTCATCAAACGCTTTAGGGTTTTTTAAAGGGATCAAATAATGATGGAGAGATAATATGATGAATATTCACCAGACAACATAAAATTCAGAATGGAACGGATATCAGGTACAAAGTAAAACCTAGAAAAAATAGAGACAATTTATCTAGGGAGATCACTCGACGTAATGGATCACTATGCACAATTCGCGAAGATCACATGGATATCCTTACAACCATATGGAGAACTTTTTTTCTCTCAGCAATTCGTGGAGATCAGATCTATTGGAGGCCCTATTTTCTTTTATTTTCCCTCTCAATCTATTTTCTAGTTTACCGCTCATTCACTTTTAGCTTTTTTTGAGTTTGCCTCTATATTTTACATTTGTTTTGTTTATATTCTTCTTTTTCCTAATTTGTTAATACTAGTTACATCATATATTAATTATATAGATATATATAATAACTATACAATATATTAATATTATATATGGGTGAAAAGATACAGGGATAAAAGGTTTTTGATAATTTATTTATTTTATATGTGAAAGGAGAAGGGGTTAGGTGAGATTATGGGGGTATTTATTATTATTATTATTATTCAAAGGAGATGGGAACAAATGGATTTTTACAAAAAGGGAGGAATTCTTTTTTATTCAAAATGGAGGATATGGGTTATTTCTTGTAAGCGAGGGACCCACGGGGACTTTAAATATTTTCGAACTCATGTGCAAAGAGAATCATGGTGAATGCATGCATATAGAGAATTAATGGAGGTTGTGAAATTGACAATTTTTAGCTAGCATGACACAAAATACATGAACTTGTCGAAACTTTAACAGATTACCGAGATGGTCAAACGAATTGGTTTTGTTGAAACAAAATATGAACACAACGAGTATAACAAGCTGAATGGAGTGACACTAACTTCAAGACGTGACAATTCCAAAAGGGAAATACGACAAATATCTAAGACTCGACTCAACCACATGTACTAGAAGAACTCATCTATCACTTGATAAACTATATGCAAGACATGATGTATTATCTAGATATCAACTCACCACACCCAAGGCACTAATTAGTAGAGAAACCACTAAATAGGCATCTCAACGATTCTCTTATCGTCTAACACAATAGGTATCGGGATGGCCTCAAAGAAATGATCCCTTAGAAGACATGTATTGAAAAATAATCCAAGTTGTTTACTATTAATGTTACAGTTTACTAAATTTTAACACTGTAGATGGATTCGGAGACCCCCTGAGACCCCCTTCTAGGGAGTCTCCGAATCCATCTGAAGGGACCCCCTTCTAGGGGGTCTCCGAATCCATTTGAAGGGGGTCTCTGAATCCATCTGAAGGGGGTCTCTGAATCCATCTGCAGTGTTAAAATTTAATAAATTGTACAAATTCATTATCAAAATTATAATTTTCCATTGCCGGAATGACACAACTAAAAATGACCAATTGTTATGTGGTCATTTTTAGTTTAGTTCTTATCTCCTGGCCAAATTGGTCATTTAACTTGGTCATTTTTAGTTTAGCTCTTATCCCATGACCAAATTGGTCATTTATCTTGGTCATTTTTAGTTAGTTCACTTAAAATTTCTCAATTTTGGTCATTTATCCCTTGAAAAAGCTATGGTGACCAATTTTTTTGGTCGCGTGGTCACTTATCTCTCATTTTGTACTAGTGATAGGTCTCAAACCCTCATCCACTTCGCACTTCCAACTAGATTTTTTGTGCAGGTTTAAGATTGACCTTGTAGATGCACAAGTTTATATTTTATCAGTACCTAATATATTCACTTGATTTCAAAAGTCTTATCATCTTCATTTTGAAAATTACTCTATTTCAAAAGTCTTATCATTTTCATTTTGAAATTACTGTTTTATGTATTATTGTAATACTTGTTGGGTAAATTATATTTTGGGAGATCATTTCTACCTTTTTAACAATCTAAAACATTTCCAAAACTTAAAACAACCATAAATGAATTGAACATTTAACCTTTTACGTATTTAAATCAAACTAAATTATAATGAATCAATTAATCAACTAAATGAAGTTTATCTTCATTAATAAATTGCAATTAACACCAATATGCATTTAAATACCGAAGTTTATGATGATGATGTTGATTAAAATCCATTGATTTAGTCTATATACCTTAAGATAAGTGAGGAATTACTTATTTTGACTGGGAAGTGGTATCCGGGATTACCGCAGTATCCATTTGAAATGTCAATGTTTCGAACCTAGGTCAAGGTTCATCTTCAGGACAATGAGCCATGTATAGGATACACATATCAACCTTTATTATATATGTAACATCACATTTATGAAAAAATAAATATGTTGGCTATATAATTAAAAAGAGAGAACCCTAACCCTAAAATTATTAAACTATATAATCATAATGGAGAGAAATATGTAAAGAGTCTAGAGCATAATAAAACCCTAACCCTAACTTCTGAGAGCTAAAATGATCAACCTAAATTAGAAACAAATACATAAGAATAATTAAAATATATAATATAGAATATAAAAACTAACTTATTATTAACATTATTATACCCTAAGTCTCTTTGAATGTGCGCGGGGTAGGGAGGAATCCGAAATGAATTTCCCTCCATAGATTGTTTTCTCTTCACAACCTGAACATTAATGTTCTTCAAGAAACCATGGTCTCAGGAAATAGGTAATTGAGATTTTATCCCCCCTTCTTCATGGCTGGAATTTGTGTGCCTCTAATGCGCAAGGCCTTTAAGGGGGTTTATTTTATGCATGGAATGATTATTTTGAGGTTTTGAGATCCAATGTTTGTGATGTAGGTATTAAGTTGGAAGGCACAGATAAAAGTTTGGGTAAGGTTTTTAAAATATTGAATCTTAGTGGTCCTTATGCAGACTGTAAATCTTATTGGGAGTTATTGGATGAACAAGGATTTTTATTAGATACTTATCTAATTATTGGGGGTGATTTGAATTTGACCTTTTCAATTAGGGATGTTTGGGGAGAATTAGCGAGGCTAGATCCTTTGGAACATTTTTTTGGTATCTATTTTATAAAGAAAAATCCATGGATGTGGAACCGATTTTGTTGGTTCCTATGTGGAGGAATGGTCATAGTGGCTCTACGGGAGTATCCAAGAGGCTTGAAATTTTTTTAGTGGTTGAAGTCTTGTTAGAGATTTGAGAGAGGTATAGATCATGGAGAGGGGTAGTTGGATCACCTTACCATTGCCCCATATTTCTTTAGTTGGACATGAAAGATAAGAAACTATCGAGGCCTTTCAAATTCAGTCATGAGTGGTTAAGCCAGGAGTCCTTTTGTTGGTTGGTGATCGACAACTGGAATTTCTATAATCTAAGCTCAATAGAATCAACTATGGAGAAATTTGTGGTAAGTTTGAAATTTATAAAATAGTTGGAAGTGGAATGGGACAAGGGGTTCAAGACTAGCCATTAGGTTGAGCTCCTTGATTTTGAGGATTAAATGGAAAGAAAAATCTCTCATAATTCTTTGGGGGTATTTTCTAAGATTTTTTGGATGAAATGTAGGAAGCTAGAGGAAAATAAGCTTCATTTTTTGTTGGATGAAGAATCAAAGTGGTGTCTGAAGAGTTGGTCCATCTAGTTGGTGGAGGGTGATAGTAATACAAATTTTTTCAATAAATTTGTAGAGCATCGCAAAGCAGTCAACATGATAGGGAATTGGATGGGGAAAAAATTTGAACCTTTAAAGATTTAGCAGATGCTGGTGTGGCTCGTTTTGAAGACTTATTCAGGGGACGAACAACTAATTACATAGTTGATCAAATGTGAGTTATCATATTATTTCCTTGATTATTTTCTCTAGAAGCAAATGCTATGATGGAATCTCAAGTTTTTTGGGAAGAATTGGAAAATGTTCTCTTGGGTTGTAAGAAGGCCAAGAATTTAGGGCATGATGGTTGGATGATCGAATTTTTTCTTGGGTTCTACGATTTCTTGGGAGATGATATTTTCAGGGTGGTGGAGGAGTCTAGAGCTTGACTAGGAATTTTTATGGGGCACTCAATGCAACCTTTATAGCTCTAATACTTAATCAATCAAATCCTATATCTTTAATAATGACTTCTGACCGATATCACTATGCAATCTAATTTATAAGGTAATCGCTAAAATTACAGTTAACGGGATTACAAGTTTTTTATTTGTTTATGTCAAAGGAACAATACGAGTTTCTTTTTGATTTCCATATCCTACCTGCGATTGGAATTGCATAAGAGGTGCTTCATACTATAAATTTGAAAAATATCCCAACGACCATTATGAAGCTTGATTTGGCTAAGGCATATGACAAGGTAGATTGGACGTTCTTTTGGTTGGTCCTTCTCAAGATTGGGATGAGTTTGGAAATTTTGAATTGGATTATGGGATCATGTATGTCCACAACAAACTTTGCAATACTAACTAATGGATCTCCATTAAGGTTTTCTAAAGCATGACACAAGGATGCCCACTTTCCCCCTTTCTTTTCTTAAATTAATTGCCAAAATCCTTAGTCGACTTATCTTAATGGCTAGAGATAAAGGGTATATCAAAGGGGCATTGATAGCCAAGAATTATTCTCTGATACATCTTTTCTTTATCAACAATGTTCTTCTTTTTGGGGTAGGACTGGTTAGTGTTAAATATACAACATCACGAGACATTCTCCAAACCAATCTTGTGTAGTCAAGATTGATTCTCCCGTATAGAGGTGAGCACTTTGATTGCAATCCGTGTAAAGGTTATTCCTCCTATATAGAGGTAATTGATCAAAGTAATGATGTTGTAAAGTCTTGTTGGACAAGGCTCTGAACTTGTGTGTATCAAGTCATGATTATCATGTGAACCTTATGTATAAAGGTATCCATGAGATGGACCTCCTGTATAGAGGTGGAACTTCCGTATAAAGGTCATGCTTTACTTGTTAAAAGCATTTAATGTTGTGTGATATATTATTAACCATGATCACTAGATTTCTATTAAGTCTCCTTTAGAGATTGATCACCTCTAAAGTGAATTACTTTAGCATATGATCATTTGGTCTGGAATAATATAATATGATCACAACATTCGATAATTCTTCTTAGTATAATGTAATGTGATGGATAATTAAAGTTAACACATATTGACATGCAGTAAGAGATAAATAAATAAAAGATAAAGCATAGAGATGAAGAGAATTCAAAATTTCCCATGCAGACACTTCATTCTATTAAAGATAACTCAAATTATTAAAGCTTCAATTATAAAGCCTCAGTTATAAAGCTTCAGTTAAGTATCAATGCTTCAGTTAAAGCATCAGTTAAAGATATGTCTCAGTTAACTAAAGAAATCACATTGGTCACTTCAAGTAAATCAATCAACATGATTTCATTTAACTAAGTGTTAAATAAAGGGACTAGTTAACCAAAGTATTTTCACTTTAGTTAAACTAAAATACGACACTTCAGTTAAAGAGAGTTAACTAAGTGACAAAAAATAAGATATAGTTAACTAAGTGACAAAAAATAAGATATAGTTAACTAAGTGTTATTGCATGATGAAACTTATGTTAAACTAAAATATGACATGTGAGTTGTGACACTTTCATGTCGACACTTAAGTTAGCCACCTAACTAAGTGGGAAAGCTTTCAGTTAATAGGCGAGTTCATCCTAAGTGGAAGCTCAATGAGATGAGGCACTGCATTAGAAGTGGGGTGCACCACTCCATGCAAGATTAATACATCTAGTTTGAGGGCGAGTTTATCCTGAAGTTTGTAGTTAAAAATAGAAGAAAAGAATGTATAAATATGATATACAGGATTGTTAAATCCAGTGTGAAGCGAATTCTGTTCTCCATTGAAGGCAAGGCGCTTCTCTTTGTGCACGGTATTGTTCGTGCTTGTTATTGTTGTTCTGGGAACACATCTGATTGATATCTCTTCTCTATTTCTTTTGTATCTTCACCAATAATTTTGGTGATCTCTTATCTTCTAAAAGAAATCTTCTATGTTGTAAAAGAAAGCATTCTCTACTATCCATTATATTATACCGAGAAGAATTGATGGGGTTTTTTTTCTCAGAATTTTGGGGATTTTCCCTAGGGTATATCTTGTGTTATGGTTGTATGAATTTCATCGATTGAATTGTCTCATTGCTTCAAGTCTTTGAATCTAAAAAAATTAAAGATCAAAGATCAACCAAATTTCAACAGAGCATTGGCTGCTTATGTATTTATGTCTAGCGACTGGCATGGAGATTATCCTATCAGAATCTCTTGTTCTACTAAATGACATTCCTCGTGAAGTGGAAATGTAGATCTGGGTTATGTTGTCCTTCATGTTTGAATCTATAGACAATGTTCTAAAGTATCCAGGCTATTTCTTAAATCCAAATAATTATCATGTAGTGGATTGGAAATGGCTTCTAAACAAAACTGAAGAGAGGGTTAGTTGTTGGCATTTCAGGTGGTTATCCATTCATAGACATTTAGTCTTATTGAATTCTATTTTGGAGAGCATCCCTATCTATTGGTTCTTTTTGGCACATGTCCCCAAAAGTATTCTTGAAAAACTACGTCGTTGTTTCTTTCATTTTTTTATGGATGAGAAATAAGCCAAAGAAGGGCTATCAGATGGTAAATTGGAAAGTATTAGCAAAGTAAAAGAAGCTCTATGGATGGGGTATTACAAATATTTCTTTTTTTGTAAGGGATTTGGTTGCCAAAAGTCTTTAGAGAATGTTTTTCATTGATGGATTATGGGAAACTCTCATGAAATTGAAATATTTTAATTCTCTCTTGGTCAAACAGTGGATCATAAAAGAACCTAAATTTTTCAAAGGAGCATATAATATTTGGAAAGGACTGGTGCATGCTTTTCCAATAGTGGGTCAATGGATAACATGAAAAAATGGAAGAAGCTCTTAGGTTCATATATGATAAGATCCATGGGTTGGGGTGGCGGACAAGTTCTTGTTATCGCCAAAATTACAAGATTATTTGAATACTCATTGTGTTCTCTCTTGTGGATGTCGAAGATCAAGGAGGTGGTAATGCAAGTTTGCAATTATGGAAATTAGTAGACGAGTTTGGGTTGCTAGGTAATTTAGCAAAGGAATGGATAAATTACGCCTGCCAACTCGCCCATAATGTGGTGACCTTGAAATATGAAGATGATGTGTAGGTATAGATGTGGAATTTGGTGAATGGAGCTTTGAATGCAAAGCTAGTGTAAGAGGCATTTTCTTACAAAGGTGGTGAACCAATGATTAAATGGTGGTGGTATTTATTTTGGAAATGAAAGGGTTCATCAAAGACTCATATTTTTGCATGGAAATTTATGGCTAACTATATTTTGACGTTGGATAATGGTCAGAAGCGAGTTTGGCACGATCCTAATCATATATTTGTGCATTGTCCTTGTGTGAAGTAGTTTTGACTTGAAGTTTTTCATTTATTGGATTGTCTAGGTATTTGGAATGAGGATACCATCGAAGAGTGTATGTGGTCATGGGTTCGATATCCACACTTAAATTTTTACACAAGTTTTATAGGGAAATTATGAGTTATGTGTTATGGGGAATTTGGTTGCAACGAAATTGGGTGATTTTTGATGGACAGGGGTTGGATTACTTAATAGTTGCAGCTAACATAGTGGTTTCTTTTAATGAACACTGACAAGGGTTGACATGTATGTCTTCCCATCCTTGGTGAGCATTGGATATTAATCAAGAAATAGTTTGGATCTATTTCAATGAAGCTTGTCAAGTGGCTCAAATGAAGTGTGGTGTTGGCATAGTTTTATTTTTAATGTCTGATCTTTTTTTATTCTAAAAATTGGAGCATGGAGTGTAATAAATACAAGAGACGATTTGATTGCTTTGTGGGAAATATTGCTAGTACTTTCCTTTGGCAAAGGAATTTGAAAACTCCAAGTTTTGGGGGATTCCTGAGTTATAGTTGAATGGTTTAATGGAAATTATCATATGGACAATATTCTTTTTCGGGGTTGGAAGCATTGTATTAGTACAATTCGTGAATCCTTTGCTTCAATTGACATTTCACATGTTTATCAATGTTTTAATCAACATGCTGAAAATTTGTTGCAATAGGCCTTATCTTTGGATGGAGATATCATGATCATAATAGAGTTACATTGGGGGGTTGGATTTTTCACTTCTCAGTTCATGTTTTATTAATGAGCGGAGGCTCGTCACTCTTAGGGAAAGATACAAGTTGGTTTTAGTTTTGATTAGTGATGTTTGGATTTTGGCGATAATATTGTTTTTGTTGCTTTGGACACAATGATCCAATTGTTGGATGAACTATAATGCCCTTAAAAAATTTATCCCTATTAATATCCATTTTTTTGGGACTCATGCTTAGGCTAAGTAAACCTTGTTTTTTTGTATATTTTGATTTCCTAAGTGATTGTCAAATATACCGTTTTTCTTCGAAAAAAGAAAAATATTTAGTTGATTTATTATAATTTAATTTAATTTAAATAGATAAAAGGTTAAATGTCCTTAATTCATTGTGGTTATTTCAAGTTTTGAAAATGTTTTACATCATTTAAAAAGACTACTATAAATTTTATTTCCCAAAATATAATATACACCAGAATATTTTTTTTTCCTTGAAAAAAAGGGTAATTTTATTTCATCTTTCGAGAGCAAAATTACATTCTGAAAAAAGTCCAATTTTTACAAGTGTGTAGCTGGTTAACAGCACAAAAATATATCTTTTCACCAAAATACACATCAGTATCTCCTTCTAAGCAGCGGAGAGAAACTATCCGACACCTCTAAGAGGTGTATCCAGTTTTTTAAAATACAAAAAACAATAGACCTCATGAAGAGGCATCATATATCGAGCTATATACAATCCATGAGAACAAAAAAAAAGAGGAAAACAGTTTCAAATGAAAACGATCAAGTTGCTAGAGCGACTTCATCAATAAAATGATGATGATAATACTCCAAAACCGCCCCAACATTAAATTCAGTTATCTTCCATATGCCTAGAGCCAACTGAAGGCCTGCCTTCGATGCCTGGTCCGCCGTCTGGTTATTTTCCCTGAAAACATGAGTACAAGTAAAGGAATCAAGAGTGTTCAAAACCGACCAAATAGATGTCATGATATTTGAAAGCCTCAAATTTTGACAAATTTGTGTGCCAGAAATCCAATTAACCACATTCAGTGAGTCCCCAAAAATAGAGATATGCCTGCAACCCTTCTCAACAGCAAAGATGACCAGAAATTTTAGACTTAGGAATTTAGAAAAATTGTTACTTCCCACCCCCAGGCCCAAAGACATCACAAAGTAGTGGTTTTCAACAAGATACAAAATCCCCCCCCCCCGCAGATGTTATTCTGTGAAGCGCCATAAAAAAAACCCCAAGGTTGGGACCTGTCGATGACCACCAGATGAATGTCCGTAACCCTATGCAGTCCCAATTTTAAAAGGAAAGAAGGCAAAATCCTGCAACATTTTTTAGCAGTAATGTGAGGAGGGAAAGCCTTATCATTAAAAATAAGCCGATTACGGGCAATCCACACCCCCCAAAGTACCAGCAAAGGCAAAGCACGAAGGGTTTTAAGCAAGGGTCATTGAACCAAGTACTCCAAGCCGAAACCAGATAATCCCCTCCCAACGACACCTCCCATTTATCAGGCGAGAATAGTCCACCCATACAGTAGAAATATACAGACATTGCAAAAATAGATGACCAACAGTTTCCCCATTCACTTTGAACAACACACACCACCCAGGCCCCTGTTTATTCCATTTGTGTAAAAAGTCCTAGGTAGGGACTCGGTTCTCCAGAGCACACCACATAAACAATCGGGCCTTAGGGGGGCTCTTAACTCTCCATAAATATTTCCACCACCAGACCAGATCATCCGGGATAAAATCCTCAACAATTCTAAGATAACCACCTTTTGGTGTATATACCCCTGATGGATCAACATCCCATACCAACTCATCGGAATTCTCATAAAAACATATATGGTCATGGTTTAATACCCGAATAAACCTAGAGATCTCACATTCCACATCCATAGGCAAACCAAAGGAATTGTCCCGTCTCCAAACTTGAAACCCCGGAGCAGACTCTCCAGGATCGGCAAGCTGGTTAAGAAACACCAACCCATGTTGTCTCAATGCCTCCACCGTCTCCACAAGAAGTAGATGTTGATTATCACATCCCACCCACGGATCCACACCAATCCGAACAAGGATCCCATTGCCAATACTCCAAACCAGGTCTCTTTCAATAAGATTAAAAGATGATACAACCACTTTCCAAATAGCAGATCCATCAGAATGTGACTTCACCGGGCTCCTGATCCACTCTTCAAGTGACATGGGTGCAATATATTTATGGATCATTACCTAAGCCCATAAACCTCCACTCTTGATCAATCTCCAACCACCCTTGGCATCCAGAGCTTTAGAGAAAAAAAGGATATTCTTCAGCCCCCAACCCCCAAAGCTTTAGGTGTAGCAATATTCTCCCAGCGTACCCAGTGAGAAACAAAAGCATCTACCTTACCATTCCACAGAAAACAAGAGCACAACCTTCTGATTGCATTCAGAGTACCCCTCGGGATCCAAGCCAACGACATCCAATAAACAGGTATCTCTTCCAACACTCACTTAACCAAAACCATCCTCCCCACCCTAGAAAGCCACCTGTGGCTCCAACATTTCAAACATTTATCCAGCTTCTCAATCAACCACTTCCAATCCACAGCTCTATAATCATTGGGTTTCAGGTTGAATCCCAAATATTTCAGGCCATCCATCAAAGATAAATGAGTAAAGGGAAAGAACCTGAGATATGTATCCACCTCCGCATCACTTAGTAAATTAGTAGAAAACATAGATTTATCAGAGTTGATTTCCATCCCCATGGCCCTGGAGAAAAGAACTAAGATTTACTTGAGTTGTTGAGCATCCCGTTCAGTGCCAGAGCAGAAAATGAGGACATCATCTACAAACAGGAGATGATTAATCTAAAGATCATGTGCAATACGAATACCCCTAAAAACACCATGCCTCCTGGAATCCAAAATAGCCTGACTCATCCCTTCAGCCACTAATAAGAATAACAGTGGGGAAAGAGGACATCCCTGCCTAAGGCCACATCCCGAATGAGAAAAGGGGGAGGCAACACCATTGATAAGCACAGAAAAGGAAATAGTAGTAAGGAAGCTCATAATCCATCTGATAATACTAATGTCAAAACCAAGATCAGTGAGCAACATTCTTAAAAAAATCCAACTTACTTTGTCACAGGCCTTGGAAAGATCAATTTTAAGAACAAACCCTTTCAACTTATGAGTTTGGATACTGTGCAAGCCTTCCTGGGCCACCCCAATAGCCTCATGAATTTGACGGCCCTCCAAAAATCCAAACTGCTCAGCAAAGATATGTTTAGAGAGGATCACCTTGATACGTCTTGCAATGATTTTGGTAACGACCTTGTAAATACAGTTGCACAAGGAGATAGGTCTAAAGTCATTCAAGGACACTAGGTGTCCAACTTGGGAATCAAAGCAATGAAAGTGGAGTTAAAATTTGTAGTTATCCTACCAGTCTAACGGGTGTCTTCAACCGCTTTCAGAAGTCATCACCAAGAAAATCAAAGAACTCAAGGAAGAATTCGATCATCCATCCATTGGCACCATGAATTTTATCTTTCTAAAAACTGGCTAGAACCTTTTTCAATTCATCCTCTGAGATTTCACCCATCAAAGCACGATTGTCCTCATCTTCAACAAAACGGGGAAAGAATTAAGCCACACGAATCACTTCTTCAATGGAGACCTGCTCACTATCCTTAAAGAGATTCCAAAAACGAGTGACCCCCACCTCATCCATACCATCAAAAGAATGTTGAACATGCCCAAACTGGTTCTCAAGTCCCCAAATGGTATTGGAAGAGAGCCGACCCTTAGTATATGCATGAAATAACTTAGATTCATCACCACTTTCCAGCCAAATAGCCCTACTCTTCAACCTCCAAGTCTCCTCCTTATCCTGAAGAATAGTGTTTCTACGACCTTCCATCCAGACCAAAGAGTCTTTGGTAACATTATTTAAAAAACCACCCCCATCACCTTCAAAAAGTAATGCCAACTCCTCCTCAATCTATTTAAGTTCTAGATCCTCCCTCTGCCTCTGCTCAAATGCCCACTTCTTAATGGGCTTCTTCAAGCGATTGATGTTTGTAGCAAACTGAAAGGCCGCTGAACTGGGATCCATTTGACAGTAAGGAATCTAGACAGATTGTAACACATCAACGAAAGACTGATCCTTCAACCAGACCTTATTAAGTTTCAGAGGACTAGGCGGTTTTCATGGACCATCCATCAATTCAAGAAAAATAGGGAAGTGATCAGATCTCCCACCACATCCCACCCACTGCCGTAAATGAAAGAACCTATCCATAGCCATTCTGCCAGTAGAAGCCGATCCAATATTTTTGCCACTCAGCTCTCACCAGCCCAATTATTTTTCCAAGTAGGTTTGATTCGAACAGGTTCCACATCGATCAGGTTCCCCTCGACCAATTTCCAGGTGAAATAGTCCGTCAGAGGATCAGTATGGGCATGCGGACCCCAAACTTCCGCTTGTCCCAGGGTAAAGTTTAGATCCCCACCCAAGATCACAGAATCATTAGTAATCAAAGAATTAGAAAACAGAGAGTCCCAGAAGGGGATCCTCTCAATGTAAGGCCCATAAACGTTGATAACATTGAAATATCCTTCAACGTCTAAAGCCGAAAAAGTACCACCCAACACAGAATTCATCCCCCACATATTGTTGGAGCCAAGGCCGCAGCTATGGTAAAAGCTGCGAATTTTGAGGAAAAAGCACAAATATGGAAGAGTGCTAAGTTTTGAGTAAGTGCCAATTTTGGGACAGAAGAAGACGGTGCGCAGTACGGTGCCAGATGGATAATCTCAGCGTAGATTACGGACCGGAAATCGTGGAGCTCGCGCGCACGTCAGAAGAGAATGAAGGTAGCCGACTGGAAAGCCCAGCTACCACAATCAATGAAGCAATGGAGTAGAGGGCTCAGCTACCCTCATTTAAGGCTAAGTACAGAAGTTATGGTTGCTCGGATCAAGGAAGAGCAACGGACCAAAGCATTGAAGGCGAAGGACGAGGCACCCATACCCGTAAGCTGCGCCGGAATTCATGGAGCCTGCAGGAAGCGGCGACATGACTGCAAGCGGCGCCTACAGTACACCTAGCCATGTGCGTGGTTAGGGTTTTTGGGGATTACTGCTGGGAAAGGCCCATAGTTTTGTAAAGGTGCGACCGCCATGGCCACCTATATATAGGTATAATTGTAATGGGTAGATGTTAGAGAGTTGGTTAGCCAGTAGTCAGCTAGATAGTGAGCTAGTTACTATAATAGATACTGGATGTAAGAAGGATTGATCGAGTTGATCATCCTCTGTTACGATCTTGTTGTTAGTTTTCTACCATGTTGCTAGAAAATAGGAGTTAGAGCTGGTTAGCAGTGAAGCTAATCCTTGAGTTGCAGACAGTCAGAGTCGACGTCTGAACTATTGTAACCTCTGGAGAGGAAGAGAATAGATCGAGAGAAGGGCTCCCAGCTGTGTGCGTGGAGTTTCCTGGAAAGATCTAAGGCTGCAGCTGTGTGCGCAGCATATTGTATAAGTCTATCATTTTCTGGTTAATATAAGATACTCCCGTGGACGTGGTTTTCCCCGTGGAGGTGGACTTCATATTTAAAGTTGTTGTGATGTTGTGATTGAAGTGATTGCATGTTTTAGTTTACTAATGAGCAAATACAGAAATATTGCATTATCTTTAGGAGTGTATTGAGTAAGTTCTTGGAGCTTCCTTGAGGACTATAATCGTTAAGGGTCGAAGGACTCGGTAGATAACGTCGCCGTAGCAATAGGAGAACTTGTTGCTGCGACGGACGCGCTAGCGAGACGACGCATAGAATATCCGCGCAGAGGGTAATTTGCCCTAGCGCAGGAGGGAAAGTACCGCGCAGCTAGGCTGCTGAGCAGGAGCTTGAGCGCTGTTGCGCTCGTAAGTCTGGAAGGGTCAGACCTTCACCTTTGAGGAATCGCCAAGGAGGAAAGAACAGTCTCCGTGTCGCCCGGGTTAAGGAAACCTGATTCCTTAGCCCCCCCATAGCCACTTCGGGTGAGACCTCGAGCTACTGCGCAGCTCGTTGCCGAGAGGGCCAGTGCGCCAAGGGGTTTTGTTGCTGCGCTTTATTAAAACCCGGGTCTGTCCAAAAAGCTGCCAACACATATTAGAAAACTTCACCTTCACAATATTCCACCCAATAGCCAAATCGCCAGACCTACGTCTAGCATCTGAAGCCACAAAGAACCAACCTAGAAACCAACAATTCAGATGGTATATAACAATATCCCCAACACCCATCGTCTCCAATAACAACAAAATATCAGGATGTTCAAGACTGACCACCCTCCGCAAAGCTGATATTTTAGGGGGACCAGCTAGACCCTGACAGTTGAAGGACATAATTTTCATTTCCGACCCTTCTTCTGGGCTCGCATTGCTCTAAGTGCCCATTCAATAGATTGTTGTTTCCCTTCGACCACATTCGAGCATGCTTTGGATTGAGCCTTGGAAATGGAAGATTTATGGCCACGTCCTTTAGACGGTTTCCCTTTCCCTTTCCCAATTCCTCCCGAATATTTAACATAGGAGTGAAGATTATAACCCAAGGAAGAAGAGTTAGGGGGTGAAATAGGAGGGGATAAGGATGAGACCTACAGCGCTGGGGGATCAGGGTCAGGGGTAAGGGAGACAACCGGTATAGAAGACAAAGTTACCAACTCCAAAGCAGAAATCCTTGAAGGGGAAGGGAGATGATTCAGGAGATGAGAGGAGATGCTCAGGTTCCTAAGACCCTCAAGCCAGTCAGGGCCCAAAACAGAAACATCTTTCACGAAAAAATTAAAAGACAGAGAGAAAGGGGGGAAAACAGTACTCGAAAGGTGGGCACTTGAATACCCATATCCGAGCGCGAACCACCAGTAATATCCTTAGTATGTACCCGAGGAAAGCTATCCGAGGGAAGCTCCAAATCATCCTCAAAAACCTGAGTCAAAGCCCCCTGAGTAGGAGAAACCAGAGCAGAAAGAGGGGTTCTCACAACACCTCCTTTAGGCTTACGCTGAGTACCATTAAGAGTCCGCAAAGGCATCCAAAATTCAACCACAAGGTGCCCATACTCATGACACCGACGACATCGGAAAGGAACATTTTCATAGTCCAGTTTCTGCAGGAAAACATAGGGACCCCAGCGGAGATCCATTTCTGCCACAAGGCCCTCTCTGACATTAATATTAACCAAAATGCGCGCAACCTTCCGCTGTTTGGATTCTAGAAAAAAAAAGTTTGCTTCAAGGAAAGTACCCAATATATTGTCGATGTTCATGAAGTGTACCCAAGGAAAGTCCGTTGCAGAGGAAGGCTCGGCAGCCGAACCCACATAGGAATAAGGTCCATGCGCTCCCTACCAACATCAAAAAGGGGGTCCCAATGTTTGAGTAAAAAAGGAGCATGACTCAAATTCCAGTTCCGGCTAAGAACCCACAGCGCATGTTCCTCCTTAATGAAGTGGAAAGAAAACTAGTTCCTCGAGAGCGCCACCACTTCCGACACATAGCCAAGCTTACCTTCCCACTGTTGCTCAGCCTAGCTAATTACCGTTCGAGGCACAAAAGCTTTGCCATAAGCCATTCCAACCAAATTCAATTTTGTCATCTCTAGGACTTGATGCAAACCAATATCCTCCCCAACGTGTAATTCGCCCCCTTACCCTTGTTCTTTAAACACTTCTGACAAGCCTTCGGCCTGGAACTAGTCTCCCCATCATCGATACCTGACTCTGATTTGAGACCCTGATTTGAAACCCTGCACATAGAAGGACTCGGGTAACCTCTTTGTTCAGGGGACCCCAAAAAATATGCCAAAAAACCGGAGTCACTCAAATGATTTGACCCAGGCAAAGGACCAACGGGCGAAAATAGATGCCCCCCTCCATACTTGTCATACCTAGAGAAAAAACCATCACAGGAATCCTCTAGACGATCCACCGACACACCCGAATCCAATAAGGCTGCAGGGGAGGTAAACAAAGGGTAATGTAATCCCGATAAACCCCAAGAAACACCTCCCAGTCCACCAGCCGCATAATCCACTCCAAGAAGAAGCCCATACAAATGTTCTGGAGACTGGGTGTTCTGAACAACCTCTGATGAAAACACAGGGGAGAAGGGTAAAGGCCCCCGTTTACCTGTATCGTCGAAACCTCTCAGCCAAGAACCTACCTCCACCTTAGCTCGTGAGTTGCCATCTGGAAAGGTCCAGATATCACAAGCCTCAAGGTGATCACTGTCGTAGTCCACCATATCCCCATAACCCATTGAAATCGCCGATAAAAACAATAAACAAAACAGTAAAAAATGCACAGGGTAAAAAGGTGTGAACACCTCAAGTTAGGGCTTTAAACCATTCCGCCTGCCATCAATCTCAAGAAAACGCTTGCAAAAGACACCACTGACACCCTCTAACAATCGTCATCACCACGTAGAGCTTAGCATTCAGAAGGCTATAAGCATGACGACCACCTGCAACCTTAGCCAAGGCTGGCAGGGTCGAGCCGCCATCAAGCAGATCGTCTGCCTCGAAAACCTAGCCATCCTCATTTTCATCTTTACTTGTAGGAATAGATATTCGTGATAGCCAATATACACCAGAATTATTAAATGAATACATAAAATAATAATTTTCAAAATAAAAATTGATAAGGCTTTTAAAATCAAGTGAATATAAGTACTTTTTTATTTTACATAAATAATAATATAGATTTATATTTATAAACCGTTGAAAAATATTTCAACAAAGCAGTAAAAAATTTAAGAATAAAATTTCAGAGGTATTTGAGCATTACTTAACTCTATTACAGTCATCCATGAAACTACAAACCTTAAGAAAAAAGGAACTTTCCCTAGGCTGCTGCATATTCTAACATACTATCCTAGAATCAACTTGCAAAAAAAAAATCATAAAAATACAAAGTTAGGTGGTGTTGTGACCACTATCCATGACCTGGATGTCTTGGCTATCCTTGGCACCTTCCTCTTATGGCTCATCCTCGGCATCTTCTTCTTGTAGCTCATCTTCCTCCTACAACTCAACATCTTCCTCCTGTAGCTCACAATTTTCTTCAACACTCTACTCACTGTCCATAATCTGAATTTCTTGGGTGGCATCCAAATTATCATCCTGCAGCTCACAAATCTTCTTCACTATCCTCATTTTTGGAGATAATGACAGGGTCGAGGGGTTGGTGGACAGAGTCCTCCTCTTCTCCTTTACTTCTATTCAAATCCAAAAGATGAGACTGTTTTTCCACTAATAGGGCTTCATCTTGCTCCAAAGTATTTTTCATAGTGTCTACTTGACCAACGAAGACCCAGATAATCCCTTTAGTAACGTCCAAACAATGTTCTATAGTAGAATTTTGGGCCTTGACCTGACGAACAACATCTAAAATCCTTTCAAGTTGCAAATTCATCCAATGATCGTAAGTTACTACGGATATCATTTATATCATCATAAAATTTCCTTATGCCCCCAAAGAGCTCATGTAATCACACTTCATAGTCTACCTCCATCTTCATAAGGCTTACCAGTACGATGATGCCCAAGTCAGTTCATGTATCCCAAACCGTCCAACGGAGGGAGAGAGAGACCTCAATACTACTAGTAACAAAACCGATAGCTCGACCGTCCTCAACAATTTTCGCAACATGTATCGCAGACCGCCACTCCCCTAGGGAGTAGGGGATGGCGTTGTCTTCCACCAAAACCACAATAACCATTTAAAATTCGCAGTGAAAACCGGACTTCCCACACACGTCTAGGGAAATAATCCCACCTGCAATACGATTAAGGGAGAATAAATATGTATTGGATTGAGCTCCCATCGAAGCTTCATGTCCAAGCTTATCGATGGATCCTCCATGCATGAAGCCATATGATTCGTTCTGGCCATGCTTTTGGGAGTGTTATAATGGTTGGACAAGATTGTGGTTGATGGAATACTATTAATTGTGATCTGATCCATGTTTAAATTGCAAATAAATTAACTCTTAGGGGAGCCAACAAGTTGTAAGTTGGCCCCCATTTTAAACCAATTTGTCTTTTGCAATATTCCAACTTGTTTAGCTAGAACATCCGTGACACAATTATTTTCTTTCCTGACATGTATTAATTGGACATCAATGATTCGACTCAGAAGACCATGGATTTGTTGTTGAAATTGACTTGCAATTATGTTGGCTAAATACAAATATATATTTCTAGATTGAATTATAATAAGAAGGGAGTCTCCAATGATCATAACATAGTGAATTCCAAGGTGGACAATATTCTCTATTCCTAGATAATCAATATGGTGCTCTGCCTGATTGTTAGTGGCCTTACCGAGACCCCACTCGTAAGTTAAAACTGTATTTTCTCTAGGATCCAAGAGGATCCCTCCCGCACTTGCCTCCCCAAGTGAATATAAGTACTTAGAAAACATAAATTTGTGCACTTATAAAGTCAATCTTATATATATATATATATATATATATATATATATATATATATATATATATATATATACATATAAACTTTTCTCAAAATTATAGTGATTTTTGAATGCTTCATTAAAATATTTTTACCATAAAAATACCAAGTAATGCATTACTTATCATCATCATCATCATAATCGAAAAATTCGTTATTCACACACACACACACACACACACACACACACACATATTGTACTAGGGAAATCAACAACGAAGATTGGGCTAGTACTCGCGTGACACGGGGTCCAGGGATCCAATCTCGCTACCATTATACCCTTAGGTACAACCACAGGGCACGGGCCATGGCGCACATGCAAGTTGGGGGGAATCGAACACGTGACCTTCCATTTACAACCAATTTCAACTTAACCACTTGAGCTTCCCCCCACGAGCAATTATTTACGCATATATTAAAGTTAACTTTAATTTATTAATAAAATAATAACTTAAAACAAACTATTAATAATTATATAATTACAAATGTATTGTTGAGATTGGTTTTATAGTAGTCGTTTAATTCGAAATAAACTATTATTAAAAAAATAAAAAAAATAACTGGTAGCTATGCATATATAAGTGGTAGCTTATGCATGGATAAGTCGTAGCTGATGCATGGATAAGTCGTAGCTGATGCATGGCTAATAGACAGTTTGTGCAACTGCACATGGAGAACAAGTAACTTGTTCATGGCACTTAACTTGTAACCTATCGGTGTTCACCGGCCACAAGTTAAGTGGATGTGCTAGTTGTTAAAATTGAGTTAATTTTATACAACATTATTAAGCATTTATAATATAACGGTGTTTGCACTCTTTTAGAAATGTTATTTTAAATTTCCTTTTAATTATAAAAATAAATCTTAGGTAATTACTTAATTATTTAAAAACCTTATCTTATTTTAATGGTTAAGGACCTTGTTTTTTCATTCAATTAACTCATTATTAATTTACGATCATTATGATGATGATAATGGTTAATGTCCACTGAGACCAACTTTGGTCTATTGGACCCTAGTAAGGAATTATTTAGTTTGTTTTATAATTTTATTCCTATGCTCAAAAAGCTTGAAAAAAAAACGTTCTTAACTTATTGTAGTTTTGATAGATTAGAAGGTTAAGAAGGTTTGTATTGTAACAAAGATTTTGAAATTGAGATCTAATGTGGGTGTATGTAGGGCGCTCTAAGAGAAAGTGATTTTCATTCTCAATGCTTATAGTCTCACATAGATGACAAATCCTTTCATCCCTCAGTGTTTTAGGAATTGTCCAACATCGTGTTTCACTATGGAGCTCATGAGAATTCGTTCTTATCATAGCTATATTAATTTTATTCTTTATACTAGTCAAAATAGAGAGATACTTTAGATATTCTAAATTAGGGTTAATGATCTCCTTATAATATCTTAATTTTCTTATAACCTCTAATTTTTTATCGCACAACAAATTCTCTTTAAATTTAGATGTAGTAATATTTTGATATTATCATATTTTGCAAAGTGACTTTTTTCGTTAATTCCCCAATGGTTTAACCAAGCGATGACATCCTTATGCCAACCCCGCTTGAGCCATAGGTGGCTTTGAAATGATTTTAAGGCAGTTTTAGGAAGCCTTTGGTCTCCCATGTTATTTATCTTGTGCTTGTACATCAAGTACCTATTCATAAACATGCTCTAGATGGGGGGAAGACCCACTTTTATGTGGAGAATAGGATAGGGCATATTGATTTTGATTTTGAAGTTATAAGTTACAAAATGCTTCTGGATTTGCTCAAATTTTCTCCAAGACTCTCTAGAGGTGCTGCAATCCCAAACTTCACACTCGTACAAGATAATAGGGTGATGAGAGTTTCAAAGAGGAACTTCTTTTTATCCCACATCACAAGGTTTGTTGATTTACAATTGTTTTTAAGACCAAGATAAACTTTCGCCCTCCATTAATCATTTTCTCAATGATACATTTCCAGTTGAGATTGTGATGGATATCAATTCCAATATATTTGTATGAAGTCACTTCCTCCAAGTTGATATTGTCATAAATAAAATTAGTGTTAATGGCCCACTTGGGTTTCATAATCATAACTTTTGTTTTGTCATTGTTAATAGTCATACCCATATTAGAGCATAAATCCTTGAGAATTATTAATTGCTTATTAAGATCAAAGAGACACGTTTCCATAAGAACAATATCATCAACATAGAGAAGAAGGAGGATAGCTATTCCTACTAATGTTGTGCCGGTGCAACCTACTTCTTCTAACCAACCTTCTAGCTTATCGATGTATATGTCAAAGAGGGCGAGGGAGAGAGGGAAACCTTGTTTAAATCCAATATTACAATTAATATATTTCAACCAACCCTTAATGTTCTTAAACTTGGAAATGACACTCTTGTTTAACCTTATTGCAATAGCTCTCAAATTGAAGGGAACCTGTATCTCTTTTGAACTATTCCACAGATTATTTCTAGGAACTATATCAAAATCTTTTCTAAATTCCACAAAGGAACAAAAAAGATTGGATTTATTATTACGATACTCCTCTGCAATGATCTTGAGCATAACAAGGTGGTATGTGGGTGAATAATGCCTTCTAAAAGCCACCTGGACTTTATCGCATTTACCTTCACTTTCTATCCATATGTTGATATTCTTTTCCAAAATAATACCGTATAATTTGGCTAAGAGGGAGCTAATCATAACGGTCCAATAATTAGAGGGGTTATTTTTATCTCCACTCTTAAAATAGGAACAATGAGGATTTGAGTACATGGTTTAAGGAAACCTTGCTTGACCACTAGATTAAAGAGCTTGTAGATGTGAGGGATGAAGAATGACCCTCCAATTTTTAAGATTTATTCTTGGTAGCCTTCAACATCCTTAACTTTTGCTTTTGCTAGACATTTAACCCCAAAATCTATGTCTTCTAAAGAAAAAAATTATTCCGTTGTAAGGAGGGTTTGAATGTTATCCATGGCATTAGGGGACTCATAAAGCTTCTTAAGATAGGAGATCCAGTCCTTCAAAACAATCCTATTATTTTCTTTAGTTTTGCAAGTTAGAATTTGCTTCCATATATTTTTAGGAGCCATCTTAGATAAGTGTACATACTTCTCCTGCTTTTTATTTATATAGTACATTTTTTTTCCTTTTAATTAGGGATTTGTACCTCTTTATATTGTCATCTTTTAGGGACTCATCAATAGCTTCCTTAGTTTTTCTTCTTGCATTTTTACAATATTTATCATGTACCAAGGGTTGGTTCTGTTATTTCCCTTTTTACCCAATACCTCAATAGAGAACTTATTAATGGAAGATGAGAGGGTTGTAATAAAATTATGATAGAGGTCTTCTATATTGCCTTTACTTGATAGAAGAAATAATTATTTTTTAAATAATTTAGAAAAATATCATCTTTATTTCTATTGAAGATCAAGTGCTTTTGGTCATGAGAATTTTCTTCTATGGGATCACTATGCATGGAAAAATTAAGAGTTACAATTAAAGGTCTATGATCTGAGTCAAAGCTCATGGTCATTTAAGATGTCAAAATTTATTGTTTCATTATGTAAAGGGATATCAGATATTACATAATTTACCACACAACTGCCAAGCCCATGGATACAAGTCATCTGGCTAGAATTTGGCCACTTCGTTAGACCATTGCAAATTATTAGATCTTGAGCAATACAAATCTTGACTAGCTTAGAATCGAACAAATTTTCACCTTGATCTTCATAATTTATTTTGTACTTGCTAGCTAGAGCAAGGTCTTTGTCTAACCAAAGAGGATTAGGGTTGGAGTAATTACTCCAGAGAAAATATTTGTTACTTGTAATTTGAGCATTAAAGTCAACCATTAGAGGATTTTACCTTAATTTCTTAGGCTAGAAATATCATGCTCTAAGCCATTGTAAGGACAATTTCTATCTAGTTTTTTTTTCTTGTAAAAGTTAGAATTGATAGGGTCAAAATAACATATTTCAATGTAGGTTTTTTAAGCATTAATGTCTGTAATCTCCATCTAAATGTTTTGACTGAAAGGGTCTTTCTTGTAAATAATCTCCATTTAAATGTATGGATTGAAAAAGTTTTTCCTGTAAAGCCTAACATGGGGCGAAATGTTCTTCATAATGTAGCAAGCTATACTTCCAATGACCCTATGATAGGATCTATTGTTCCATATCGACCATACGATAAATCCTTCTATGATATATCATTTTTGGCATTATCTGCGTAGTGTAAGTCATTATCTATGAGCCATATCCCATGAGATAGTCATAACTGACCAATTTCTCATGGTTTTTGAATAGTCTACTTAGCACTCATTGCATCAAGTGATGCTCACATAGGTGAAGAAGTGGGATTGAGACTAGTGAAATGAATCACATAACATCAATTATCACGTACGGGGCTTGCACATGGTAACCAGGTCACCTGTGTAGATAATCCCAAAATGATAGATCATATGTTGGAGTGTGAAAACTCCTCATACTTAAATCCTTCTATGTCCGGGACCTTAGATTCTTTGTGCTCCCAAGTTTCAACAAGTAATATAGTATGAATTTCAATCATGATCCAACTTAACTTGGGACCTTTGTTTCATGGAAAGCCCTTACATTTATTATTTTATTTATTTATTATTATTAGGAGGTTGATAAACAAAACCACATATATATAAAATGAAATTTAAATCATGATAAAACCTTATATTTTTTAAGTTTGAAATTTATAGATCTAAATTATAATACATTTTTTTTGTATTAAGGGAATCATCAACTGGAGTTGGGCTAGTCCAAAGCACGGATCCAATCTCGCTACCTCTATACCCCTAGATGCATGGCGCACAACAAGATTGGGGGGATTTGAACAGGTGACCTTCCATTTACAACCAATTACAACTTCTCATCTTTACCACTTGAGCTGCCCCCAGGGGCTAGATCTAAATTATAATACTAAATAATCACTATATTGATAATTTTTACAATTTTATGATTACAAAACTAAATTAATTAATAATAATCTTCTTTCAAGGGCATAATTTAGCAAGACACTAATTTGGTATATAAGACTTTTGTTTGTGGGACAAAGGCCTTCTATTGCAACAATTTGACTCCCAAAGTTTATCAAGGTATATATACCCTACTCCCTTTCCACTTGAACTTATGAATTCCTAAGAGAAAATAAATGTTCTTAACCATTAAATCCACTCATTGACACCAAATTAACCTCCATAAATTAAAAATTTACTTTTTTCTTAACTATTAGTCCACTCAACTTATTCCAAAAGTTAAAGAGTTACATTTGTGATATGTCAAACCGTCATGTGTTTGATAAAATTGCTAATGTGTTTTGGTAGTACACATATTTTTTTTCAGTGTTAAAATTCTAATATTAGGTAATTTTCATATATTGGTAAACATAATAAGTTAATAACTGATAATCATAATTATCAATTCGGCGAATACCGCCAAATAAATTCTAAAATTCGTTGATTCTTTAGATTCGGCTAAATTAATGGTTCAAATTCGATTGGTTTTTTAAATACCGTTCACTTAATAGTTCAAATTCATTAATGGTTCAAATTCGATTCTTCTGTTTTACTTTGGTTCGACCAGTATGAATTAAATGATCTCATTAATGTTTCAAATTCGATGCTTCTGCTTTGTTTTTGTTTCCAGCCGAAACAGACGAGACGGATATCTAAAATCAGAATTTATCCGCTGTTTTTTATGCAAGTTGGCTATAAAAAACATCGACTTTTGGTACACTTCCGAATTTTGGATCTATATGATTGGGATATATTCTAGAATTTTTACATGGGCGAATTTCTTTTGATATCATACGAATTTTGTCATTATGTTACCGAATTCAAGTTTGAATTTGGTAATTATGATGATAATATAATTACTTGAGATCTGGTTAACAGGTTACTAAATAATATTAACTATATAACCATTCATCTCATTCACATACATAGACTTCAATTCAATGTTTATGAAATTTGAACACGTTGATCTTACTTCAATTCAATGTCTATGAAATTTGAATTCGTTAATCTCCTATGATTGTATTCATTAACCAGAACAAAAAAATGACACTGTTCTCTGTGCTATATATAAATAACTGTGACAAAATCTGTTTGCAAACTGAGTTTATATACTCTGATTTCGTACTCAGTTCATGTTCAGCACTCTGAAAACAAGTTATCGTACTTTTATTCAAATTCAGCATACTCCCGTCCTTACATAAATATGGCAGGATTCAACCACTTCCTTCTGGCTATTGCTATCACCGTAGCCAACTAAACCAAGTAATAGCATTGTAATTTATAATTGATAATTCATTACATTTATAGTTTCTATCTTAGAATTTGGGGTAGACTATTATCTATGGTTTTCTTAGATTGAAGGAGGATGAGACAAGTGTAGTGTCCAGTTTGATTTTATAAACGTCTTTTAAACTTTTAAATAAACAATTATGAAAAAAAAAACTTATAATTGATACATAGATGACTAGTTAATAGATAGCTGACAATTTAAGTGACGGGCTAATTTACTGCTAATTTACGATCCTTAAAGAGTTAAGGATTCAGGTAACTTGGAATATACTACTATAAAAGTATAAATCTATTCGTCAGGATTTATCAAGCATTGATATTGTAAAAAATATCATGTGCATACTTCATATTGAACAATGAATTATACTTTTAGACTGAATTACACTTGAATAAAACTTCTCTCTAAAATGTAAAAATTATTGATACTGTAAAAATTTATTTACTTAATATTTTATTATTTTGTAAAATATTAGTGTAAACTTTACTCCATGTTAAACCACTGAAAAAAAAATTACAATTTCAGTTAATCACTGAAAGACACTTCTAAGTTAATCACTAAAAGACACTTCTCCCAAAGCTGTAGAAAGCGCCTATTAACATATTCACTCTGCCAAAATTGAAAGAAAAATGTTGAACAAAGAATTACACTTATAGTTAATCACTGAATGACACTTCTCCCAAAGAAGGGCCTGTTAACGTATTGGCTCTGCTAAACCAGAATTGAAAGAAAAATTGGTTGTATGTGCTTTTCATGCGCCTTAACTAAATAAAATCGCTGCCATCAGCTGACAATGAACGCTATGGTTACCAGTCAGTGATTCAGTACGTTTCAACAACCCAAAGAGCTGAGAAAAGAACCAATTCCAAGCAGCAACAAACAAGAAGCAAGCTGTAGGTGCAATCAGTGAGATAGTGATTGGAATTTGGGATCTTTTGATTTCAAACTGTACAACGCCCTTCTTCTGCCGGCAGAATTTGTCAACCTGTAGGTAAACCTTATTTCCTTGAATTAATTAATCTGTTCTATTATCGTACAAGGAAAGAATGGGATTTTCTTGGGAGTTGTAACAGCACTCGTGCATTTATTACTTTGAATGAGAAGTGCTGAGTCCATTTGTTGTAATAATGAATATACTACTAATTACAGAGACCAGAGTCGAAGTAATAATGAATATACTGCTACTAACATAGATCGAAGTGGAAGTAATAATGAATATACTACCTACTACTTACAGATAGCGAAGTCAGTTTGAATCCTACATTTTTTTTTTCCACTTTCCACTTCGCATGAATTACTTTGAGAGTTATGGACCATTAATGGAACTGTCCATATATTATGGTCAGTTCCTGTCATCTCCCCAATCTGAAAAAGCTAAGGAATTTGACAAGACAACTCATACGCAGCATCAGCATCAGTTCTGAAGAATATAGTACTGATTTTTCTGTGTACATCAGTTCTGAAGAATATAATACTGATTTTTCTCTGTGCATTTCTGGCCGACAAGTCGCTACATCTGAGATCCCATGACATCCACAACAGTAGAATGGTTTCCATGCCATGGGAGATTATAATGATTTTGTCAGTCTGTTTGATGGGCATTATTCACCCAACATGCCACTTATCTTATATTTTAAATAACTTTTCGCCATTTACATCCAACCTTTTGTATGATATAATATCTTAATATTTTCATATCGTTTCATTCATATTTTACCTCATTGGTGATGTCGCTTTATCATTTGGATTTGGATGGTTTAGACCTTACCTAAGAGTTTGGTTGGTCCTTAGTGATCGAAATAATTGATACCATTTAGGTTTGATATTCAAAAGAAATCATAGTAGAAAATCACGGATAGAGATCAATTATTCTCTACTTCCACTTTCATTTTTTATAATTCAAATCAAGTTTGTAAAATAAAATAACTAAACATCTTTATTTTTAAAGATTTTCATTTTTTATAATTCAAATAAAGTTTGTAAAATAAAATAACTAAACATTTTTATTTTTAAAGTTTCATTTTTACATGTATAAAATATACTCTAATATTGTAATAGAATGAAATGTAGTTTAATAATGATAACATTTTTTATCAATTTGAAATTAAAAAAAACAATATTTTTTGGTCCATTGGTTGTAGCTTAGGTGGTTAGGAGGAAAGATTGTTGCCCTCCCCACCCAAGTTCAATTCTTGTAAGTGACATGATGCTCTTGTTGAGCCCTATTGTAATGATTGTATTTCAAGCTTTCCTTGATTCTTCGGAATAGCACGAAGGTGATTTTTCCGTTGGAAAAAAAAAAAAAAACAATATTTTTAAATAATAAGTAGGTATTAATAATTTTAAAAAATATTGATAAATAAACTAAATATTTATAAACAAAATAAACATTGACAAATAAGTTTCAGATGAGCTATACAAACTTCACAATAATTTATTAATTTATCAAGCAAACGCTTATAATCTCAAGACCATCTTTATCTCACAAAACCATCTTTTTTTTTTTAAACAGAAACAGGGAAGAAGATTTGATATTAACAAAGGCTGTGCACAGCCATTCAGTACATTATCAAAATTTCATATTCTGCATCTAACAATGGAAAGATGCAGAGGTTTTTAAAGTCTGTCCTCTGAAAGCTTTTACTATCAAAATTCATAAGAAAACTACTGTAGCTAGTGGGGTAAACCCTCACAAACTGGTTACATAATTTAAGGCAAAAAAACATTTAAAACAGACAGCTGGGAGGAACCTGCACCAGATAAGTGCCATTATCCATAGTTCTGTTGATTAACTGAAGTCGCCTCTGCCGTTTCCAGATTCGCCATTGGAGCCTCTTGTGCAAAGCTGAGCTGCGTTTTGCAAACTAGAACAGAGAGATCGTTTTTCACACTGTCAATCTTCCCAATGAGATCAATTACATTTCTGTCAATGCCTTCCATTCGTGTTTCCAAACTGGTGAGCCTGGAGTGAATAAATTTGTCCTCCTCCACGAGTTCATCGATTTTGTTATCGGTATTACAGACTGCAGAATAGGTTCTGGACAGATAAACCTTGATGTCTGAGGCGAGGCGGCTCAAGGTGACAATCGCCTGCCTGACCCCGTCCATCTCGTGATCAGCCGGGAGAGTACCTGCAAACAGCTCTGCGAAATGCTGAAGAAAGGGATGCAGAGCAGAGCCGGGAGCGTCGAGAGGGAGAATGGCCATCGTGCTATTGAAATCAACCACCTTCGCCTTCGTTGATAAATGCCCGGGCGTGAGAGAAGTACCCGGCACGTGGAGTGGGATACGTGGAGTTTGCTGGGAGTCTCGGGCCATGTGATGGCGGTGGAGAGGGTGGAGTCCAGGACAAGGAACGCCGCGGGAGCATGGAAGGAAGTGTTTAAAACGAAAATTAACATGACCATAGCAAATCCAAGGTTGAGGGGGGTTAAACCAAGGGCCATCGTGCCTATGACAATGCCAAGGTGTATAAGGGCTAAACCAAAAATTCATTAAGGGATAAAATGATAAGAAGAGACATTGTTTAGAATTACATGCCCCAAATCTAACTTGACTCCTTTGTTGGCGAGAGTGTCGGCATAGCCGTTGAGATCCCTTAGCACATGGAAGTAGAGTGTATCTTTTGGGAGGGTGAGGCGCTTTATTCTTTTCTGTATTCTCCGGTTTTTGTCTGTCTTTAGTGGGGCGCCATTGATCATTGCCTGTATAACATGCTTGGAGTCCCCAAATACTTGAAGACGATTCATGTTGAGGGTGACTGCTAATTCTAGGGAGTGAAACAAGGCAAGCCATTCAGCTTGATTGTTGGTGCCGAGTCCAAGACCCCAAGAGAAATCCACTAGTTTATTTCCTCCGGGGTCATAGATGACCCCCCCCGCGCCTGCCGCCCCCCTCACAAAACCATCTTAATGCATCTTTTTCTTTTAATTTTTTTTTGTAAAAATCCTTCTTAAAACATTTTCATTACAATTTAATTCCGATTTCAATTCTCCATAACTTCCCACTTAACAAGTAATTTTGACTTTAATTTGAGCACCACCTAAAACATACGGAATCATACATTTCTAAATATATTTTTATAAACTACTTTAAAGAATCTTATTTAAACCTATGCAATCATACATTTCTTAGCTTATTAAGTAGTCCAATCATGCTTCCTCAAATTTAATAATAATTTAATTTTAGATGAATTTTTTATTCCATTATATCCCCTACTTTTAGGAATCTTTTTAAACATATTTGAACTTAAGGTAGCATAGATCCATCTTAAACTAGTATCTATCAAGCACCAAGAGGGATCCAATTTCTTAAGGTGTATTTCTTTTTTTAAATTTAAACTCAAGAAATTTGATCTTTCTTGATTGATAGATCTGGGTTTAAGTTTTAAGTTTTTATTTTATAAACAAACATCTATTTTTTAATTACTTTTTATAATATTTTATTTTATGAACCAACATGGATTTTTTTTATAAATATTTTCTATAATTTTTTATTTTATCAACATGAATTTTTTTAATTATTTTGTTACTAGAGGATCTCTCCCATAGTGGGTTGTAGAGCACCTCATTTCACTCGCTCACATAATTTGATCCATTTCATTTTCAATATTATTTTGAAGTATTATATAGCTTTTTATACATCAATCATGTTTTGCAAAGTGACATGATTTTTCACAACATGATTTGAGTATTAGAATTATATAATTATCTCTAATCTCAACTCTTCATATGCCTTCCCACTTCAAGCAATTTTGGTTTTAATTTGTACAACACCCAAAACATATGAATTGTAACCTTGTTTCTTAATTTACATGCTAACTTCACACACACACACACACACACACATATATTTACATTATCTTAAGTTAATATGCCTCAACCATATATCTATGGGCCATTAATAATAAAATAAGAAACTTTGGAACATATTACATTTCTCTTCCTAAAATTCCATGGTGAACAATTTCAAAAATCAAAATATATTAAAATTATAGGCTTGGGAGACCTGATTTCTACAAAAGCTCGTAAACATGAGGAAAGTTGAATGTAGCTGGTTGAGGTATAAGTTGAATGTAGCTGATTGCAAAAGTACCCCATCCTGGAAATTATGTTAACATTTTCCTATTGGGTAGCTCCCTCATTTATGTCAATTAAATGAAAATTAAATGAACAAAAACAATAAAATTTATACCCCCAAAGCAACTACAATTAAAAGAAAATCAACATGTTCAAAAATACAACAATAAACTTCATTACTAATTATTATAATAAGTAATGATTGTAATAACCATTTACACTTCTATCATTTAACATTTCACATCAAACCAAACACAATGATTAAATTAAAAAATCCCATTCACATTCCAAACTAGAATAACAAAATTTTGTTAAACTTATAGGCTAAACTCAACCAAATTTAAAATTCCAAAATTATAGAAATGAATAGTCAATAATCATGTTCAAAACCATTCTCTACAAAATAAAATCATATAAAATCTAATTTTTCCATATTTTCAGATTTCTCAGCATTTGAAAATCTTATAAAGATCATTGTACATGCTACAATGTTTAGTCCTTCCTTCGACAGAACATCTGCTGGCTACGTGTATGATACCTACTAGAGAGGATTCATTCAATTCGTTGATCACATCTTTGAGTGAGAATGAAACAAATGGAAGCCTCCCAGTCAAGGTTGGAATTTCAAATGGCTGGCATCGGCCAAAATTGCATGTTATAACCAAATCATGAAATTGTTTTCTACATTCCAAGCTATTTTTTATAGTCTCTGTGAAATGTTAGCTTTAATAAATGTTAGTTTTATTTGATAGTTAAATTGATCCATGAAAAACAATTTACTTGCCAAATTCCATCACTATTCCCTATGACAATTTGATTAGGTTTAATTCAACCAGAATCGCTATAATCTCATGGAAACTTTTGAAGGTTTTTTTCTTCTGTCAAATTACAAGATGCACCACCCTTGCTCTCTTGAAGTAGAATCCAATGGTCTGGAGATTCTGTAATGAATTATGAAACCTACCAAGTCATTGATGGTGATGATCCATGCTACACTAGATTTGCAGAAAACGATGGTGAAATCGGTGTCTGGGGAAAAAAGCAAGAGAAGAGATTGGCTGACAGTTGTCGGGTTGGAGTAAATTTCATTTAAAAAATGAATGTATCCACCTTTAAAACCCATCTACATTTCCTAAAAACATATATAGAGTTAATCAACACCCACATTTCTTAGAAAAAAAAACAAAGTGAATCCTATTAATAACTTAAATTGGATTGAAAAGGAATATTTAATTGCAAAAACGTTGTTGTAGAGGATATAATAGAGAAGAAGACAGATCCCCTCTATCTTGCTATAAAGCCCAAGAAATTTAGATTCACAAAGCTGCTAAGCGTGGATCCTACAAAGGAATAAATGAATCTAGAAAATTAACGATTTTCAACGGCTTCTATCTAGATATTGTTATTGAATCTAGAAGAGTAAGGTGTTCTTATAGTTTCCAATGAATCAAATGTGTCATATGTTTAAATAAAAAATAAGATTTATTGTAAAAGTAAACCATTATAGTCTGTAGATCATCCTAGGCCAAAAAGACTAACCTTTATGAGTCTTTTTATCCTCGTCGAGACTTGAGTATATGTATACATGTCCAGACTTAATAAATCAATATTGAGATGAATCTATAAAGCCTAAAAAAAATTAAAGGGATTTAATAAAATCTTTGAAATGAATCTATAAAGCCAAAAAAAACTTATGTGCTTGACTTTTCAGAGAACTATGTATTAAAATAAGGTTATAGAGAAATACAATTGAGAAGGAAAAGGACTTCTGTGCTAGAATTTGGTGAGAGAGCTATGGACTAAAATACATAATGTACTGAAAAATACATGAACTCGTGAATTGAGTTCTTGGAAAAATATGAAACTACCCAAACCAAACTTATATCATATATGTGTTAGTCTAATCTTAAAACAAATTAAATATGGATTTATTGTGGCGGAAAACAGTCTAATTCTTGCAGAGGAAAAACGAAGAAAAAAAATAAAATAGAAAGATGTAGGGAGCTGGCACCATATTGAAAGCATTTGAATCCTTTAGGCAACTCTCCAGTCTCCACCAAGCTTTCTCGTCTTGCCACCACGAGTAAACTTGACTTTTTGTTAATGCATACTTTAGGTATTCATAATTCTTTTAGAGCAAATAAAATATGCAGTTACCCTGAAACAACTATATAAGTCTTTCATATATTTTTAAACAAATAAAATATACCGTTACCCTGAAAACAACTATTTAATTATTTAATTTAAAAAAAAATGCAGACATTGTAAGACAAATAAAATAAGAAGATATAGAAAATAAAATAACCTAGAAATATGGATTAATGCATTAATAATCTAGAAACATGGATTAATTCTTTAATTATTTGTTTTTTCATTAATGTGGCCAATAGTCTTGAAGAGCCTCCTGAAACCAACTTGTCCCATAGCTCTGTTATTACCATGCTCCAAGTGCTTAGACAACATCACATCCAACACCATGGCATAAATCTTGGTAAATAAATGCCTAATCATGATAGCCTTGTAGCTATTTGGATCTAAGATATCCTCGACTTATGAATGGGGTAGATGATGTGCTATATATTGACCAAGAGGAGGGAAACCCTAAATCTCATTAAACAAATTTGCAATGGGAGAGACAAGTGAATCCACACCAAATTTGAGAAGCTAAGATTGAATCCCTTCACAATCTGTTGTTTTGCTAGTACATAGCTTCTGAATAGCTCTTTAAATGTCCCTTGGAAAAAATAGCATACAAGAGGAAGGAGGCCAGGAGACCTGGATAATAAGATTATCTATAACATTATAAATAGAGATGACACAAGAGACCAAGGCATGGGGATTAATGTTTAATGGGGGAGGTTTCGTAGGAGGATGGTTCGCCAAAAGGTCTTTGGGAACTGATGGAGAGACTCAAGGAGCCCATGTCGTCTAGACACAAGAGACTCACGTTTCTTATGTTGACAGAAACAATGATAATCGTGATGCATAGAGGATATGAAAGGAGGGTCGTGGGTTAGGAAAAAACAGAGCCTCTAATAAAAAGACTTGCATTATTCATTGTACCAACAACTCACGGGATAAGACCCATTAGGACAAGACAATTTGGAATAATAAATAGTATGGGTAAAGCAGTCAAGGGTTGGCTCCCAAAAAATGTGAAAAAATCACGCTTGCGACAACAACGAGAAAAGCGTATCCAGATATAAGATGGGAAATATAGGCAACATAATCATCAGCATACCAATGTGGATTTTACATGGTGAATGTTGGAGGCCCTTGAGGGGGGAAGAAGAGAATGGAAAGGAAGCACAGAGATCTAAATTAAAAGAAAAAGTGTGATCAACAAGGGGGAGCTGACGGGAGATATGGAAATTCTCAAACATGGGGGGTCGAGGTCATTAGTCTTCTTTTGTAACTTAGACTATGTTCCAGCTACTATGCCTTCTCCTTCAACAAAGCAGTCAATACAATAGAGTTTTTACAACAACCGTGCACCCTTTTTTCAACAGTGGTACAAGCATTAATGAGGCACACTGGTACTTATGGAGGGGAGAGAGAGATAGTGGTGCATAAATGCACCATATTATGTCTATTTTTGTTTTCAGTTGCTTTTCTAATTTAGTAGTTCAGTTCTAAATTAGTTTTTGTGCTTAAAATAGTTTTGCATGCACAAGTTGAGGGCACAATTCCCTAGGTTTAGCAGGGGTGCTCATTTATGAGGTTTCCCTAATTAGAGAAGGGCATAGATATCTAGGACAATGCAGTTCCTCTTGGAAAAGTTTGCCCATGTAGCTTGGCACAATAGGGTTTCTTACTGCTAGTCTAGGTATTGTTGTGCATGAGTCTAAATTCACTATATCCCTCCTCCTAGTCCACAAAGGAGAAACAGGGCACACCATTTTATGGTTTGCGATTTTGAGTTTGGAGTTGTATCTTTTGATTTATGTTTTCCATATTTACTTGAAATTGCAGGTGTTGTTTTGAGTGCTCAAAAAAATCAGTTTGTTGTTATATTTTTAAAGCAGCATGTGTTTGTAGGATAGAGTACTCTCTAGCAAAAATTTTGATTAGTGTTTTGAACATTAACTATCTATAAAGAGGCAATCTTACTACAAAGTTGTTGGTCTAAATGAAAGATGATAAAGAGGCAATCTTACTACAAAGTTGTTGGTCTAAATGAAAGATGAGCCACTATTGCATGTGACAATCAAAACGCCATTGCTTTGGCAAAGAATCCATTGTATCATACATTGTCCAAGCACTTAGATGTTCAATACCGTATCATTCGGGAGATGGTGGAATATGGTAAGGTGTTAATGACCAAGTGCAACACTTAGGTGAATGTTGATCTGTTGACAAACCCTACCAATGTAGAGAAGTTCAATTGTTGTAAGAACTTGTTCAAAAATTGTTAGATTTCTAAACCATGGTAAGCATAATTTGCAATTTTGTAGTATAAAAACTCCTAAACTACTAGCTAGTTGAAACCTAAAAGTTAAAAGCCAGTCAAAATTGTTGTTCTAATAATGCTAAAGTCTACAAACACATACCGCGGAAAATTTATAATGTAAATGCATAGGTCTGTCCTAAGTCATATCATTGTTATTAAGAAAAGAAGAAGAAAAAAATAGTGTATAGAAACTCAGTAGATGGACTGTCAAAACCTGTTACTGCTTTCTCATTAATTCTGAACTAAAATATGGTACAGGAAAAACAACAAACTAATGCACTACTTGCCTTTGAACTGAATGAATTAACCTATATCCCTGCCTTCTCAATTGTAGACTAAGAAGAAGTGTAGGTACAATGAATCTGGACACATTCACAACAGTGTCTCAACTAGAGATGATCTCAGGCATGCAAGCATGCATCCTCCTAGATATTTGCACCCTTAATTGGACCGCATGCACCTAACTGAATCTAAGACTTAAAACTAAAATTAGAAAATTGTTTAATAAAATGGAAGCTAATATAGTCAATTAGGTTTAGCCCAAGTGGTTGTGGCATGGAATGTTATCCTCCCCATCTAAGTTCTATTCATGTAATTGACATGTTGAGTTCATAATGAGTATATTGTTGTAATGGTTGCATGCACTCTATTTTACTTTACTTTAAAATGACACGCAAACTATCTAACACATGTAAACTACATAAAAATTGTTGAAGATAACATTATCCCTTCCTATCTATGGCTAACCCATTAAACCTCAATGATGGATGCCTACAAAAGTAGTAGTGCACCCTCTAGTCTAATCTAATGTTGTGCCCCCATCTACAGACCATCATGCTGCATGTAAATCAATTCTATATGGATCTGCTGATTGTGTAAGGCAATTGTAACTAAAGCGCTGAGATCTACAACACGTGTGCCCAAGCTTGTAGAAGCCAATCTGAGGTACACTAATCTAACAAAACATGTCCATGAATGTGATATCCAGGGAGATTATTATGATGTGTGGCGATCCCATTCTTTACTGTGCAGTTAACAACTTCCCAACTGCTATTGCTATATTTAGTTCATGCTTGTCATTTAAAAATGAGGAATCTTATCCTCCTAAATGTACTGCATAAATTGTTACTGTTCAGAGACAATTTCAGGAGTTTCCAATTATTGGAAATGAATCTAAAAGGATTGTATAAAAAATTCTATGAGTGTGATTCATTAAAATATTGGAAATAATAAAATCTATGGACATTGTGTCCCATTTAGTATGCTTTGTTTCCTGCAACATATTTTAATTTTCCTCTTTCATCCCTGTGCATTCAATGAGATAACAAGCACTCTGTTTCTGCAAATCTATACTCATTCTTTCATTCATATTTTAACATTGGTATGCGCTATGAATTTAAAAAACCAGTGCAAGCCTCCTCTGTCACAAACCAGTCCAAATTCCCAATACAAGTTAATCAAGGATAAGCAAATAGACAACAAATATGTGACTTACTTTTGATTGTTCATCAAAGTCACAAGATTTCGGCTCGCAAGTTCTATTAAGATTGTGTAGGGAGTTGTCCATTTCAACTTATGAACGTAAACCCCCAAGTCTAACAATGGATCAACATATATCTTTCTTGCCTCTGGAAATATTCCTAGGTCCAAAAAGCATTCTCGGACTTCTTCTTCCAATATATTTATGCTTGTTTCCATTCGTTTCAGAAGCTTTGTTTTGTGATATTGTTTGTCCTTGAGAAAGTTTGTCTTTGGTAGTCATCCATGTTGCATGGGGCTGATCATGTAGAGACCTTCAATCACCTTAAGGGAAAGCGGTAATCCTTTGCATTCTGCTATTACCTGTAATGGAAGTGTTACCAATTGGTTAGAATTGCACACCCTAATTTCAACAAAAGCTAATCCGCAATTTCAAACATGGTCCATTGCCATTCTACTATCCCATCATCAAGATTCAAGTTGTATTCCATTTAAAGTCGTAGGAAGAAGTACCTCTTTGTCTAGGTTGTAATCTGCTGTTTCTGGAATGGAATTTTGATCAAATGCTGAAAAGTCGAAAAGGGACACAACATCTTTCTCTCTCAAACATGGTAAGTCATATCGGTAATTAGATTTAACAACATTGTTGTTTCTAGTTGTAATGAGAGTCTTATACCCTTTTCCTTCATACAAAAGTTTTTCAAGGTGATCAATTTCCCAGACATCATCAACACCACCAAAATTGGATGAGGTTTCATTTGATGAAGCTTTTGTTGCAGTTATAGATGTGCATATTCAGTGTCAATAAAATCAGGTCTGGTCTCGCCAACAATCTTGTCCCACATTCTTTCCAGAAGTCCCTTAATATTTGGAGATTGTGAAACTCTTTCAAAAAATATTCTCTCCTTAAAAGCAATCCTCCTTGAGGAATTGATACACATAAATAGATCCCTAGCATTCCTCCTTAACATAGGGATCCCCTTCAAAAAATTTCACAAACCCGCCTCGTCTCTTCGACAAGGAATGCCCGGATAGGAAACAAGCGAGTATAACTACTATGAAAGTAAATAAATAGCTAAGCTGTGGAATGATATATAATCAAATAATAATATTAAAGTAAATTAAGTAAATATAACTATCATAAATTCAATAGAATAGCTAGATCATGAAAGAGATATTTGCAAGGAAACATGATAGTGAAATAAAGAAGGCGATACCTGCAATTACCTGGTCATGGGAGTTAGTGGTGGAAGCTAGTTATGGATTAAGAGGCATGAACACGATGATCTTAGTACCCAAGTAAGATATGTACCTATAAAATAAAGGTTATAGGATTTCCTGAGTAGGGGAGGGATAGCGACAACAATGCTTTGGGAAAGGTAGAAAGCGAGCAAAGGCAAGGGATTAAATTAGTTGCAGAAAATACGTTTTCCCCTGAGTGGCGAGTAAAATCATAAAGAACTGATAGTGGCAATCAAAAGAGGAGGGAAAAGCCATACCGAGTCACTCCAGACGCTGAATTTTTTTTCCTGTGTGAGGATTCATGACGCGCGAGCTCACAACAAAAAGAAAAAGGTGAATCCTGTGGCAGAAAAGGTGGAATCCTTTGGAGGAGTGCATGACGATAGTCTAGATTATTCTGATTCATTTATGAGTTGACATACATCCATAAAAGAAAAGAAAATAGAGGAGGAGGTATTTAATGAAAGGTAACGTGGAATCTAAATTCATTTTTATGAAGCAAGATCTTGCAAATTGTCAATCATGATGTCTGTCAACCTAATTCCTATGCATGTTAGACTCTACTAGAAAGAAAATATTTAGAGGTTACATTTAAAACGTTAAGGTTATGTTCTATTTTAATTTTAATTTTATTTTTCTTAATTCATGCCAATGATAAAAATAGTCTTTTCAGACCCTTTTCACTAATGGGAATTGAACACTTACTAATATATTTTATTAAATAAATACAGATAAATAGATAAAATTGTTCAACATTAGACAAACTATAATCAAGGTTTAGAAATATTTTGGTACTTCGAAAATTAATAGCAAAAACCGGAACATATAGTCTCTTCCTACGACAAGGACTAAAAATATACAAAATGTACTCCTACTTTTAAGATCCAAAATATAAATTTTTATATGAAAAAGAGTTTATGTGTATACAAATTTCCCTATTTTTTTTCCCCGAAAAAAGGTTCACATTATATTAATTGAAATATAATCCTTTTTACATAGGCGTAGGACTTCCTTTTTCTCTTATAAATAAGAGACATTTTCTTCATAGCTCGAAATATAGCCCTCAAATTGACTTCAGGCCTGTAGCCATACAACATGTATAATCTCTATTACAGAAGCAAAAAAAATAGTTCTTAAACCAGATATGCATTTTTAATTTTGATTACTTCCTCCCAGTGTTGGCGGATGCTATTCAACCCCATATCGGTCCCAAATCTATTTCTTGAAGGGTGACTTCCGATTTCTCCCATCCTCTCCATGAGCCCGGTGGTTCATTTAAGCCTATCTTAGAAAGGTGATCTACTGCCCCATTCCCCTCTCCGTAGATGTGGTTGAATGAAATATTTCGAAAGGATTCAGCAAGGCTTAAACATTCTGTGAAAATGGATTCAAGGAAAATATTCGTAGGTTTTTTTCTCTTTTTCATGCAACTAACCACAAGCATTGAGTGTAAGACTAATTTTCTGATTTAGTTTAATGACCCATATGAAGAGACGCATATGCTGGCAGCTGTTACGATTTTCACAGAGCTCTTGGTAACGGATTTAGGGTAATGGTCTCGAATCTCCTACTCTAATGGACAGGTGGAGAATAACGGTCTTGGGGAAACCGGTCCTCTCTCTGCCCATAAATGAACCTTCAGAATACCCATCTAATAGTCTGAAAGAGTGTATGGCAGCAGGGTAAGAGAGAGAAATCCGATTTCTGTTCTGAACAGCAGGTTTTCTGTTCCAGAAAAATGCATCAGAGAAACAGGGGTTTTCTGGAGAACGCAGCAGAGGAGCAGAGGGGTTTTCTGTTCTGGAAAACGTAGCAAAGACTTAAACAATTCTGGAGTCTGAAGCAGTCAGAGCCCTGCACAAATGGATCCAGGTATTGAATCAATTTCTGATAAATTCCGTTGTAATTTATTGCTGGTAAAGAACTAGAAAGTTCTAGGTCCTGTAATAGTTAACAGAGATTTAGTTTGTATTAAGAAAAGTTTTAACATGTGGTATCAGAGCCTGCGTATAGAACTTTCTTTTCTCTTTCCATAAAATTTTTATCTGACTAATGCATTCTGAGAAATCGTATATAAGTTTTGTGAATGCATTTGATAGACCAGTTTAAAGTCACTGTATGAATTTAGGGTATACAGTGTGCAAATCATAGAGGGACGAAATTAATCGTTACTCTGTTATATTGAATGCTTTCTTTTGCCATAGTAAATGATGACAGAATGTTTTCTGTTACTCTGTTTAAACACATTACTGTTGAATCAACATGCATATTTGTTACATTGATTTAAAGTCTATATTAAGATACGGTTTGGTAGCCACCAAAGTGGTCCAACTGGAAAGACTCATAGATATTAAGTCAGATTATCGAAATTTAATACTTATTTCCCCTGGTATTAAAATAATGACTCTGCAAATCGCAATTATTTAGTCACAAGAATATTAGGTTGGCCCAAAGGTGCACCAATTTTTGGAAGATTAATTAATTGGAGTAGGATGGTTGATGGGTATTCACAATTGAGGCCAGTACGGATACTCAAAGGTAACATACTTACTTAGTTGTGAATATTTTATCAATCAGTCCTATTAGGTGAAAGGAAATCACCATAATTGTTAATAGATTACCATAAGATTAGACCAAAGGTAGGTCGCGGTAATACTATTCACTATTGTTTAACCATGATTTTCAAATTGCTTATAACTCTTAGCATTAATGTCACATAGCATGTATTTATGATTGCAGTATTAGTTCCTATTTCGCTGCATTCGCATGCTTCTTCTGTCCCGATCTTGAATGGAATGAATTTCTCAGATTGGAAAGAACAGGTTCAGTTTCACCTTGGCGTTCTGGATCTAGATGTAGCACTTGAATCTGAAAAACCGGCTGCTATTGATAGTAACAGCAGTGCAGAAGAAAAATCTACATTCAAAGCATGGGAAAGATCGAATAGACTAAGCCTTAAGTTCATGCGAATGACTGTAGCAAACAACATTAAGTCAACTCTTCCTACTACTGAAAATGCTAAAGAATTCCTGAAATCTGTGGAAGAACGTTTCAGAACTGCAGACAAGTCTCTTGCTGGGACACTGATGGCTAAGATTACCACCATGAAGTTTGATGGTACGCGTGGAATGCATGAGCATGTCCTTGAAATGACAAACTTGGCTTCTCAATTAAAGACTCTTGAGATGAATGTGGATGAGTTCTTTCTTGTGCAATTCATTTTAAACTCCTTGCCTCCTTAGTATGGGCCATTTCAGATTCACTATAACACTATTAAGGATAAGTGGAATGTGAATGAGTTGGCCGGTATGCTCAATCAAGACGAGGCAAGACTTAAGAAACATGGACAACATTCAGTTCATTTCATCACTCAACACTACAACATTTTGACCCAAAATCCGACGGCTGTATTGTCAGATTTTTGACATTTCCCTGTCGCATGTATGACACTATGTTTTTTTTTAGGCATCGCTGGATTTGCGTCGGTTAACCGATACCTCTCCAATCCGTCGGTTCAGCGACGGTTAATAATACTGTCGGTTAACCGACACATTGGAGAGGCGTCGGTTAACCGACGCAAATCCAGCGACGCCCGATAGCTTCTTACCGACAGTGTGTAGATGTTCTAGGTGTTGGTTAACCGACAGTCTATAGATGTTCTAGGTGTCGGTTAACCGATAGGCTGTAGATGTTCTAGGTGTCGGTTAACCGACAGGTTGTAGATGTTCTAGGTGTCGGTTGACCGACAGTCTGTAGATGTTCTAGGTGTCGGTTAACCGACAGGCCGTAAACATTTTAAAAAAAAATTTAATAAATATATGCACATCGACGGAGGTTAAGCGCCAGAACAGATCAAGGGCTGTAGATGCAACGCTAATTTTTGCCAAGATCTGTTGGCTCAGATCTCAGCGGATAATACATCTATCATGAAGGTTAAAGAAAGTCCGTTTTCCGCTGAGATGTGACGGGTGCTACGTGGCTGTCGCTGAGTGGAAGCGAAAAATGGATACCCGTACAGAAATGTACGATATCCTATTTTCCGCTGCGGTCTAGCCATTTTATGGTTATGTTACCGTCAAAGACTGCTGAAAGACTATTTTCGCCATTTCTGCTCGGAGATCAAGGTTCAATTGGTTCGGCTGCTGAAGGTCCCAGATATACTATCAACATTTCAACTGTGAGTAACTACAGTCAGCCCTTACCCTCAGGTACACAATTTCTGAGTATTCCTCTGTTGAATTACCTGCTTTCACCATGTTTACCACTGTAAAAACCTTAGATTCCTCCGAAGACCTGATTTCTGACCGTTTCTGGGATGTATATGACCCAATTTCAAAACCCTTTGATATCATTACCAGTCACAATGACCTCAGTACTGCTTCCCTTGACAATTTCGAGTTCCATACCAAATTGTACAGTACTTTGATCCCTTCTACATTGTATCCTTTACCTAGTTGCCCGGAATTTGTATCCTTATGTGCTGAACATTTTTCAACCTCAGAGGGAGTAATTATGAATTACCAGGGTGACCAAATTATCTGCAAAGTAGACCCTCAAACCCTTAGGGAAACCCTGAAATATTATGTTGATTTCATTTCAAATTCTATCTCTTTTAATGAAGCTGAAATATCCCAGATTTACAAGAAAGTTTCTAGTGAGGATAAAGAACGAATGTATCAGAAGGTTTTGTTGAAACCAATGGAGAACCTGTCTGTTCCTTTTTCATCTAAACTTTGTTTACCAGTTATTGCTGCTGCTGTAACCCTATTAAGTCAAATTTTAGGGTTAGACACTAGTTCGGAGGTAACTGAAGCAATGTTAGGAATTTTCCTATACCTAGATAGACCTGGAACAACACCCCTTAGGTTTGATGAATATTTTGCCAAAGAAATGGGTTTTCAGTTGTCCAATTTCTCCAAAATCTATCATTTCAGGTATCAGGCATACTTATATGCTTTGATAATTCATGCTGAGTTAGGAGCACTAGCCATTACAGACTCAGAAACCTTCAAGAAATGGCCTCCTTCTTCACCATTTTACCATGCCTGGTCTTATGCCAAATTCATGGATTTGATCGTACTTAATCTGTTCAGAGTGTTTAATCCAGAGATCAGCATAATTTCAAATGACTTGAAAGAAATCCTAAACCCTGATTTGATTGGAGATTGGTTCCTGGCAAAAAACTTCTCCCTTGTCAGAGTCTTTGGATTCACTGGATCACCATATGTGTTGCCGATATTTTTAACTACCAGTGTATTTGCTTTAGAGGTAATGAGGCAAAGGATCTCTGCAGATAAAGAACATTTCATTGCCCCATCATTGAAAAGGAGTTCATGGATAAAATATCCTATGACTGTGGGAAATTTCATTTTAAAGAAGGAAGCAACATTTCCCATTATTGAAGAAGTTCTGAAGCAACTTGATTTCCCTCAAGTACCACCTGTAAAATATGACTCTAAACATGTTATTTCACAAAGGAGACAGGAGTATGGCAGAGGTATATTTCAGCACAGTCAGGATGAAACTTGGATGGGAGAGGCCAATTCTCTTATATATGATCAGATTTGGATCAGTGAGCCTTTAAAGGAGATTGTAGAGGCTAGAGATCATATAGATTTTTCACAGTCAAATACTGCACAGGGAAAAGTGGAGCAGATATCTACCAAGAAAAGGTCAGAACCAAAGGCCACAGAGATGGATACAAAGGAACCTGAGACATCTAAAAAGCAGAAAACTGCCATGGATACAGAGATCATTGATGTTGATATGATAAGGGAGCTAGTTATCACCCCTACTGTTAACACCTAAAAAGTGCTCACTAGCTCATTCCCTTACTCACATGACCCATTTGTCCACTTTTCCACCATCTGAGCCTCTGAAACCAACAAAAGGTCACCAAAAGACCTTGGTACACCCCTTTTTCCATTAAAAAAGATTATTTTTCCAAGAAAATCATAAAAAACCCTCAAAAAGGGTCCAAATTCCCAAAAATATTAAAAAGGGAATTAAAATATTATTTTTATTCAAAAAAGGAAAAAGGAGGGAAAAATACCTAAACTATGTTGGTCAATACCATTGGTTTCCACAAAACCACAAATGGTATTCCTCACCACCAAAAACTATAAAAAGGTGGTAGGGGCTCCTCATTTCATACCCTTCCATTATCTCATCCTTATGCTGCTGAAATCTCCCCTGAGCACTTTTAGCCATTGAAGCAACCTTGGAGAAAGAGACCTATTGGAGTTTGGAGCTACTCATCTTGGGAGTTGCTCAACATCAACCTTCACCATTGGAGGTAATATCGCAAGCACTTGCTTGCCCCCCACTTTTCAATACAAAATTTATTTCTTATGTTTCTTGTTCTTGATTTTGAAATATTTACATTATTTGCTTAGATTCTTGTTTAGATCCATGAAAAGTATTGTTTATTTAGTTTATTGTTTTTATTTCTATTGAAACTGCTACTACTAGTTAGTAGGTGCCCATAGCACTAAGCTTGGTTGCAAAACCGAGCCAACAGTTTTGGCGACTCCGCTTTGGTTTGAACTTTAGATCTCTAGCTTTGCCATTAAATCTTAGTTTTTATGAGTTTTTAACCATTAGATCCATAGATCTGCCATCTTAGACAGCAGATCCATTGCTGTTCTGAGATTTGGCCCCAAAAAACAGCCCTAAATTTTAAATTTTCGAGTTCGTTTCTCGTTTTCCGTGCACGGCTTCCGCCTCGCGGCTTTTTGCCAGACAGTCGCGCGGTCCATCGCGACTTTTCTGCATTTTTCCGCGCGGTCCATCGCGGCCTTTTTCCAGACAGTCGCGCGGTCCATCGCGACTGTTCTGTGTTTTTCCGCGCTGCACACCGCGGCTTCGCGGCCTTTTTCCGCGCTGTCCATCGCGACTGTGCGCCCAAAACCTGCGCGGTCCATCGCGACTGTGCGCCCAAAACCTGCGCGGTCCATCGCGACTGTGCGCCCTAAACCTGCGCGGTCCATCGCGACTGTGCGTCCAAAACCCGCGCGGTCCATCGCGACTGTTCGGCCAAAACCCGCGCGGCCCATCGCGGCTGTTCGTCCAAAACCCGCGCGGCTGAATTTTTTCATTCCATCCCGATTTTGAAAAATATTTTTTACTATACTTTCTGCCCATAGCACATTTTTTACAGTATCAAATTCTGCATATTTTCCAGATTTAGAAAAATTTTTTACTATTTAAAAGTGCATACATAGAAATCTTTTTAAAAATTTTCAAGAAAGTGAAAGAAAGTTTCATTTTGCATTCTTTATCTAGATTCAAATTTTTTCCTGTTTACTTCTTTAGAATCTTGCCCTTAGCAAATTTTATTGAAACGAAGAAATCCATTTATTTCTTTTAGAAGTTTATTATTTGCTTTCAAAAATCCAAAAAATCCATTATTTTTTCGAGTTATTTTTGAAAAAGCAATTTAATTTCTTTTAGTGAAAAAAGTCTTAAATATTTGCTTATTATTTTTCGAAAAGTCCTTTATTTTTTTTGAAAAATTTTCCCTTAAAGCATTTAATTTTTTCAAGTTCAGTTTACAACACCTCACGTGCACTCACACGATCACTTAATTGAACTAAGACTTAAAACTTACCCTAATTTGAACACACTCTTAACCCCACTTGGGGAACACAAAAAGAATTCTTGTAGCTAGGTAGTATTGGGGGGATAGGTGTTCCAATAACACCCCTCAGTTCATACATCTGAGACATAGAAGTTGTCCAATTAGGGAGCTAAAATCTCTTAGTACTTTTTGGCGCGGTCACAACCGGTTTGTGGGAAGGCCTCTCCCCTAGGAGGGTTGAAGTCGCGAGGATGGTTCCGGAAGCCTGAGTGGGATACCGAAACCCATTCAGTAACCGAAGGGCTACCATTCGCAGTTCTCGGGATATCCCTGTATTGGGATATTGCGATCAAAGGACCAAACGGCAGATTTACCTTTTCTCGACGCGTCATGAACGGAGTATCCTAGTAGCCTGTCTTTTTAGGATTGATTACCCGGTGTCCCTCCCGGTAGGGGGATATCTAGCCGTTGTCTCTACATTCATATTGTCTGACTTGGATTTCATCACCTTGCAGGGGATATCGTCTGTTTGAGTCACAATACTTTTAGATTAGGTGTTTGCATGATCTTTACCACCTTTTGAGTCTAGTTACACCTATTTTTTCTAGGAGCCGCTTGCATGTTGGTATTCTGACCGGTTGTTGCATTCCTCCACTTATTGTAGCACAGCTGCTAGAATAAGTGCATTTTTTGAGGATTGATTTTTTTTTTTTGGCCTGTGAGCCTTCTTTTTTCACTCCCCTTTTTGCACCCTTGGTTGCATTAGGGTTTTGAGTCTTTTACATATATATCACCACCTGATACTTAAAACAATTTTTACATAAAAACCATATTCTCACCATTGAGAATTCTAGACGTTCTCGTCGTCTACAGGGCGAACTCCCAGAGTTTAGTCCACTTGGCTCTCCACGTCACAGACGCAGAGCATTATCCCTTGATTCGACACATCGTCGATCATCTAGACGGTCATCCGATTCTGACATACCCCATTTCACCTTTGATTTGGAGGTAGAATCCGAAAACCCCACAGAGTTACCACCTACCACAATTATGTCTGGAACACCAGAAGATCCACAATTTACATTAACCATAGGTCAGACATCCGCAGACCTTTCTGCGGGGATACCATCCATGACAACACCCACCCCCTTGGGTATGCCCAATATGGGTACCACTCCACATTTAGGAATGCCTAGTACAGGACCACAACCTATCATGGGCATGCCCAACATGGGGGTCATACCCCCTTCGGTTTCCACAAACCCTATCCCAGGAATCCCTAGTACGATTCCTAACCCAAGTGTCACTCCTGTTGCACTTGGGAATGCTATCCCAGGAATCCCTAGTGCGATTCCTAACCCAAGTGTAACCCATGTTGCACTCGGTAGTACTATACCAGGAATCCCTAGTGCGATCCCTAACCCAAGTGTAACCCAGGTTGCACTTGGGAGTGCTAACCCATATCAGGCCACACCTTTTGGAGGGCACATACCCTCCATACCTAGCATACCTATAGGCGCTACTGGACCCCTACACCATACCAAAATGGCTAGGCAGGTCCCGGTTCCGGTCACTACATCCGCTAGTCTACCATACATGGCAAGTCTCAACTTGCCAGATTTAGCTAGGCTTACGAATGACCCCATTAGGCACGATCCTGCTTGGCCCCATATGCCCACTAAGCTTCCCTCTGACATCCCTAAGTTTGAGGGAAAGGCCGGAGAAGACCCCCAGAACCACATCATGTCCTTCCATTTATGGTGTTCCTCCAACTCCATAGTGGACGACTCTGTCCGCCTCCGTTTATTACAGCGCACCTTCACTGGCTCTGCAGCCAAATGGTATATCGAGCAACCCCATGGGACGCATTCCACATTTACCTCCCTTGCCTCGACCTTCCTGCAGTTCTTTCAGCTACCAGTCCGCTATGATGCGGGCGTCGAAATCCTACTGTCTTGCAGACAGAACACGGCCACGCACATCACTGACCATATCCATGATTGGCGTCGGCGCCGAAGCCTATGCAAGATCAAATTAGACGACCGAATCTTTTTAGACTGGTTCCTTAAATCCCTCCTTCCCCTCATTGCGAAGGATGTAGCTTCTGAAAGACCCCAGTCTGAAGAGGAGGCCATCCTTAAGGCCCAACAGTTTGACCTTATCTATGCCCAGTCAGGTTACCTATACACCATCATACCTGACGCCCCACGAGGCGACTCTGCACGCGGTGACACACCGGGGGCATCACATGCCGCTGATGGCATTATTGGCCAAATTACACCGCAAGCAAAACCTTTCAGTATGGTGAGCACCATGCCCGCCCCAGACCTTTCTAGGGCTACATCCAGTTCCGGAGCGACAACTTCTTATGCTCCGATAAACCAGACCCATCATGTTCATGGACCCTCTTGTCCACAACATTGTTATGGCCAAGCGCCATCAGCATATGTACCTCCTACATACTATGCTCAACCTACGGTACAAAACCCCATGCAGTTTCCACAACAGCCCATGCATTACCCACAACCGGTTGCACCGGCTAACCTCACACCTCCACCAGCGCAGGGGTACCAACATCCCCAACAGGCAACTGGACCACCTCCAGCTCCACCTGCATACTATCCACCGCAACCTGCTCCCGCACCTGCGGCTCCTCAGAATCCCCCCAATGCTCAAGGGCATGTGTACGCACAACAACAGCAGCCCCAATATCAAAATAACCAGCGCAACCAGGGTGGACAACCCAACCGCGGAAGAGGACGCAACCGTGGAAACAATCAAAACCGCAACCAAGCTCCACAGCCTACCCAGCCCCCGCAAAACAATAACGCGGCGCCCGCTCATCAGAATCCTGATCGACCACCTAAGCAACCTAAAAATGCTAATTTACGGACAAACCATCCTTGTTCCATTTGCAATGTCTATGGCCACTATACCCACGCTTGCCCACATCTCGAGCGAGCTCGACAACTATGGACGAATGACGCCCATCGTCAAGGGCAGGCGGCTCCTCAGCCACCACCCAACCCCCCACCACCTCCACAACAACCTCTGGTTCTCCAAAACCCCTTTCCAACACAAGGAGTGGTAAACACCCAGCCGTTAGCCCCCCAACAGGGCAACGTGCAACCACAACAAATAACTTACACAGCTCCTGATCAACCCATGTTTGATTCAGGTACCCACCACTTATTGATGATGTCCACCGCTGACGTCAATGTCCAAACCCGTCGAAATCAATACGGACCGACTTCGAAAGCCCCCCCCGCCGAAAAGGATACCACTGCTAATCCCACTGATCAGACATTGCGTATACCTCAGGTTCCACTTGATGGCGCTTCTAAAGCACCTCGCTTCCCCCTTCGCCGAATCAACAACAACCCCAATGCACGAGCTGCATCCAATTACAACATCGTAGATGACTTAGCTCAATCTCCCGCAGCCATGTCTGCGTTAGAAGTCTTAAAAACCTGTCCTTCTCAGCGCAAGACTTTACTTTCCGCCATTGGGGCTATTGACCCAAATGATTCGAACTTGATGACCTTTGACTTAGACCAATCTGAACCACGGCTGCCTTCTACCATAGCAGTCCAAGTTTCCGTTTCTATTCGGAATCTTGTCATCCATCGATGTATCATCGACGAGGGTGCCTCCACATGCGTCATGTCCACTTTTGTTTGGCAAAAGTTGGGCTCCCCTGCTCTCCAGCAATCCACCACCGCATTGCGGGCCTACGACGGCCGGTCAGCTCAACCTCACGGTTTATTACCCAAGGTACCTGTCCAATTAGGTGGGAAGACCGTGCTCATCGACATAGAGGTCATTAACGCCCAACTAGACTATAACCTTTTACTTGGCCGCAGTTACATGTATGCCATGAAAGCGGTCGCCTCCTCCGTCTTCCGCACCATGATGTTCCCCCATGAGGGCCGCGTGGTCAAAATTGACCAGCTCACCTACTATGACCCCAACGCCCCTGCAGCACCGGAGAATGTTCTCCCCATGATTGAACAACCCGCTTCTAGTGCTGTTACCTCCTTTGTGTCTTCTGTGGCACCCGGACTGTATTCGGATACACCAATGACCTCTACATTCCAGGCCATTCCACCACCGTCACCGGAGACCCAAGTCGCAAACCTCTGTACTGTTTCGCAGAATACGCAAACACCCGGCGGTCAACCGCCATTGATCCCCAGTCACATTGGTGTTACACCCATCCACACCATCCCCTTCCTATTTCCTCCTTCGGGCGTAGTAAGCGCCCCGGTTATGGCTACCCTTAGCCTACCCGGGCTAACATTGGGATTACCCGTGTGGTATATTCCGCCACCCGTTCGATTACCGACACCAGACGTCATCCTCCAACCGGTACAACCTATTGTTACCACAAATCAACCTCCCCCTGGCGTCGCGATCCCTTCGTCGGCAACGACACCTCCTCCTAACCTCAATATTCCTTCGTCGGCAATGAAACCTCCTCCGGGTCTCACGATTGCGTCGACGTCAAAGGATCCCCCTCTCCTTGCTAAGCCCACTGGGGGCAGAGGTCCACAACCCTACACTGCCATACCACCTCCTAAGACAGCCAAACCCCCACCGGTGTTTCGAGCTCCCCCCAAATGTTCATTATGCGATGAAATTGGCCATCCAACTCATCAATGCCCACATTTACCGGCACTCCAAGAACATATGAATATGTTGGACGATGACGTCGGCATCCCAGTAGTCAAATTAGAGCCACCTCTACAGCCTCGCGATAAATCACTGCGCACTAACCATCCTTGTGCTATATGCAGTGTCTACGGCCACTACTCACACCATTGCCCTGATCTACCAGACTATAGAGCAGTGCTGTACGAATTAAACAATGCCGATTTAGAGATATCTCCTCCCCTTATCGAGGAGATTCACCCTCCACCATCATCCTCGTCAGAAGAAGTCAATACGATATATATGATTTCGACAACCTTCAAACCAGAAACCCTTGATTTATGGTCTGACTACTTCAATACTGACGAGCAGATTTTGGAAACACTCACTGCACCCGACTACCCTTGGGATGATATGCATCATCGCTCGTACTTCCTCCCGGAAACATCTACCTCCACCGCATCCAACCAGCTATCAGTCGAGTCGAAAGACTTCATACCTGCTAAGGTCGATTGGTTAAAGGACCCCATCCCAGCACCGGATGCCTTTGAAGAAGGGAACATGTCCAACATTTCCCCCACCATACAGATAGACATTTCCATAACACCAGGGAAACCTGAGCTCATCTCGCTGGGCGCATCTTGCACTCAAGCAGAAACTCAGGCATACAAAAAACTCTTTCAAGAGTTCCGAGACGTCTTCGCCTGGTCCTATACCGAGATGCCTGGTCTCGACCCCGCCATTATTGAACACCATATCGATACATGGCCGGAAGTACCCCCTGTTCGTCAGAAACAGCGACCTATTCACCCTGCCAAGCTCCCCGCTGTCAAGGCTGAAGTCGAGAAACTTCGAACAGCAGGTTTCATCTACCCTATTCCGTACACCACATGGGTGTCGAACCCCGTCCCTGTCAACAAAAAGCAAGGCACCCTTAGAGTATGCACTGATTTCCGCGACCTAAACCACGCTTGTCCAAAAGACAATTTCCCCACGCCATTCATTGACCAACTCATTGATGAGTGTGCGGGCCATGAGGTCCTATCCTTCATGGACGGTTTTTCCGGATACAACCAGATTCACATCCGCAAGGAGGATCAGTACAAGACTGCCTTTACCACCCCATGGGGCACCTTTGCCTATCGAGTCATGCCCTTTGGCCTTAAAAATGCTGGTGCCACTTTCCAGCGAGCCATGACCTACTGCTTTCACGACTTGGTCCATATCCTGCGGGTCTATCTTGACGACCTCACAGCGCGTTCCCTAAAACGATCAGACCACCTTAGCGACCTCCGGCAAGTTTTCCTGCGTTGTCGTAAATATAAAATCCGCTTGAACCCACACAAGTGTGTCTTTTGCGTCCCGGCAGGCCGGTTGTTGGGTTTCATTGTTTCTCAGGACGGGATCACCGTTGATCCCCTGAAAGTCAAAGCCATCTTAGAACTTCCCCCTCCTCGCACGCTTCGCCAGCTTCAGAGCTTGCAAGGTCGGTCCAATTTTCTTAGGCGCTTTGTTCCTGATTACGCCACCAAAGTCCATGGATTCTTACGCTTACTTCGTACCCACATACCCTTTGTCTGGGACGAACAAGCAGACACGGCATTCGAAGCCCTCAAGAAGGCTCTCACACAAGCCCCCTTGATATCCCCACCGGATTTTTCCCAAGACTTCACCCTTTACGTCTCGGCATCCGAACATGCCGTATCCGGAGTTTTGGTCCAAGAAGATGCTTCCCACAAAGAGCATGTAATTTACTACGTCAGCCAGACCTTGTCTGGCCCACCTCTACGTTACCCATATGAGGAAAGATTAGCCCTAGCTGTAGTCTTTTCCGTACAGAAACTACGACACTACATTTTGCTTAGTCATACCACGGTCGTGGCCGACTCCAACCCCATGGTCTACCTCCTCACCAGGAGACTCCTTCAGGGTCGTGTCGCTAAATGGGTCATTATCCTCCAGGAATATGACCTTACTTTCAAGACTCCCAAAAGCACCAAAGCCCTCGCGCTTGCTCACTTAATTACAGATCTCCCGTCCTCTTCGACATCACCCGTTATCCATACGGACCTGATTGACGAGCAGATCTTCGTCATTTCGTCGGACGACCCTTGGTACGGAGACATTTTGACTTACCTCCGTACTCAAAAATTCCGACCACACATCGATCGTGATGGACGCCGTCGCATACGACACCACGCACCCCGATACCTACTTATTGGAGATGTACTTTACCGACGCGGCGTTGATACTATCTTACGCCGCTGCCTATCCCATAGTGAGGCAGAACAAGTCCTCAATGATTGTCATAGCGGTGCCTGTGGAGGCCATTTCTCCGGCATGGCTACCGCCCAGAAAATCATTCGGGCAGGTTATTTTTGGCCATCGTTGTTTACTGATTGCATCACCGCAGTCAAGCATTGCCAGAACTGCCAGCTCTTTGCCCCCAAGGCAAGAACCCCCCCTGCCCCCCTTCATCCAGTCATCACTGTTGGACCATTCTGCAAATGGGCCATAGACTTCCTCGACTGCAACCCCCCGTCAGCCGGCGGTCACAAACACATCATTGTGGCCGTAGATTATTTCACCAAGTGGGCAGAAGCCATGCCAACCTATAACTGCAAAGCCGACACCGCGGCGCGGTTTTTCTTCAACCACGTCATCGCTCGTTTCGGAGTACCACAACAGCTAGTCTCTGACCACGGCTCTCACTTCGAAGATGCCGTCTGGAAAGAATTATCAACCATGTTGAAATTCGAACACCATTTCTCTTCCGCTTACTACCCCCAAGGAAACGGCCAAGTCGAAGCGATCAATAAAATCTTGAAGACCATTCTCCAACGCACTGTAGACAAGCACAAATCCAATTGGCATCACATGCTTTTCCCAGCACTCTGGGCTTACCGCACATCAACCAAAACCGCCACCGGTTTTACCCCTTTCCATTTAGTTCACGGTGTCGAATCTGTCCTCCCTATTGAGTGCCAGATCCCAGCTTTACACATCGCCGTTGAGCTCCTACCAGATACTTCCCCGATCGAGCAACGTTTACTGCTCCTAGAGCAGGCCGATGAAGATCGGCGCACAGCCATTCAAAACATGGAAGCCGCTAAACAAAGATCGAAACTAAGTTACGACAAACGCGTCCACCCAAGAACCTTTTCGGAGGGAGACCTTGTCCTCGCTTACGATCAAGCTCATGATAAAACCGGAAAAGGGAAGTTCGTGTCTATGTGGCAAGGCCCCTACATTATACACACCTGCCTCGGGCAGGGGGCATACATTCTGACCGATTCAGAAGGCAACACCTTACGCAACCCACGCAACGGGTTGTACCTTAAAAGATTTTACCCATAGAAAATCTCATGGACACCATCGTCCATTTTTTAGTATAGGCATACGTTTTTTCGTTCACAAAAATTTTTCAAAAAAAAAAAAAAAAAAAAAAAAAAAAAAAAAAAAAAAAAAAAAAAAAAAAAAAAAAAACCTAAATATTTGTTTTCCCTGCATGACCACAGATGGAGCCTCTTCCACTCTGCCATATCGGTTTCGCTGATGGTGCAAGCCGTTGGTCTCCCAATCTCGCCTCCGCAGCTTGGGTAATATACTCCCCTTCACATGAGTTAATTCACATCGATGGAGTATGTTTAGGTGCCGCCACCAATAATCAAGCTGAATACGATGCCGTGACCGGTCTCCTGGCCGCTGCTCTCCAGATGAGCATACGTCACCTCAACGTTTTCTTGGACTCACAGCTCCTAGTTTCCCAGCTCAACAATGATTACCAGGTACGCGATCCCTGTCTGTTCAGAAAATTCCTGCGCACTAAACAAATGGTTAGACAGTTTGAATCCATTACATTCACACATGTCCCAAGACACCTCAATAGTGTAGCAGATAATATGGCCAACAGTGTCCTCGACTGGCACACCAATCACATCATGTCATATCCATAAACAAACATGCACCCAAGTGCAAAAGATGTGCCTCCACGGGCATATACAAAAAACCAATATTGCATCCACGTGCATAACATGTGCCTCCACGGGCATAAAACAAACCAAAATAATGCATCCATGTGCATAGCATGTGCCTCCACGGGCATATATAAATCTACAAACACACTGCATCCACGTGCATAACATGTGTCTCCATGAGCATATACAAAAAACAAAGTGCATCCACGTGCATACACATCAAAATATCCAAAATATATATCCACATATATATACGAACCAAAACGTCTACATGTCATAAGTGCCCTCAGCACTCGATATACACAAAATACATCTGTCATACAAACATGCTTCCCCATATACTCAAGAGCATTTGGGGGCAAGTACAATGACGTCTAATCATCAGGATCCTCCGGATCCTCAGGATCCTCCTCCGGCTCCTCCTCATCATACGAGGCATCATCTGCCCCCACCTCATCATACGAGGCATCATCTGCCCCCACCTCATCATACGAGGCTCGCTAGGTAGACCAGCACGAACCGGTACGTGTGGCCGTAGGGTCGGCACCCGCTCAAAGAAAAAACAACATAAAAATGAGGCGTAACAGAACTCACCTCCCTCTCTCACGGCCTTGTCCAGATCTCTCCGGACACCGGCCAAGAACATCTGAGCCCAAGCATAGTACGTACCCCGTAGAACGGAGTCCACCATCACCGTCTGCCCCCCAGACATACGATGTGGTGCAGCAGCACCCAAAACCCTCAGAACGCAGGCACCAACGGCCCGCATATCCCACTCACGTAGGAACTTCAGACTGATAGAGCTGTTTACCAAAACAGCGTCATCCCCACAAAAGGTCTGTAAGAGGTCCTCCATATCCACGCCTGGAGGCAACCTCGGAGAGATATCACCCACCTCACCCAAGCGAGGCAAACCGGTCAAAAAATATACATCAGTGAGAGTAATCTCCAACCTCTCACCACCAATAATAAAGGCACCCTCTGCCGGCACCCACCACTGAACGAGCTTGTTCAGGAGTCTCCTCACTGAACGGATATAAGGTATCTGAGCGAACTTCAAGAGTCCGCTCATGGCTAAAGTCTGTCTCACCCCCCCATCATCCTCGATCCTCGCCACAATCTCGGCATCAATATCTCTCTCCCGCCATACGGACTGAGCCCTCCGCAACATCCTGCCAAGAAAACACAGAAAATTTTAGCCCCAGCATAAAAATTTTTGGAAAAAAAAATCTCATCGCGACTTTTTCAAAAAAAGCCGCGATGACCATCGCGGCTTTTTTACAGAAGCCGCGATGACCATCGCGGGTTCCATGAAAAAACCCGCGATGAACATCGCGAGTTTCGTCCAGACAGTCGCGATGAACATCGCGACTGTCACCCATGAACACGCGATGAACATCGCGGGTTCCGACCTCACAGTCGCGATGAACATCGCGACTGTGAGTCTAAAACCCGCGCGGTCCATCGCGGGTTCCGCCCCGAAACCCGCGCGGTTCCACGTTGGAGAGTCAACATGGAGATTCGCGGCTTTCGGGGGCCCACCGCCAACTAAAAAAGACATAATTGACTAGGTTAAGGCGAATAGAGTTACCTGCAACTCGCTAAATCAAAAACCAACGGTGAAATCTCCCGGAAATCGAAAAATAGCTCTGACTGCTCTATCAAACTCGCACGTAACAATGACAAGTCATATTGGGCCCCACGTCCTATTTATAGAAATTCCACAAATTTCAAACAACCATTGCGGTGTCATACGAAGTCCATTTCTCAAACCGTTGGTACCGTTGGGATCAGCACAGTGAGAACTTCATAGAGGTTCCTTCCGTTTCCCGTTTTTCCCGGGGTCCATTTATGACCATTTTTTAGCCCCTCTCGTAGCCTCGGTTTGCGTGCCACATCGGCCGTACTCCGTTTTCGAGGTGCCTTATATGGCCGGATTCAGTTTTCCGCGCCCTTGATGATGCTTGAGACCATTTCTCGCTCTCACCTTTAGATTTTCCGGGCATTTTTTCCCACGCCCCCTCGTCGCCTCGGTTTGCGTGCCACATCGGCCGTTCTCCGTTTTCGATGTGTCTTATATCGCCGGATTCAGTTTTCCGCGCCCCTGATGATGCTAGAGACCATTTCTCGCTCTCACCTTTAGATTTTCCGGGCATTTTTTCAGCGCCCCCTCGTCGCCTCGGTTTGCGTGCCACATCGGCCGTTCTCCGTTTTCGATATATCTTATGTCGCCGGATCCAGTTTTCCGCACAGATGACAATGCTTGAGACATTTTCTCATCCTCGTCAATCCATTTTTGTTCGGTATGATTTTACCCCTTTTTCGGGCCGAGCAACCCCTATTACGAAAAAGGCACTTAGGGAGTTTCTGTTAAGCTCTTTTCTGACTCCTAAAAACAATGAAAAGATCGCCGAGCAATCTTGCTTCCTTTCATGCTCGATAAACGTATCTGAAAGGGCGTCTACCTGGTATAAGTTTACCCCTTTTCCGGACCTCGTAGACTAATTACGAAAAAGGTATACTCTAGTCACATCGGCTAGAAGAGTTCTCCATCCGCATCATTTTATACTTTTTCGGGCCTCGGAGACTAAACTTACGAAAAAGAAACACCAACGGAGTCCACTTACTGTTTTCAGACTCTCTAAACATGAAAGCAACCATGAGCATGCGCCGTCCTGGGCTCACAAAATCCACAGGACCGTACCATTTCAGAGCACACTTTTATCCCTTCTTAAAGCTCATTAAAACTATGAAGAAGGAAGAAGGGTGCCTCTTGGCGCCACGACAGATCATATCTACTCGCTAGCAGCTTCCCCTTTTGGTCGCCTTTGTTCAGAGTATTCTGCAGTATGTCACCCTGAAACTCTCTCGACAGCTACCATCAGCTTGTCCTCCCCCCCCAGAGTCAATATATACCATTCAGTCGAAGCTATGATCCCTGCACCTACAAGTCAGTTCCCTACCCTGCCAGGTCAACCATGTCATCATGCTCTGAACAAAGGAAGTTTTGAGTCTACCCATTTTTTGACCCAGTTATTTCCCATTCCCACAAGTATGTCAGTCCTACCAGCAGTACTACATCACTTCAGTTCTACACCTCGTGCTCCTATCAAGGAAACATCATTGCCTTGTTAGTTGCTGGTCTCCCTCTGTCGACGACAACCACATTGATTCCAGAGGATAGACCTAGAGGTCCCTGTGTCTTGGACTCATTACCATTTATAATGAGTGCCTACGAATCATTTCGAGAGGAATCCTCAGTGCCTCTCCAAATGGTTGTTTCTCACATGCTCGACTTCAACACCTTGATCGCATCGTTGAGACTCGCACAGGGTATTGGTTCGTTCAGTTATTAGTCGAAGACCCCGGATACCACCTGACTCCTCCACATTTGAGAGTCTACCTATGGATACAACCAGTTACATTTTTTCTATACATATCCGGGTTGCGTATGGCGACAGTATTCAGATGTACCCCAGTTTTATACTCCCTCGAGTATACCGATACAAATACTTCTCAGAGATGGCTCACAGTCTTTGAGTCCCTACAGATGTTGGACACCTTCAGTTTCAGCAGTTCCACAGTTGATCCAGTGTATCAGTTATTGCGATCATTCATGATCATGAGTATATCCCACAATCATGTCCCCTCTGGACCATTATGATGTACCAATATATTTCTTCACGTATTAGATCCCCCTTCTTGGGACTAATTGTTTTGTACATGCCTTGATACGAGCATGGGAATGCCCGCCTCGTCCTTTATCAGAGATTATACCTCATTCATATTGAGGCCATGTAATATTTTTTGTTTTTGCAGCTTCCAAGGGCCGTGGCTCCAGTCTCCAAACGGTCTCTTCTCCCCCCTAAAACCCAGAAAAAGGACAAAAGAACTATGATGTCTATCGGCCATACGATGAGCTCCTGCCCTCACACATCAGGGGGCAATCTGTTAACACCTAAAAAGTGCTCACTAGCTCATTCCCTTACTCACATGACCCATTTGTCCACTTTTCCACCATCTGAGCCTCTGAAACCAACAAAAGGTCACCAAAAGACCTTGGTACACCCCTTTTTCCATTAAAAAAGATTATTTTTCCAAGAAAATCATAAAAAACCCTCAAAAAGGGTCCAAATTCCCAAAAATATTAAAAAGGGAATTAAAATATTATTTTTATTCAAAAAAGGAAAAAGGAGGGAAAAATACCTAAACTATGTTGGTCAATACCATTGGTTTCCACAAAACCACAAATGGTATTCCTCACCACCAAAAACTATAAAAAGGTGGTAGGGGCTCCTCATTTCATACCCTTCCATTATCTCATCCTTATGCTGCTGAAATCTCCCCTGAGCACTTTTAGCCATTGAAGCAACCTTGGAGAAAGAGACCTATTGGAGTTTGGAGCTACTCATCTTGGGAGTTGCTCAACATCAACCTTCACCATTGGAGGTAATATCGCAAGCACTTGCTTGCCCCCCACTTTTCAATACAAAATTTATTTCTTATGTTTCTTGTTCTTGATTTTGAAATATTTACATTATTTGCTTAGATTCTTGTTTAGATCCATGAAAAGTATTGTTTATTTAGTTTATTGTTTTTATTTCTATTGAAACTGCTACTACTAGTTAGTAGGTGCCCATAGCACTAAGCTTGGTTGCAAAACCGAGCCAACACCTACTATTATTCAAGAAGAAGTATCACAGACCAGAGTTGAAAATACTACTGCAAACCCTGAAGAAAGCAGTAAACTACCCCCTGTACCGGTCCTGCAATGCAAGAAATATAGCTATGCTGCAGCTGCTGAAGGTCAATTTCAAAACAAGCAGAGTCTCCTCAAACATTACATTGATCAGAGAAATAAGTCTATGATGCAAGAGAAAAAACAATTGAATGAACTCAAAGAAAAATATGATATGAAGACAACATTGATGACAGTGAGGGATTCAACAACTGGATCTTTAAGTTTGGCCATCACTGATGATGAAAAGGCTTCTGGGATTCGTTTAGAAATGGATCAATTACCAACTCCTGACAAGATTTGGTTCTAGAAACAAGCCAGTGAAGTCCTTTATGCTGACTTGACTAGGGAGACCTTGGCACATAAGAACGCAGTGCAGAAAATAAAAAAATTGGAAGCTCACCTGAAGCAGGAGAAAGCTGCAAACAAAGCATGGTCTACACAAGTGGCTTATTTACAAACTGAGCTGGCTTCATATAATAAAGAGTTGCCACCTGCACAAGGGGCAGAAACCCAGCCAACAGTCAAAGTCAAAACTGTTAAGACAGTTAGAAGGAGGGGTAAAGCTGTAAATGTTAATGTTGATACTACACCTTCACCTAATTTGGTTAAGTTGCATGAAGAGATAGCTGGTTTGAATGCAAAGGTTGTGGAAGATAATGCCAAAATTCTAGTCCTTTAGGAGCAGAAAGAGGCATTGGAGAAAGAGAAAGGTAAATTGCTTCAAGAAATTGAACAATTGAAATCAAACAGGGGAACTAGTCCTTTGTCACCAATTGACCAGATCATACATGACATTGCAGATATGTCTATACATGAAGCTGAAATTGAGAATTTCAAGGAGAAGGTTTCAGACTTAGAGGACACAATTTCTGAACTTCAACTGCAGATTGAAGATATTAAAGCTCAGGATCCTAGAGAGTAGGAAATCATCAAGCTCAAAGAAGAAAATGATAAACTGAAAGATAAGATTTATAAGTTGAAAGAGAAAAGCAAGGGAGTTCTGCCACTGGAAGGTGCAAAGCATTTGCTTTGGGATGAATTGATAGTAGATATCAATGCTTTCAGGCCTCAATTGATGATTCTGGAGGAGCATGAGAAGGCATTGGGAGTGGCATCCAACAAATGTAAATTAGCTGAGGAAAAATTAATTAACAGAACTCAAGAGGTAGCTCAAAACGTAATTATTTTCCTCAGTAAAGCTCCTGCTTCTGAGTTACAGGTTTTAAAGGTGAGTAACAGAACTGTTCTGTTAGTAGATGCCAGGAGGGTGTTGCAGAAATATACTCTGTTGAATTCAGTCAAAGGAAAGATGTCCCAGATTAAAAAGCAAGTGCAGGAGTTCAAGCAAGCCTTTTTACCATTGATTGGTTATGGTTTACCATCCTTTTGGGATGATGAGAATATGCTAATAGCATGGCCTGAATATAAAGAAATGTTGATTAAAGCCAGATCAGACCATAGCAAATTTAATGATATGGTAAAAGGAATTAAAGGCATGGTGGTAGTAAGCAAAATGAGGCAGGACTTTGAACTTCCATTACTTTTCAGGGAGGTTAAATCTAAATTGCTTGTCTTTACAGAAGGTCTTTTAATAGAGCTTGATGTGCTGATGGAAGAATTATCTGATGCTTCTGTTCCAAACGATGATGCTTGGAATGAAGTATTCAGGGTGGGAGCATGAGTTCTTATACCAAGTTCAGGTCTAGGAAGTGCCAGTTAGATGTCCGTGAAGCATAAGTAAGTCAAGGTTGTCAGATATTTGATACTGTTGCTAAGAACTATAAAGTTTAGATCCTGTAGAAGAAGTTTTAGGGAGTCCATGATGCTAGCTTGCTGTCTTCAGTTACTACAGTAAGAAACAGTCACACAGATACTTTATTTACAGTTGTTTTGGAAATATCCAGAGGAATATGACAAGTTAATCAAGCGAGCCTGAAATCAAGCGAGCCTGTTCAGACAGTATGCGCCTTTGAAGGCTAAACTTATCAGAAAACATCAATGCTATCTCTTTCCATCTTGGAAATGAATAGGATATTGTTGATCCTAAAAGGATTATCGACCTCATAAATATTCATACAAATGTCATTTCTATTTTTAGAGTTGGTTATGTAATAGATGGTCACTATGCCATCTATTTTAGAAGATAGGATTTAAGCTATTTTGCTGGTACATGATCCCCATGTATGTAACTGTTTCCTAGTTTTTTGCATCTCTCCTTTGAATAGATTAACTACAAATAGACCCTACTTCGATAGGGAGAGGGTTGGTCTTTGGTCGAAGAAATTCATATTGTAAAGAAGAAAAGACTCGTGTATCTGGGATTTTGTGAACTTCAATGAAAGAACAGACATACAGGTTTTCTCATGTTTAAGATTCCTTCCATGTTTTGTTGCAGAATGTCTTCTATGTGAAATTCATTTATCTGTGTTATTTCCTCTTCTTTACTGTTAATTTAAATCTTTGGAATTCATGTTTCCATGCTCCACAGTATTTACAGTAAATACCATTGAAAGATAAACTGTAATAGAATTCATCGTTGGTGTTCTGGTGCTCTATTATAGTTTACTTTTCCCTGTCTTTCATAAGTCTTTCCTGTTTATTTAAGGAATTCATAGTCACATGCTCCTGAAAATAAACAATCACTTCTCTACCTTCTGCTATCACCTTTAAAGTTTAATGATATGTGCCAAATGCATGCAAAAGGCCTTAAACCTCTGTGACCTGATTTACTCTTTCATTTGATTTAAGCCTCAATCCTTGACTCCATTGCCCAATGTTCTTTACTCTTGAACTTTCCCAACACCTTGATCACCATTGAAAACACTTGTTACCTTGAGAATCTGGCCTTGTTTCTCCTATTCCTTGATACATTTATCATACAGTGACAAAGAGAGAGCCCTCTCTGGTTGGCTGAGTCAGACAGTCATACTAAAGATTGGTTGTAGGTTACCTTTGGGTTTCTTGAACACAGCCTCAAGAAATTACGGAGTGATAACAGCACCCATGAATTTGAGAAGAGGAAGGGGGGGGCATCTCATTTCAATCCCTTTAAACTTTGTGGGACAAATGAAGAAGGATGTTCAAACAAACATGAAGAATAAGAAATTCTTACTTTGATCCCATTCCAATTGGATGTCCAGATGGTATAATCCCAATTGCAAACATGAGAAGATGTTGGAACTTCCCTCAAATACCTTGAAAATACACTTTTGTTATAGCTATAACTAGGAGAATATCAACAGCAGAGGTCAGGAACAACAGAGTTCTACATGCATAGCAATTGCAAGAGGAAGCATACTACACATATAGTACACATGTCATCCATTCATACCAAGCCCTTACATACATAACTACATATGACAGAATATTCAAAAGCAGGTCTCAGCTATGCATAAGTCAGTGTTATGGGAAATTTCAATCAAAGCCACCACATATATTAAATTATTAATTTAAAAATAGGACAAAAATACAAGACTTATCGTATTGTATTTCTCGATCATCACAAGTCCTCACTGGGTTTGTTGACAACATGACCTTGTGCTGGTTAACAGGATATTCTAGGGTCTTCTATACCCTGGGACAGATGAAATGGTTTAAAGAATGACAAATCACCATTATTGAGATTTGAAAGCTCCACCTTATGAACGTCTAATGACAACCCACTAATCATATTAGCAAACCAATTCCAGATTATCAATGTGAGAACTACCATGAAATTTACCTTAGGAATTTCGTTAGTTGCAACACACTAAGACTATATAAAACCTCAATACCTCTGCTACAGGCCTGCTGTTCATCCACTAGCTTTCATCTATTTCTTGGGAATGATTTACTGAACCCTTCTTTTCTACTTCACATTGAAAAATCAATAGAAAACCTAAATTAAATTGAAGGATGGGTACCTCTTCATATTTGTGGATTTGGAGCCGGATGTAGAGTTTGCAAAAGATGTTGAGGTATTGATGCACAAAATGGATTCCAACGATCCTCATCCTGATACTTTGAAGATCTTCCAAACAAGAAAGCTCTAGCCCATCAATATTCTCACTCTGCAGTATAAAGAAAATGCATGTCTATAGTTAGCTAGAAGAAAGAAACAATGTATCTGGTCATAAGAAAGAAACATTGTAATAATGCATGCATTTTACCTTATTGAGCTCCTCTCTGTTTCGAGAATAGTTTAATATTCTCTACTAAACAGGGCCAACCACGTGAAGGTGGAAGCTCATATGGCCCCTCCCCCCCCCTCACATCACTCTCAATTCCCCATACCCAATGCACGTGCTTGGAAATAAATGATCTTTTGTGCGAACATTGTGAGTTTCTTGTCTTAAAGGAATTACGTGCATTCGATCATTAATTAGTTTATAGCATTAATTAATTAACTCATTCATTCATTCGTACATAGAAAAAATAAATAGTTGAAGACATTACTCCATAATATCAAAAATAATATCCGAGGACAATGCATAAAAAAATAATGTAATAGTGTACTTATTACAATCACTACTTTTTTGATGCTTTTTTCTCTCCACAAATTCTCTAAGTGTGACATCCTCTTCTACCAATTGTTTTTTGTTTCCTATGCCCTCTGTAGCTGCCTGTGATCGTGTTTGTCGACGGGTCGTGTGCTCACGACGTGTATGCGGCTGCTGTAAGGTGCTAGGATGTATTGGAAAAATGAAGAAATATTAATTACTTGACTTGTTTTTACTATTATAATCATTGTAAGTCCTTCATTACGAAAAAAAACATTAGAGCGGTGCTTTGTACCTGGCAACTCATGGGTGACATGAATTTCCTGTGTTTGATATTCTGCTGCTGCCTCAAGTTGCACATGAAGACCCTCTGCATTAAAACATCAACACTTACAACAATATAGTATTTGCAATTTAATATTTGAGACTTTAATCCATGCTAGTTTTTTTTTAACACAAGAATATTTATTACCTGGATTTCGATCAACATGAACTTCAATATCTCTTTCTCCTCCATCCTCTGCATTTTCTCTACTTTCGTTGTGCGGCTTAACACAAAGAGACTCAATATTTTATGTACTAGTTTATTAATGAATATAGAACACAATGAATCAATCTTAAATAGAATTTGTTTATTGTAGTTACCTGTTCGCAGGATGGATCACTGGAAGAATTTGCTTGGCTACCACGGCTGCTTGTTCGATGTTCAACAACACCTGAAAAACCGCGTTGGTAGCCGATCCTCATGTCTTCCTCCGTTGGAAAATCGTGGAATCTTTGAGCCTGTAATTTTCAATTAGATCATCATTGTTGTTGTTATATCATCATGAAAACAATTTTAAATGCAGTCTATAATTTCTATACAATAGAATAATTATTGATCATACTTACGATTCGTGCTTACAGGTTGGAATATCCACCGGGGCTAAGCTTGTGTTGCCCATGTTTTTCTATTCTTGCCTGGGTGGCCTTCGACGTATCTGGTAGCCTATAAAAGTATTTTTAAATACATTAGACATTGCAAAAAAATGGAAAATAAAGTGTAATAAACATATAATTGCATTGCTGAAAGTATTGCATACCTTCTAGCTGACTCGGGTACTGGCTTGCCTGCTATTTTCGCAGCTTTCTCCCTTGCATCATCCAACAAGCCTTTCCACTCCGTTGTTGGAATCATCAGAGGGCGCTCATACTTTGGATTATCTGCTAAGTTGTTCCGATATTGCTCCCGTACATAATGTAAATGTTGGCCAGCTTTTTCGAGAACCTTTTTTTGGTTGAAGGTTTCGGCACCAAAAAACCCAACCAAGCGAGTAATAAGCTCATCTTTCAAAACTTTACTCTGCCGGTTCCACCATGTGCGGATAGTGGGCCCAAACAGCTCTAAAGACCAATCATTAAGATGTTTATAAAAGACATCATTTCCTACAAAAACGAGTATGTGTTAATTAGTGTAAAAAGAATGATGCATAATTACATTCCAATAAAATTATAATATATAGTTAAAACATTTTGTAAATAGTACCTGGAATCTTCTCCATCTTGTAGGGCATGAGATCTTTGTCCACCAAAAAAGTAGTCTCAAATGTTCCCGTGCTAGTGACACGGAAAGATCTAGGAAATGCTGGGATGGCAGCATCAAAGTCATGCTCTTCTCCATGTACTGGCCCTTGATCCTCATCGACACTCTCATGTTCCGTCTGGGGTGTCTCATTTTGTGTTTCCGACTGGCCAGACGGCAACGATACATGATCAATGGCGAAGGGGGTGTCATGCTCAATGGTACCAGCATGCCTCTCACCGGGGAAAAAATATTCCTGTAGAAACAAATAATATTTTAGTTACTCATATACGAATAGGAAAAAAAATTGCATTTGGAATAGACTTATAATGAAAGAGTTTGCAGCTTACATCCAAGCGCTTTACTTTAAGCAACACACGATCTATCTTTGCTTGAGTCTCATCTTGCGTCATTTGCGTATTCGATATAAGCAGATTGGTGACCTCCTGATTTAATTTTCTTTTTTCTTTTTGAACTGCATCCTGGATATTCTTTGAATTCTTGAGGTCAACATCATCAAGAATATGCCCCAAATCCATATCCTTTGGATCCATCTATAGATAAGTATCATCCGACATTAAAATAGAAAACATTAATATCAATTTGAAATCATTAATATAATTAGATAACATAAATATGTATAAATACAGTTTCTGAAATTCACAACGTGCTATATACCTGCTCATGACCCAATGAGCGTGGCGTGCTAACATCTGTCGACATATCATCTGTCATGGGGCTCCTACCTCGATCCTCAGCCTACAAAAAAAATATTGGCCATGTTGATATCATAATTAAACAAATGTACTTTCTAAAGAAGCAGGTAAGTAAAAATGTGGTATATACACCTGTTGCCTGTAGGGGGGTGTCGGCCTCCCAGGCTCCATTGGGGACTTGCCCCGATCAGCTGATTGCAACAAAGTAATTAAAAACATTAATTTCGCACTGAAACCAATACACGGGGAAAATCTTATTTAAAAACATATTTAAATATTGACCACGTTGATATCATAATTAAACAAATGTACTTTCTAAAGAAGCAGGTAAGTAAAAATGTGGTATATATACCTGTCGCTTGTAGGGGGGTGTCGGCCTCTCAAGCTCCATTAGGGACTTGCCCCGATCAACTGACTGCAAAAAAGTAATTAAAAACATTAATTTCGAACTGAAACCAACACACGGGGAAAATCAGGGGCGGGGGGTGTTGAGATATCTTGGCTAATATTCACTTGTGGCCATGTGCCAAACCACTAGGTAGGTAATTGAGGCCCTTAATGGGTGGACCTGTGGGTGGTTGTGGATTGTAATCATCTCATTCAATTGAATTATTCATCAGCCCAAGGGCATCCTATCTATTGCACACTCTCTTGAAGTATTTATATGTGTTTATGGTATGCGATACATCTATCTTGTGTTTATCTTATTTGGATAGGGTATTTATTGAATTAATCACAGATCCTCTATCTCATGATTTCTAACACAACTTTGCTGCACTAGTCACACATTCCTTAGAGATCATTTTGGAAGGATGTGATGGCATCAGTATAGGGTGACATAAGTGATGCAGGAGCATAAGCTCATGAAAAAGAAGTCACCCATGACTTCATCAAGGTCAAGAGAATTCAAAGAGACCTAGGGTCTCACATTTGTGTAAATTGTTATTTTTGTGAACAATTTGAATAATGGTCAAGGATTCTAGATCCTTTCCACTTGTAAAAGATAAGATAGGGTTTGTTAATTGTTAGTGAGTCAATGATGACTTGTAGGGGTCAGTTGAGGTTATTAAGGACTCTGTTCCTTAATCATAGGATCTGGAAACATAAATCCATTGTAAATAAATGCAGTCTTTAGTATTTTGATTAGGTAGCTTAGTCTAGATGAAGGTTAGCTCACAGAGCTCGAGAAGAGAGAGCAGGGTGTAGAGTGTGATTGATTACATACAATGAAATGTAATAAAATGATGGAGAATCATTAAATTTCCTCTCTACTGTGTAAAATCTCAGTATATATGATTCATCTCATCTGTATATGTTGTGATATTTCTGTTATCATTGGTTGGATACATATGATTCATCAATTTCCTCTGAAAGCATCGAGTTTAAGGAATAGTGAAATGAAGTGTGAATTATTGGAAACGTTATAGTGTATATCCTAGGGTAAAATACAGTCTATATATATGTTAACATTCTATTCAGCCGTGTGGGATTTGATTAGCCTTCTATTTCGAGTATACATCTGATTCGTTAAGGGAAACAACAATTCCATGGAATATTGTAATGGTTTGTGAGTCATCATAATTGTCACAGTGCAGAAGCCCTAGCTCACATGTACAGTCTATAAGTGGCGCTCATATGTATAACATTTGGGGATCAACGATCGAGAACAGAGCGGAGATTGATGAGCTAAGTAATGGATGGTTCTGATCACATAGGAGATTAACGATCAGGATGAGAGCGGAGTTGTGAAGTCAGAAATCAACGATCACGATCACAGCGGAAAGTGACGGTTCAAAGCTCGAGGCAAAGTGGATTTTTCCGTTGAGAGATACATGTCGTGCATTGGGTGGAAACGGAAAATGAAAAGAAGGTACAATTGGTACGATAAGTGATTTTTCGTTGGGGCTTAGGTCATGACGAATGGTCATGTGGCGTTTAACCTTTGAGTGTAAAGTAAATTCCGTTGAGGGCTAAGCAAAAGGTAAAGTGTTTAATTCGCTAATAGAGAAGTCTTGCTCAATTTTGATAGAATTGTCAAGTATAGTGACAATTATCTATTTTTAGTTCTGTCACAGAGTTAATTGGAAACTAAGAAAAACTAAGAGAAGAATGGTAAAGGACTGTATTAAGTGAAGATTCCAGTACAGAAAATTTGGGAATCAAGGGTCTGCTTAGGTATTGCAGGTGGTGCCTGCATCAATAAGCCAAGTTTCTAGTTGAAGGACTTGGACTGACTACAAAATGATCATTTATAGATGTAATGTCCCACACAGTGTGCATATCAAGCAAATGAAGCTATGGATGAGAATGTCACTTACTGAAGACATTTGGAATGGAATGGTAGCTCCAAATCAAAATGGCTGAATGGACTGAGCTTCAAATCGAAATGGCTGAATCGACTGAGCTTCAAATCGAAATAGCGGACTGAGCTTCAAATCGAAATGGCGGGGCTGAATGGACTGAGCTTCAAATCGAAATGGCGGATTGAATCTTCTCCAAATCAAAATGGCGGACTGCTCCAAATCGACGAAATGGCGGACTACTCCAAATCGAAATGGCGGACTGCTCCTGCTACCTACTTTGCTTCTTAAACCCCTACCCAAGCTCTAGCCACCTCTATTCTACCTATTAAAGCTCTCTGATATTGCATCGCATCTGGTACTGCTTATGCGTAAACAAGGGAGGAAAAGGAACGAATGCAGCGTGGGTTTAAAACCTATAGCTTTGCTATTGTTCGCACGGGACTGTTTAAACCCTATAGCTCTGCTACTGTTGGCGTGGGTTTAAAATTTTTTATGTTTTAAAATATGTAAAAGAGTAGAATTTTGGCGGGTAGCATATGGTTGTAACCATAATTTAAAAACAACATTTGTTATGCCAAAATGAATAAGGCAGACGAGTCGAACCCGTGACCTATCCTCCCACTAAGTCTTATCCGCATGATACTAGCCAATAAATCTGGGAGCTCGGCCTTGTTTAAAACTCTGAACATTAATGCTATTTCATGTATTTAAGAAAACTAGTAAAAGCATTACTCTACAATATTATACTTTACCTGCCTTCCAGCTCTTAGATCATGTTTAATAACAAACAACCAACCCTGTCTACCAAGAACTTCTGAGTAAAATACCTTAACGAGCTTCTCTTTGTTTCAAGAATATCTTAATATTCTCTACTCAACAGGGACAACCACGTGAAGATGGAAGCTCATTTGCCCCCCCACCCCTCACATCACTTGGAATGATGTTCAATGCACTTCATGATCATCTTCTCCATCCAAGTCTGCATTTGTATCATCTGATCCAGATTCAACAATATAAGGATTAGAGGCAGCTATATCATCATCGTCCTCGCTGTAATTAGTTTCAATAAATTGATCATGATCGTCAATATCATCTTCATCATGATCATTGTCTCTAACATCATCTTCTTCAACTAACTCTTCAACATCTTCCTGCGTAACATTATGATCATCAACATCCAACTCATGTTGATCCTCTACATGATCACCTTCTTCTTCAACACCCTCTTCAGCTTCCTCTACAATATTATACTTTACCGGCCTTCCTCTTGGATCATGTCTAATAACAAACGACCAACCCTGTCTACCAGGAACTTCTGAGTAAAATACCTGTTCACATTGACTTGGAAGAACATAGGGCTCTGACGTTCGTGACTCAAGCGACCTTGTATTGACCATGGTAAATCCATTAGCATGTTCAATAACAGTTCTATCAGGATCAAATCGATTCAATCGTAGCCTGCACCATTTCACAACAAAAAGAATTATTTTGAATGATTTAAAGTCACAGTCAATGATGTCTTCCAAATATCCATAATATCAATTTTTTGACAATTCTGGACGTCTGTCGCTTCTAGATGAAACATTAGTGACCTCAAAGACTGCACTTATCCTAGAATCACATGTTTTCCTTGTGTCATCCAACTTTTTAATGCGATATTTACGACCGTTGCACCACATATCCTTGTGGTGTTTTACCTGCAATTGATAATGAACTAGTAAGTATTTTATGTTCTTAAAGTATGCAAATAAAATGAAATTAATCAAGATGAACATGAATATTGACGTAATTGAAAATATTATGGCTTATATATTTATAATATCATGCTTACCTGTTTATATTTTAAACCACATGCTAAATCGATTTCCCTTTCTCTTAGATTGACATCTCCATTGCGATGTGCTTCTTTAACCAATGAAGCCACACCTTCCCATGATAGTCCTTGACCAGATTGATTACATCGTTCAATCCATACCTTCATCCAATCAAGATTGTTTGCGACGTACAAATGTAGTGCATCCCACTCGCGACCAACTGCATGAAAATAAAATTACATAAATCAACTCAAAAATTTATAATTACTTAACGCAGTGTAACATTATAAATATTAATGATGCATATCATTAATGAATATTAAAAATGAAATAATTATGTACGATACTATTAAAATGTATTAACATTATTAATCTATAACACCATTTAATAATTACCTTTGACCTTCCTCGATTTACCTTTCCCCATCAGGTACTCTCCTTCTAATTCTTTAGTGGAATTTGGATCACCAATGCATCGATCTAATTCGGTCTTAATAGACCACAACCCTGGAAGATATTCAACAATATACACCATGGCCTGAAATACCATATATCCCTCCACCATAGAACCCTCTGGACGTTCTCTTTGTCTAACTAAAGCCTTCATAAATTTCAAGTGCCTCTCAACCATCCACATGGACCTTGCATGTATAGGTCCACACAATTCAATCTCCTCAACTTGGTGTATGAGGTAGTGTTCTTGTGCATTGAAAAATGCCAAAGGTAGAAATCTTTGCATTTGACATATTAAACGAGGAATTTCTCTCTTCCAATACTTTATATCTTCTTTGTGGATTTCTTTCGATGACAACCATCTACATGTAAAGCAAGAAAATAATGATATCATTTAACGACGAAAATTTAAGATTGTAGTACAAATCTACATGATTGACTAAAACAAATGTCAATTCATATAAGTTATACAACGAATTAAACAAATTACATGATGATGCGTGAAAAATATTGTTTCTAATTACCTCATGTATTTTCCAAGATCATATATGACCTGTTTGACATTATTGTCAAATTTGTCTGGGAGAGATACAGGTAGAACATACTGTAACAATGAACACGTCTCATCAATATATTTTTCAAAATTAAGAAAGAAGTAAACAAAAAACATGCAGTATTGTAATATACCAATATATATACCAAAAATATAATTACTTTAATGAAGATATGCCAATAATGCGTTTTTACCCCGCCAAAATCACCTTTCCTTGTTAAGATATTCTTTATGTTCGAACAAAATCCTGTGGGAAATTTCATTTTTTGTATCACTTCTTTTACTGCATTGCTTTGTTGCTCAGTCAATAACCATGGAAGTGACCTTATATTAATTTGGTCTCCATCGTTGTTTAAATGTTCAATGATATCTTTCATTACATGATTGGATTCATGAATGTCACTGCAAATTTTGACAATTTTTTCTTTGTCACTCCTTCCTTCTAATATTCGCCATAGTGTTTCAGTTACATTCTTTCCGATATGCATTGTATCAAACAAATGAACAACTAGTAAGTGCTCATAGTAAGGAAGCCTACTAAATTGTTTCGGATAGCTTTTCACTCCTCGTGGAAGCCCATTTACACCTTCATGATGTTCATGCAGACCATTAGTAATCAACATATAAGTTAAAGAGATTAAAATGTAGTATATTACAGTAAAAAAAATTAATACAATCCAAAATAAAACATTAAAAACATATAAGAGATGATCAATACGAATATATATAAGATAGACAAATTGAATCATACCTTGACGATTTCTATTATATTGCAACTTCCATATGTGAGGTGTCATTCTCTGTGGTTTTAATGCGGTCTCCTCTTTCCCATTAAAAAGATGTTTTTTGGTAGTTCGATACCTATGATTCTTAGAGAGGAAGTGCCTATACTCATCAAACACTACCTTTGACAAACTCTTTGAATGATGAGATTTCATCTTGGGACCACAAACTGGACATGCAAATTTTCTCTTTGTTTGAAGACCACAAAAATGTGTTAGCCCTGGAGCATCGTGAATTGTCCAGGCAAGCATTGCATGGAATTGAAATTCCCTTTTCCCTACTAGTCTAGAGACATCATACATAGTGACACCATTCCATAGCTTAAGTAGTTCATCAACAAGAGGCTCGATATATACATTCATATCTTTAACTTGGAACTTACCTAAAAGAAAACAACAAATACAATACATATAAGTAAATGAAAAATATATATGACATGAATATGCAACAATATTGATCTTCATGACAAATTAAATACTAATGCATTAAAAAAACACTGTTCTAAAGTACAAATTATACCTGGACCAATCATTGCCAACATTATATGCTCCCTCTTTATTGACATCCATGGAGGAATGTTATTGTTGATAACAAAAACAGGCCAGACCGAGTTAGTAGATCTCATCTCTGCAAATGGATTGACACCATTCGCCGCCAAAGAAAGTCTAGCATTACGAGGTTCTTCTTTAAAGTGTGGCCATTTTTCCTCCATGTCTGTAAATGCAGAACCATCTGCAGGAATTCGAAGAATATAATCTCCACTTCTATTCCATGCGTGGTAATCCATAAATTGTGCTATGTTTTTGCACCTAAACAGTCGTTGCAAGCGTGGAATAATGGGAATATAACGAAGAACCTTACGAGACACCTTTTTGGTTAGTTGATCTGTTCGGTATCTACTGCTATGACATATAGGGCATTCTGTTGCAAGCTCATACTGATTATAATATAAAATATGATCATTAGGACATGCATCAATTGATTGATACTCCATTCCAACATATTTCATGATGGAAGTTAAATCTCGATATGTGCGAGGTAATTTATTTGATGCCGGTAACAAATATTCACCTATTAATCTGTTACAACAAATTTAAAAGAAATGGTTAGTATAAATATTTGAAGAGCATAATATTAACGACAACAAATACATCCTTATTTTTTGGAGTATATTTTAAGATCAAAGTGGTTTTGATTGAAAGGCGTGACATAGTTTTGGAGTATATGCACTAAAGTTGAGATCCGACGGATCACATATAATCACATGCGTACCTTAACACCAGCGTGATGGATGTGTTTGAAAAACCATTCATAACCTTCAAGTTCATTATCAGCAACACAACAGAGAGAACACTTATGCGGGAGCCTTCAAAAAGCGGTTCCGTCGCCTTCTCAAGTGTAGGTAAATCATTAATATCTTCAAAGTCATCAATTGGTGGTGCATGATGTTGATCATCGTCCATTCTAACATTAAATGCATCAGTGATTAATGTATTTGCACCATCATCCTCAATTATGTTATCGTCATGATCACCGTTTAATTCCATATGATCATCATTAACTTGATCATGATCAGTATTCGAAGGACCTGCATATTGTTCTTCCTGCGCTAGTTGTTCCGCAATTACCACATTCTCCATGTTCAGAACAGCCCTAGGAGGCCCTTGGTTTATAATTACAATTAAAACATCAAACAAATAACGTTAGTCATGTCGATTAATAAGTAACAAAAATAAAAATGATACAATATACAATTACAAAAACTCTCAATATAAAGACCGTGTTAAGTCATGAACTTGTTTCCTTCGATTTTATATTTTGATTTTCAAATGAAAATTTTAATTTTTTGCTTGCTTTTAGATTTCTTATTATTTTCTTTTAGGATTTGAAGGGATAAATAGGATTTATATTAAGAAAGGATGTCACAAACATACTCAAAGAGTGTGGTTTATCATTTAAACTGGAAAAATAGTTGAAATTGGGCCAAAATTTGAATGTAGATTATTCTTGTAGCGCAATCATGAAAAGTTAATACAGTGGCACTACAAGAATATCGCGCCAACCGAAATCATTATTTTTTAATCTAAATTTTCGCATGGTTTCATTGCTAAGTGACTAATCACATGAATGAAGGCTGTTCATACGTGTTGCTCCAGTAGTAATTATGAAAACAGGTGCTGCTGGATCGTGGAGATTATTAGCTAGAACAGTGCATATCATGACAGGAGGAGGTGTTAGATGAATTTGACGTGAAAGGAGTTATTTCACAGATACATTACGAAGCTGGAAAATAGGTGGAGAGAGGAGAGGTGCCTGAAAGCCAGAAGTTGCAGTTACATAGAAATTAGGGCTTGCTCGTTCTGCCAGCTGGTAGCGAATTAAAGACCTGAAGACACTTGCACAGAGGAATTGAACAACCAGGTACCTAAAAAATTGATTTAAACATCCACAACAAAGCGAGAATAGGGTTTTCCGCATTAAACCGACAGCGGTTGCTAAATTGGGGTTTTTTCTGAGAAAAGCTTGTTTTCTTAAAATTCATTAGGGAAAACATGAATATAGGTTCTAAACAAAGCTCCTGTCAAAAAAGATCAGTTTAAGAGTTCTTTGAGACGCTGTGACAAGTGGAAATTTGAAATTTAGCGATACATTAAGCCACTACTTCTTCAAAATCTGAAAGCAGCCTGTTAGCTCATCAATAGAACTCCAAAAGTACATAGGTTTCAGTTGTTGAAAGCAGATGGGTAAAAGTGGCAAAACAAATAGAATCGAACCCACTGAGCAAAATTGGATTAGCAAATTTCCAGATTGTGCAAAGCTTTTTCAAAATGTTGGTTGGTTGGATTTCTTCAGGAAAATCAATGGCTATAACACTGAGGTTTCTTATAAATTTGCCCAAAGCTATAAGGAGGACATGATAGTATTTGATACTTTAAAGTTTAAACTGACTATGGATTTAGTTGCTGAAGCTACAGGAGTCAAGAATGAAGGTGAAATGTGGTTCAAAAAATTGCCTTTCACTTTTGATGATCAAAGGTACCTTTTACCTGGTATTACTCCAGACTGGCGCAAAGGGGTGTTAATCCAGGAGGTCAGGGATGAATGGGTGCAACCCATTAAAATTCTACAAAGCTATATCACTTGTGAAGGCATATATGCTTATGTTTTCAAATACCATTTTAGATTTCTACAACATCTGATTGGTGAATCCAAAATGAACCTTCCTTTCTTCTTATTCAGAAGTCTGCAAAAGATGTCAAGCAGGATTAAGGGGCATCATGATCATACTACACAATCCATCTTCCATCATGGTTTGATTAAGCTTATTATTAGCACAGTTCTAAAACGAGAAGGGAAGACATGGGAGCATTTCTTGTTTTGGTCTGGTTTTCAGACCAAGCAAAAAGAGCAGCAAGCTAAAAATCGTGTAGACAAAGGTCAATCTCTAGTCAGAAAACTAGGCCAGGAGAGCAAATCCGAAGACAAAAAAGAGATTAAATTTGAAGAAGAACCAGAACCTTTGAAGGGTAACAATGAACCTCAAAGGGTTGTAGCTGACAGTAAAGGTAAATATTCATTGTTTCCACAACAAGAAGATCAGCCTGAGAAACACATGGCGCCAACAGAAACTCTCAGTGAAGAGAAAATTGTTGTCACAGAAAAGGGTGCTCTAGAAAAAGAGGACATTCAGGTTCAACGAAGAAGCCCCATCACTGTCCTATCTGAGGATGAGGGATATTTACTAGAAGAGGATGAATTCACTCTCAAAACTGAAGCTGAGATCTAAAAATCCTAGCCACAATTAAGCATCAAGGAAAAACTTTGAAGATGGTAAAAGAACTTGTTTCAGAATGGAGACCAAAAACCAGATCTAAAAACAAGTTAAGGCTGAATATGAAAAAGTTGCTAAACCCTAGAATGAAGACAGAAGAGATAAATGTACTTGATGATGAATCTTCAGATCAAGAACTCAAGATCAAGAAGGAAGCAGTTATAAACAATCCAGTTTCTGAGCATACAAAAGAAAAAAGGTCATTGAAGTCAGCAGAAGATTGCAGTCTCACTCAAACAAAATTATCCGCTGTGTTTCTGGAATTAAAAGATGAAATAATAAAGGAACAACAAAAGAAGGAAATTGAGGTTTCTTATTCTGAAAATCAGAACTTGATAGATGAAACTACACCCATTGAAACAACAAGTCAGGAGAACCCTTTTTTTCATGGTGTATCTTCAGAGATGTTACAGGAAGATGAGGATATTTTCAGAAGACTGAATGTCCCTTGGCTGCCCAATGAGATGCAAAATACCATAACAGGGAAGGTTTTTGACTCAGACATGGAGAACCTGCAAAGAACCATCAAACAATATAGGCATCAAATGGAATGCATGCAAGAGACTAATGATGCCCTAGTATTAGCAAATAGAAGGCTAAGAGAATACTTACAGGAAGTGAATGAAAATTATCAAGAGCTAATAACAGTGTCTAAAGAAGCCTTGAAGAGAAAGAGAAGCACATATTTGCATTATGCAGAATTGAAGCAGAATGTCAAAGACTTGCAGCAGAAGAATGAAAAGCTTACAAGGAAGTTAGCAGAGACAGAAGCTGAGCAGAAGAGAGATAGAAAAAAGGCTCAAATCTCGGATGGAATAGCCTTACTAGTCGAAGCTGCCAAAGACCTTTGAGTTGGCAGTTAGTCAGTTACTTATGGAGCTTTTAATAGATGCTTTAATTAGTTACTTTTTTAGTTATGTTCTAGAGGAAAGACTTTATTTCACTTTAACCCATTGAGGATTTGGTTTAAAGCAGTTAGGGTTTAGACCCTAATGAATTTTGTAAAAAATAGTATTTAGAGTGAGAAGAAAGACAGAAACAGAGTTCGATTTTTGGCTGGCTTAAGGAGGTCTGTGACTTGTTTATGAGCTAAGTACTGTAACTCTCATGTGTATTTGCTGAACAAAATTATGAAATATATATGATCCTTTTTACCCTTCAGTCTGTGTGTTTGGCTTCATTTTTAACTTGTTTAGTTACATAATTGATAAATTCATTGCTGGTTTATGGTTTGTATACTGGTAGTGCTTGTCTTCGATGAATGAGTGTCTTTTATTAAGTTATTTTATTGCTAATTACTAATTACTAATACACTATACAATAATGTAATACTGTAAATTTAAAACTTTAGACTATACAACTTAAAAGTTATACACCCATTAGCATGCTTGCCAAACTAAAGATTCAGGTTGCTCATGTCAAAGGCTAGCCCAATATACATGGTGTTAATGAATGGACATGACTCATAAAAACAACTACTACAACAGCTCTGTCTCATAATTTCTGCTGTTTGCATGGATGTAATTAGAGAACATCCATGAGAACTTCCTATTAGAGTGCTTTTACCTCATTCATTTAGCTGTCTTTCAGTATAATAACTAATATGTTTACAAGTTATATCATCAACTCACACTTTTTCCAAGGTTATGCTCTGTCTAATCAGCACACCAGGCTTAGTATTGTTTCCAGGATAGCAATATTTGACAAACTGCCATCTCACTGTCATATATTCAGTCCTGCTATAATCTAATCACTTAAAAAATTTCCCCCGAGAATAAAGTTCCAAGGTCAACACAACTTGTCAGTTATGAAATCCACTCATGGAGTAACATTGACAATTTCAGGAATCCTACCCCACATGAAAAGGAGATCGAGTTCTAGGTTGGAATGGCCAATTTCACTTAAGGTTTCAGAATAGCAAGTTTTTTTATGACTTTAGCTTGGTCAAATCAGCATGCTTTCCAACCACAGTTAACCAACCAAGCAAGATAAACTGCAGCTTTTATTCAAGGCCTGTTTGTAGCTTTGGTAGGATTAGCATAAATTCTAATTATAATAAGACAGTCAACTTGCTTTCCAGTTTGTCAAACCTAGCAACATAAAATAGGATTAACTTGGCTTTTTGACAAAATGGTAAAACGAATTAGGGTCCTTAAAATTCCAATTATCAAGGATGCCACATTGCCAACTACAAATCAAGGCGAGTTTAATGTTTAGGAAAATCAACCTAAGGTTTTTAGCATGATGACCTTTTGCAACCTCATACTAATAGTTAAAACACGTCTGCATGAGGCATTTCAAAAGGACAAGTAGGCTTTTACAGCTTTCATAAAATGGAGCGCACTAACAAAAAGGAAAAAAACATTTGAATGGAATCAAACATGGATGGGTATAAATCAAAAGGTAAACAACAACTAGTGGCCGAGTTCCTTGATATGGCTACAGACAGATTATCATAAAAGAAAATGTTCCTGCAATAATTTTAAAGTTTTTCAATTTTAAATTTTTTCGTATTAATAATTAATAATTTTAATTTAGCTTAATTTTCAGTTTTATTAATTATATTTATATTTAATTATAAATATATTAATATAATTATTAATTATAAATTTATAAAATTATATCTCTCTCTCTATATATATGTCTACAGTACCCCGATGTACCCAAGTACCCTATTTCAAAAAGTGGCGTACCCATACCCGTACCCGTCCCAATACCCAAGTACCCTGGCAACTTAGCCTAAAACCTACTTTTACTTTATTGTATTTTTGAGATTGTGTTGGCTTGTTTCTTTGTGGCCTGGAAACAATTTCTGGCACAAACAGAACGCATGATATATAATGAATTATGACTTACCAATGGATTATATTCATGCCCCCCCTCAACATGTCCATGTTCCCTACAATGTTTTTTAGCTGTTGAGATCAGTAACCTTCTCTTATTAAAGCCCCTACATCGATTGCAAGGACAATAAAATTTTCCATCACCCCTTCTTTCCACTCCATCCCACAACCTAGCAAGCAATTCTCGATTTTGTTCTAGATGATCTTGATGACCTGTAACATTATTGTTACGTGGCATTTTATTACTCAAACCCTAAGAACAAAGTACAGGCAAACCCAAGTATATGATGAGACTTCTTTTCCACAAGGGTTAGAACCAAATCCACAATATATGAGTCAACCCTAACTCAAGATAAGACCAAGTATATAATGAGTCTTCTTTTCCACAATGGTTAAAACCAAATCCACATGAGTAAACCCTAACTCAAGACAAGACCAAGTATATGATGAGTCCTCTTTTCCACAATGGTTAAAACCAAATCCACATGAGTAAACCCTAAGTACTCAAGACAAGACCAAGTATATGATGAATCTTCTTTTCCACAAGAGTCAAAGCCAAATCCACAAGAGCAAACCCTAAGTGAGGGTAAACCCTAACTCAAAACAAAACCAAGTATATGATGAATCTTCTTTTCCACAAGAGTCAAAGCCAAATCCACAAGAGAAAACCCTAACTAGTGAGGGTAAACCCTAACACAAGAGGACAAACTTTCTCCAAGAAATATTTACCAATGATAAACCAATTAGAAATTAACCAAGAGATACTTCAAGAGAGAAGTCACCAAAGAGCAAGACCAAAATACGAGACCAAGTGGGAAGATCCCCACAAAGGCACAAGGCCAAAAACCAAACCCTAAACCAAGAAATTAACCAAGAGATACTTCAAGAGAAAAGTCACAAAAAGAGCAAGACCAAATTCCAAGACCAAGTGGGAAGATCCCCACAAAGGCACAAGGCCAAAAACCAAACCCTAAACCAAGAAATTAACCAAGAGATACTTCAAGAGAGAAGTCACCAAAGAGCAAGACCAAATTCCAAGACCAAGTGGGAAGATCCCCACAAAATCACAAGGCCAAAAACCAAACCCTAATACTCCTTAGGAATTTCGCATTTCTTGTCCAAGAGATTTGTGCGAGAGTGAGTGTGTGAGATCATGAACCTAGGCCTACATCTCTATTTATATGAGTGTTTGCAAATAATGTCCACAAGCGTCGAATATGCGACGCCGAGTTTAGGACGCGTGGATTTAAACGACGTCTCTTTTAGTACACGTCGGCTATACATATTTCATATATCTGACCTATTAAACGTGCTCTCTTAACCGTCCCTTAACCGACGTGTACTAAAAGAGACGTTGCTTCACCGACGTTTACTAAACGCGCCGTCGCATATCCGACGCTTGTTGCCACATTTAAAAAAAAAATTTGTACACTTGTGTTTTTTGGTAAGTTTATAAAGATAAATCCACGTGCCGTCGGATTTTTCCGTTGGATTTTGGGTCAAAATGTAGTAGTGCAAGGAGCCGAAAGGAAAGGGAAAAAACCTAGAAAGGGCATGAAGCGAACACCATCCAAGGCATATGAGCCTAATCAAGGTTCTCAGGCTTATCAGAAGGAAAGGAACAGTGATAAGTGTTACTTCTGTAAAAAATCGGGACACTATTAAAAAAACTGTCCGAAACGAAAGGAATGGTTCGAAAAGAAAGGTATAAATTTCATTTCTGTTTGTTTCGAATCAAACTTAACTGAAGTTCTTTCTAATACTTGGTGGATTGACTCTGGGGCTACTACTCATGTTTCTAATACCATGCAGGGATTCCTTACAACCCAGACCACAAATCCAAATCAGAATTTTCTATTCATGGGAAATCGGGCTAAAGCTCAAGTTGAAGCCATTGGGACTTATCGTTTATTTCTATATTCTGGTTATCATTTGGATTTGTTTCAGACTCTTTATGTTCCTTCTATTTCCAGAAATTTAATTTCCTTGTCTAGACTTGACATTGATGGTTACTCCTGTAATTTTGGAAATAAAAGTCTCAGTTTGTTTAAGAATACCTCCTTTGTTGGTTCGGGCATTCTTTTTGATGGTTTATACAAATTAAAACATGATAATAAATTTGCTGAAACTATTCTTACCTTGCATCATAATGTTGGTATTAAACGTAGTCTCACGAATGAAAATTCCTCATACTTGTGGCATAAAAGGCTGGGACATATTTCCAGAGAAAGGTTACTTAGATTAGTAAAAGATGGGATTCTCTTGAACCTAGATTTTTCTGATCTTGGAATGTGTGTAGATTGTATTAAGGGAAAACAAATAAAACACACCAGAAAAAGTGCCACAAGAAGTATTGAGCTTCTTGAGATTATCCATACAGACATTTGTGGGCCTTTTGACAATCCATCTTTTGGTGGAGAAAAGTATTTTATTACCTTTATTGATGATTTTTCACGCTATGGTTATGTCTATTTGCTGCATGAAAAATCTCAATTGGTGGATGCCCTTGAGGTATATATCATTGAGGTTGAAAGACAATTAGATAGAAAGGTGAAAATCATTAGATCTGATAGAGGTGGTGAATACTATGGAAAGTATGATGAAACAGGGCAGTGCCCTGGCCCATTTGCTAAAATCCTTGAAAAGCATGGCATATGTGCACAGTATACTATGCCTGGAACGCCACAACAGAATGGTGTAGCTGAAAGGCGTAATCGTACTTTAATGGATATGGTTAGGAGTATGTTAAGTAATTCCAATTTACCCAAGTCATTGTGGATGTATGCTCTTAAGACCGCTGTATACTTATTAAATCGGGTTCCTAGTAAGTCAGTTCCAAAACCCCCTTTTGAACTATGGACACGAAGGAAATCGAGTTTAAGACACCTGCATGTTTGGGGTTGTCCAACAGAGGTTAGTGTTGGATCCTAGGCCGCAGCTATGGTAAAGCTGCGAATTTTGAGGAAAAAGTACAAGTGTTGAAGGGAAAGTGCTAATTTTGAATAAACACCAATTTTTGGGCAGAAGGAAAAGGTGCGCAGTACGGTGCCAGATGGATGAGCTTAGCGCAGATTACGGACTGGAACTCGCGGAGCTCGTGCGCACATGTCAAAGGAGAATGAATGTGGCCGAGTAGAAAGCTCAGCTACCACAAGAAATGAAGCGACGGAGTAGAGAGCTCAGCTACCCTCATTTAAGGCTAAGTACAGAAGTTATGGTTGTTCTGATCAAGGAAGAGCAACGGACCAAAGCATTGAAGACGAAGGACAAGGAGCAGTGAACGATGAAGCGGTGCCCATGCCCGCAATCTGCACCGGAAGTCACGGAACCTGCAGGAAGCGGCGACGTGACTGCAAGCGGCGCCTACAGTACACCTAGCCATGTTCGTGGTTAGGGTTTTTGGGGATTACTGCTGGGAAAGGCCCACAGCTTTGTAAAGGTGCGACCGTCATGGCCACCTATATATATGTGTAATTGTAAAGGTTAGACTTTAGTTAGCTAGCCTTTAGATGTTGAGACGCAGGTTAGCTGTTTGAGATAAGCTAGCTAGGTAGTAAGTCTTCTACTGTGTTGTTAGGAGACAAGAGTTAGAACTGGATAGCCGTGAAACTAATCCCTGAGTTGCAGACAGTCTGAGTCGACGTCTGAACTATTGTAATCTCTGAAGAGAAAGAGACTAGATCGAGAGAAGGGATCCCAGCTGTGTGCGTGGAGTTTCCTGGAAAGGTCTAAGGCTGCAGCTGTGTGCGCAGCATATTGTGTAATTCTATCCTCTCCTGATTAATATAAGACACTCCCGTGGACATGGTTTCCCGTGGAGGTGAACTTCATAATTCTCGTTGTTATGATGCTGTGTTGAGTGATTGCATGTTTTAGTTCACTGTTTATGTATACATGAATATTGCGTTATCTTTATGAGTATGTTAAGTGAGTTCTCAAAGCCTCCTTGGTAACTATAATCGTTAAGTGTCGAAGAAATCTGTAGAACGCTGTCGCTGTAGCGATAGAGGAATGCGTTACTGCGCTGGGCGTGCAAGCAGAAATGATAGAGTAGTGATGCAGAGGATAATCGCCTTGTGCGCAGGAGTGAAGATATCGCGCAGCTAGGATGTCGAGAGAGAGTTCGGCGCAGTTGCGCTGAGAGGTCTACGGAGGAGTAAGGCATTCCGCTTTGAGGAATCATCAAGGAAGAGAGAGAGCAGTCTCCACGTCGCCTAGGTTAAGGAAATCTAATTCCTTAGCCCCCCATAGCCACTTTGGGTGAGACCTCGAGCTGCTGCGCAGCTCGTTGCTGAGAGGGCCAGTGCGCCAAGGGGTTTTGTTGCTGCGCTTCATTAAAACCCGGTTCTGTCCAAAAAGCAACCAACAAATGGTTCCGTTGCCTTGCGACTTGTTATTTCCGTGACGTGTGAGATTGTTGCTGAAGCCAACAAATGGTTCCGTTGCCTTGCGACTTGTTACTAAGACTTGTTATTTCCGCGACATGTGAGATTGTTGCTGAAGCCAACAAATGGTTCTATTGCCTTGAGACTTGCTCAGCTAACAAATGTGTTACTGGAATCCTACAGCTAAAGAAATTCAAGACTGGTTTGATTTAAAGGCTATAGAGTTCGCTGAACAAGAAAATAGAAGCTCTAGGCTTCAGACAGAAGACTGGTTGCAGAAGTATATCTATACTGACCTTCACGAAATTTTCTTTGTCACATTTGCACTTGAGTTGCATGCTTGGATAGCCAAGTTAGCAGATACTAGACCCACTGTGCATGTTGATCGACCCGTCGCTTGGACGCCTGAGCTAGTCAGTATTTTGAAGCGGGTAGATAATTCTGTGTCCCGCGCAGTAGAATTTTGGTTGAATAGTCTGCTGGAAGGTTTCATCACTGAGTTTGCAGTAGATACAAGAAAGAGTTTCAGCAAAGCAGAGAGGAGTTTCTTCCAAGCACACAGAGGTAAGTTCTTAAATTCTCTGAACTTATGGATAAAAATGCTTCTATATGAAAAAGCAAAACTATGCATAGCTTCCGATGAATAGCATAGACAAGTAATGTCCGCAGATTCTGATAGTGATCCTGAACTTATTGGTTGCACTCGTAGTGGAAAACGGTATAAAGTAGGCATTGACCAGCATTCTTTTGAGTCTAGCTCAGAAGATAGTCAAGTTCCTCAAGCAAGCCATATAGAGAGACAAGGGAGTGTTCATATCCCTGATCACCCCTTTACACCGCAAAAGCCAGACAGAGCTCAGTATAACCCTGCAGTAACACCTTCTAGTAGCCCGCACGGTACTTCTAGTACCTCTGTAGCACCTTTGTTCAACCATCCCGGAGGCACTGCTACAACACCTCCACCTCAACCTAGCGCAAGAAGGATGGGTGATGACATGAAGCTACCAACTTTTAGAGGAACAGGGATAGAAGACCCTGAGCAGCACTGGTTCCTATGTGAAGCCATTTGGACAATTAAGCAAATTAATGGTGATGCTATTAAACTGGTTCAGTTAGCAACCACACTAAGAGAAAGAGCCTTAACTTGGTTCATGAAATACTCAGCCGCACAGAATAGGACGCTTGATGATGTAAGAAATGCTATGATTAGAGAATTCAAGAAACCTAAATCAGAATCACAGTGTATAACAGAGCTCAAAGACATCAAACAGTTACCTACAGAGTTAGTATGGGACTTTGACCAGAAGTTCAAAGCCTTGATAGATCAAGTAAGCTTTGAGTTTGCACCACAGCAGCATAAGGAATGGTTCATTGCTGCGCTGCTCCCACACATTAGACTTCCTCTTATGCAACATAATCTCACTACTCAGGAACAAGCTCTAGAGATGGCTATGAAACTAGAAGATTCACCAATTGCTGGAACAAGCAACGATGTTGTGCAGTTGCAGAACCAATTAGCAAACTTAACCTTGCAAGTGCATGATATTAAGAAAGGCAAGGATGTTAAGGAAGAAATTTGGTGTACAAAATGTAAAGCGCAAGGTCATTCAAAGGACCATTGTCCCGTTTTCATAGAGTATATTGCAACTGGAGCACCTAACCCTTTACCACAGGCACAGGGGCCTTGGTGTGAAATATGTAGAACTAGAGGTCATAGACCACAAGAATGTCACTTACTTCAGAAATATGTACAAACTCCAAAGAATCTATATTGTAATTTCTGTAAATCAGTAGGCCATGATGAGAACAATTGCAGAGCATATGATCTTATGATGGAAAGAAATCATGATGTTTATAGAGTACAATCAGAGACACAAGGACCCACAGTAGGTCCACAGTATGACCAAACTCACGATGGCAGAGCAGGAAATTATAGGGGTCACGGACGCGCAACAAATTTTGGTCGAGGAAGAGGACAGATCACTTGTTATAATTGTGGAGCGCAAGGTCATTTTGCAAGGGATTGCCAAAATCCTACAACCATTTGCAGATATTGTAAATCTTATGATCATATCATTGAAGAATGCCCTCAGTTGATGGCTAAGATGCAAGCAAAGATGCCACAGGTCAATCAGAATATTCAGTTGATTGGAGCAGAAAAAAGACAACCAGACCCTACAGTTAATATAGTGACGCGCAGTGGAGCAACCACTGGTGCACCAGAGATGGGAACTGGAAAGCAAGCGACGCAATGGGTGCGCCGCGCTAATATTAAACCAGCCCCACTTAATCTGCAGAAGCAAAAAAAAGCATTCAAGAAAGCTCAAGAGTATTTCTTAGATCCGAGAGCTTCAAGTTCTGTCGCAATTTCGCATAATGATATTAGATCGCAAGTGCTAAGACAAGACAACCTGGTACAAGAACAGGCCACTACATCCGGAAGGCCTGATGAAGAGGATGCACTAGGCAGTGTCCATACTTTTCTGAGGAACTGCTTAAAGTTGTTGCGCAATGAAAAAGCAACTATGGAACTTCAACACCTATTGGATAAGTGTCAACAATCTGCTTCGATGAACACACCGCAGCGTGCTGTTCACCAGATTGGGAGTCACACTAGAACTGGAAAAGAGATGAGGCTGACAACGCAGATTGGTGCATTTGAAATGGACGAAGTTATTTTAGATTCGGGCTCAGAAGTTAATGTTCTCACCATGCAGACATGGGAACAGATGGGTAGCCCTCAGCTTACAAGATCTCCTATCCAGCTAAGACTTGCGAATCAGCAACAAGTCTCTCCATTGGGCAGATTACCCAATGTACCTATTGATATCGAGGGAGTAAGAAGTTCTGCAGACTTTGAAGTAATCAAAATTCTGGATGATAGTAGACCTTACCCAGCACTTTTAGGTATAGACTGGGCATTTGATAATTTGGCTGTCATTAATTTGAAGAAAAGACAGATGACCTTTGAGGATGACCAGATTAGGGTCATTGCACTGCTTGATCCTATTCAAGGACCAAGGTATATTGAACCCATTCAGGCAGAAGAAGAAGCGCGCCACATGGAAAGTTTGTATCAGATGACTGCTAGTCAGAGTGACTATGTCAATCCCACAGCAGACGGCCATATCAGCTGGCAATGTGATAGCTCATGCACATAAGACTCAGACGCAGGATTGGAAAACTGGCAGAATCGTTTACATGAGGTTTCTGCGAGGCATTGCGCCATGATGACTAAATCCATTCGATGGATTGGCACAGAAGTGACTGACACTCCAATTTTTTATGGTTTAACTGAAGTAAGTAAATTCATACACACATATGAACAGCAGATTCCAGATGAGCAGCGCATACAAGCTTTGGATGTCGCACTGCGCGCTACACCCGCAAGATGGTGGGGTGCGCATAAAGAGAATATTTACACATGGCAAGACTGTCGCAGATTGATACTGTGCAGATTTCAGGACACTACAGCAGAAGTGTTGTGCAAATATGATGGACAGAGTGACCCCAGGTCACACGTTGAAGCATGTATTCAGCAACGGTCAGATATTCCAGAAGATGAGTGGGTTCACCTATTCATCCACATGTTGGATACAGTTCCAAGGAACTGGTACACTAAAACAGAATTGCACAGAGGCACTATCACTTGGCCTCTTATGATAGAAAGTTTTCAACTTACCTTTAGTTTCGAATCAGAACATCCGAGCATCGACCACGCTTTAAAGTGTATTAAAAAGAAGGTATTTGAACAATGTTCATTACCAGAATATTCCTAACCAGATTGTGCTGTCCAGATAGAACATGCCCTGGAATGCTATAATTTCACTACTGAAGAAGAGGAAGATGATCCTCGCAACATCAATATTCCAGAATCAGAAGGGACACGCAATGTTGAAGGTCCTCAGCTTGATATCCCTGCCATTACAGAACACATCAAGCTCAAAAAGATTAACATTGGTACAGAAGCCGAACCCAAGTTTGCTTCTATCGGAGATTATTGGGATGATGAAACTGTTGGCCATATTTCAGATTTATTACGTGACTACCAGGATATCTTTCCTATCAAGTTCACAGAAATGAAAGGCATCCTAGGAGACTTAGGAGTGATGCGCATAACTCTGAAAGCAGACGCCAAGCCAGTAAAACAGCACCCGTACATATTGAATCCGTGATATAAAGAAAAGGTTAAAGAAGAAATTGATAAAATGCTCGCAGCAGGTATCATTGAACCAGTAGAGGAAAGTGATTGGATTAGTCCTATGGTCGTACAAGAGAAGAAGGCAAAAGGCGAAATAAGAATCTGTGTGGACTTGCGCAAGTCGAATGACGCATCGGCGCATGATCCATTTCCTACTCCTTTTACAAACGAAGTGCTTGATAATGTTGGAGGACAAGAGGATTACTCCTTCACTGATGGCTTTTCCGGATACCACCAGATCAAAATCCATCCAGACGACCGCCATAAGACGACTTTTGCGACTGAATGGGGCTCATTCCAGTATACGGTAATGCCCTTTGGTCTTAAAAACGCTCCTGCTATATTCTCTCGAGTTGTTGTTGCTCTATTTAAAGAATTCATTCATAAGTTTCGAGAAGTCTATTTTGATGACTGGACTGTGTTTGGTTTACTAAAGAACCATATAGGGAACCTGCGCATGATGTTAGAAAAATGTAGACAGTATCAGATTTACCTTAACTTGAAAAAATGTATCTTCTGTGCTCCTTTTGGTATTTTGTTGGGACATATTGTATGCAGACAAGGACTCCTGATGGATCCTGCGAAGGTTGCCATCATTGCTAATTTACCTGCGCCCAACTCAGTCAAACAATTGCGCACTACATTGGGACATACAGGGTACTATAGAAAATTTATCAAAGGTTATGCAAAGATCACAGCACCTATGGAAATATTGCTGAAAAAGGATTCGAAATTCCAATGGACAGAAGAATGCCAGCAGAGCTTGGATACACTTAAAGAAAAGATGATCACTGCACCAATTCTAGTTTTCCCAGACTGGAGAAAACCCTTTCATGTTCATGTCGATGCTTCTTCCATAGCATTGGGGGTCGTGCTTACACAACCGAGAGAAGGAGGTATTGACCACCCGATTGCTTACTCCAGCAGAAAGCTGTCCACAGCTGAGAAGAACTACACCACTACAGAAAGAGAAGGACTAGCTATGGTGTATGCCCTACAGAAGTTCAGACACTACCTACTGGGCACACATTTTAAAATGTATACTGACCATTCTGCTTTGAAATACTTGGTCAATAAGCCAGTGTTAGGGGGAAGAATTTGCAGATGGCTATTACTCTTCCAGGAGTATGATTTTGAGGTTATTGTAAAGCCAGGTAGATTGAATGCAGGACCTGACCACTTATCTAGGCTAGAGTCGGGGGAAGAACGTACAAATCTGGAGGACAATCTGCCTGATGCGGAGCTGTTTTCTGTTCAGGAAACAGATGAATATTATTCCGATATCCTTGAGTTTCTCACTACCGGGCAAGCGCCGGCTGAGTTTACAATCCAACAGAAGAAGCAACTTGTTGTCAAAGCCGCAGAATTCACTTTGATAGTAGGCCAGCTCTACAAGCTGGGCCCCGACGAAGTCTTGCGCAGATGTATCCTACCGCATGAGAAGAACTCCATCATCGCAGAAGCGCACTCAGGAACCGCAGGAGGCCATTTCGCAGGAAAGCCGACTGCGCAAAAGATCTTAGCCGCAGGTCTTTGGTGGCCGACATTGCACAAGGATACTAAGGAATTCTGTAAATGTTGCGATGTGTGCCAGCGAACAGGAAAACCCTCAAGGAGAGATGAAATGCCGCTAAGACCCCAGATAACACTGCGTGCTTTTGATAAATGGGCCATTGATTTTGTAGGACCTATCAACCCACCAGGAAAAAGAACCGGCGCAAGATACATCATTACAACTACTGAATACCTCACCAGATGGGCCGAGGCTAAGCCAGTTAAGAACTGCGACGCTGCCACTGCCACGCAGTTCATTTTTGAGAACATTATCACTAGATTTGGATGCCCACTAATTCTAATGAGTGATCAGGGTACACATTTCCTCAATGAGACTATAGAGGCCCTTACTGAAGAATTCCAAATTAGTCATCATAAGAGTACACCCTACCACCCTCAAGCTAATGGTACGATGGAGGCATTCAATAAGATTCTCGAGAATGCCCTAACGAAGATCTGTAATCAACAAAGAGATGATTGGGACCTTAGAGTCACAGCTGTACTATGGGCTTACAGAACCACATGCAAGAAACTAACAGGTCACACACCTTTCAGTTTGGTGTATGGACAAGAAGCAGTTATGCCCATGGAATACATTGTTCCCAGTCTCAGAATTGTGCAAATCACAGAAATGGCAGATACTGATACTATGAGTGAAAGACTTTCGCAATTGCTTACCTTAGAAGAAGACAGACTTTTAGCCGGATTCCATCAACAGGTACAGAAGGCAAGACAGAAAGCTTGGCATGACAGGCACATTAAGAATAAACACTTTGAAAAAGGAGACTTGGTACTCCTCTATGATAGTAAATTCATCAAGTTTCCAGGCAAGTTTCGTGTACATTGGTTAGGACCTTTTCGGGTCATAAAGATAACAGAAGGAGGAGCAGTTCAGCTTGCGAAGCTTAATGGAGAATTGCTACCTACAATGATCAACGGGAGTCGGCTGAAGCTTTATCGCGACGGCCACTCCGCCCTGTCGACTTAATACAGTGCCAAAAGAAATGCAAATGTCTAGTGTAGTTGAAAGAGGCATCGCATTATCAGTCTACACGGAAGTCGCGAGACACTTTTAGTCTCAGGCTTCCTGTGCAGTTCCTTGAACCATCCGCGCATATCAATAAAGTTTGTTTTGAGCGAGCCTATATTTGCGCTCTTGCGAAGTTTTTTCGAGTCGTCAAACCGTCGCTCTTGCGGCGTTCCCTGTGTCAAGTTGCCGCTTGAGGAGTTCTCGTTGTGGACCCCTCTATCTGCACAGTTACCTATGCTGAAATGACCCACCAAAAAATTTGAATTACAGAAGTCCTATAGCCGCTTTGAATATTAATGAAGGATAAGTTCGCCATTTAATTCTATCCGCTCTGACAGTCGGCTTGATCTCCTTAAAGATTTGCATTTATGTTATGCACCGAAAGCTTTAGCTTCTCCTGGAAGGCTGTCAGAACCCGTCTATCACAATTAATGCACCGCAGAAGCACGTTGGTAGGAGTCTTGTCAATTCATGCAGAGTCGCCTATAGCTAGTAACCCCACTTGCCCGCATTTACTGTCGCCTTTAGCTATAAATACCCCACACTTGTATATTTTCGGGTTACTTTTCTCGCGTTGCATAGTCTTGTTTGAGAATCTAAGTTATTGTTTTCAGAGCCGAGTTGTGCAGAGTGCTTCCTTTGTTTTCAACGTTCGTATTTCACGCTGTTTCGTCATCCGTCTGTTCAATTTTTGTTGTCTATACCGGTTCACGACGGAGAACCTGTCTACTGAAGAAGTTGTTCGTCAGTTTATGCGCCGAGGCTTAGATTTTGGCATGACTACTCCGGTGACGGCCTCGACTTACGTACACCCTGGTTGGACTGATCCTAGACAGTCTCTGGGCACAAGGGCATCTCAGCAGCAGCAGCCGGACGAACCCGTCCCAGAGCCCTTGGCCACTATGGTGAATTACATTCCGCCGCGCCCAGATGATGCACCTGAGGTGCATATTCCGAAGAATGCAAAGTATCCGATTCCGTTGCCTCCATTGCCGGAAGGCATGCGACAAGAAGGGTCCCTGCTTGGACACCTTCCGCTGGTAAAGTTTTCTGATTTTAACTTGGGCGACTACAGAACATATCCTTAGTTTGCGCCAGATTGATATCTGACGGTAGTTCACAATACCACCAGAAAGGTTGAAGAATTCGTCCCAAAGGAATTCGTAGCAAATTTAGAGAAGTCTGAACTATTGAACTTGTTGAAGCTACCGCACTTCGGGCGTAGCAACGAAGTCAATGCAGTTGTTAAAACACTGCTATCCTGCGTTCAAGGTGGTTACCTTTGGCTGGGGAGGCCAATCGATTTGAACGTCGACTTAATCCATCGTATTACCGGCCTATCTAAGGTTGGTAAGGACCCAAATATTCATCTTGTTGGAAAGGACAAAGATAGAAAGTTAGCTGCACAGTTGGTGCAGAAGTACAAATTAACAAGAGGAGGTCGAGCTTATGACCTCACGATCGTTGAGGATGAAGCACTTAGATTAATAGGCAGTCTGCTTGCAGGCAGACTTCTCACAAAGTGCAGACCGAAGGAAGTTACTGGAGCTGTCGTGGAGCTCGCCATCGCAGCTGCGGAGGGAGAACAGTACAATTGGTCTCTCTTCCTCCTCAATTCTTTTTTGGAAGACTGCCGGAACGTCCAAGACAACCCCGGTCAGTTGTTCCATTTTTCTTGGCTTTTAATTTTATGCGCATTGGTCGGGTGGAAGGAGCCCCCGAACACTCAGTTCCTTCCGCGCCGCGCAGGAGAAGTCGCAGGAATGCGATATGTCAATCTCTGGGATTCTAACAATCCCGCGAAGCGCAAGATGAACCGCGCTGTATTTTGTGAATACTACCATCTCCTTAAAGATACCATTTAGGAAATGCCAAGGCTGAGTGAGGAGACAGCAAAAATATATGAAGGAAAGTTGGCCTTTTCTTTCGACTTGCATCAACTGTACCTCCGCCCTTACAGCATTCACGAGGAATGGGCCGTAGGCCTTTACAGGATGACCACTGAAGATGTTGAAGAAACCATCAAGTCTTGGTCGGATGAATGGAGGGAGGCCGCCGAAATCGCACCTGCGATGCCACCTCCTGCTGCGCAAGAGAAGGATAAGGGAAAGGAAGCCCCTGAGCAAAGAAGTGATAAAGGTTCAACAGAACCAGCGACCAAGAAGCAAAAGGTGTCGCATCCCCTTGAGACCATTCCCTTGGGGATCGACCAGTATTTACAGGAGCAATTTCACGAGCTGCGGACCGCGCACGCTCATATCAGAAGTTCTCTGGACCTGCAGTTCGTAGAGTTAAAAGGTCTCGCAGGAAGAGTTGCGCAGACCCATGCGCCAACATCTACTTCATAGGCGCCACAAGTAACCACAAGTACCGAGCGAGTTGAAGTACTCGTAGAAAGACATACTGTTGTGCACATCCCGACTACAAGCATGACACTTCCGGATCCTCTGGCTGCACTACAGGTAAGCGCAGTTGGGCCCGTTGAAATAAATTTGTCTTTGATTCCCATAGAAACCTTGCAGCTAGTGCACGAGAAAGTTTCTGTTGAGTTGAGAGCTAGAGAGCTCTCTACCTTCGATGCAAACCAAAGACTGCAATCGCAGGAGATAGAGCTGAAGGCAGGCTACAAGAATATCTCCGAGAAGCTCGCACTTTATGAAACACAAGACATTGGCATAAGGAATGCCGTTGATGAAATTGCCCAGGAGTTGTCGGCCTGCGAGATTCAACCAGACCTTCCTCTGGTTGAGAAAGTTCAAATTATTGGAGGAAGGGTGAAAACCTTGGAGCACAAAATAGTTGCTATGGCTGAAGACCATAGAATGCAGATCGCCGAGTTAGAAGCTTGTGTTGCAGCGCATTCTACAGATGATAGGCAGGAACAATTTGAAGCGCTGCGCAGAACTTCCACACAACTGAAGAGCAGAGCAGGTGAAGTCGAGAACCTGATGAACCAAGCTATGGAGGCTTGGACGGAGCTTGAGATGCTCCCTTTCAAAATTGGTCTTTTGGAACAGGTACAAGCCGCAGAACAGTCCCTAACTGTTCTGACTGAAGAAGCTAAGGCCTTGGAAGGCTTAGCAAAAATGAGGAAAATGAGTGAAGTGCGCAGAATCCAATAGCAACTGCACAAGCTCAGAAATGAAGATGCTAAACTCACCAACAGCATTCAGCCATTTATGGATGAGTATGCTGACCTCGCTGCCCAAGTCGAGGCAAAGATCAAAGAAATTGCAGAATCTCAACAGGTGATTGATGGCATAACTGAAGAAGAAGCCACTGCAGAAATGGTGCAGACAGCTGTGGAATGTGTCGATGAAATGGACTCGGCTATTGCGCAGTGGAAGAAAACATTCGCGGAGACCCAAGCAAAAGCAGATGCGCAAGTAAAGCGACCACCCGCTAGTGCGAGTGGCTCGAGGGTGAGCCACAAGTAAGTGTTAGGGGCCTGTTGGAGCCTAGGCCGCAGCTATGGTAAAGCTGTGAATTTTGAGGAAAAAGCACAAGTGTTGAAGGGAAAGTGCTAATTTTGAATAAACACCAATTTCTGGGCAGAAGGAAAAGGTGCGCAGTACGGTGCCAGATGGATGAGCTTAGCGCAGATTACGGACCGGAACTCGCGGAGCTCGCGCGCACATGTCAAAGGAGAATGAATGTGGCCGAGTAGAAAGCTTAGCTACCACAATAAATGAAGCGACGGAGTAAAGGGCTCAGCTACCCTCATTTAAGGCTAAGTACAGAAGTTATGGTTGTTCTGATCAAGGAAGAGCAACGGACCAAAGCATTGAAGACGAAGGACAAGGAGCAGTGAATGATGAAGTGGCACCCATGCTCGCAATCTGCGCCGGAAGTCACGGAACCTGCAGGAAGCGGCGACGTGATTGCAAGCGGTGCCTACAGTACACCTAGCCATGTCCGTGGTTAGGGTTTTTGGGGATTACTGCTGGGAAAGGCCCACAGTTTTGTAAAGGTGCGACTGTCATGGCCACCTATATATATGTGTAATTGTAAAGGTTAGACGTTAGTTAGCTAGCCTTTAGATGTTGAGACGCAGGTTAGCTGTTTGAGATAAGCTAGCTAGGTAGTAAGTCTTCTACTGTGTTGTTAGGAGACAAGAGTTAGAACTGGATAGCCGTGAAGCTAATCCCTGAGTTGCAGACAGTCTGAGTCAACGTCTGAACTATTGTAATCTCTGAAGAGAAAGAGACTAGATCGAGAGAAGGGCTCCCAGCTGTGTGCGTGGAGTTTCTTGGAAAGGTCTAAGGCTGCAGCTGTGTGCGCAGCATATTGTGTAATTCTATCCTCTCCTGATTAATATAAGACACTCCCGTGGACGTGGTTTCCCCGTGGAGGTGAAATTCATAATTCTCGTTGTTATGATGCTGTGTTGAGTGATTGCATGTTTTAGTTCACTATTTATGTATACATGAATATTGCGTTATCTTTATGAGTATGTTAAGTGAGTTCTCAAAGCCTCCTTGGTAACTATAATCGTTAAGTGTCGAAGAAATCTGTAGAATGTTGTCGCTGTAGCGATAGAGGAATGCGTTACTGCGCTGGGCGTGCAAGTAGAAACGATAGAGTAGCGATGCAGAGGATAATCGCCTTGTGCGCAGGAGTGAAGATACCGCACAGCTAGGCTGTCGAGAGAGAGTTCGGCGCAGTTGCACTGAGAGGTCTGCGGAGGAGTAAGGCATTCCGCTTTGAGGAATCATCAAGGAAGAGAGAGAGCAGTCTCCACGTCGCCTAGGTTAAGGAAATCTGATTCCTTAGCCCCCCATAGCCACTTCGGGTGAGACCTCGAGCTGCTGCACAGCTCGTTGCCGAGAGGGCCAGTGCGCCAAGGGGTTTTGTTGCTGCGCTTCATTAAAACCCGGGTCTGTCGAAAAAGCAGCCAACAGTTAGATTGTACAATCCACATGAAAAGAAATTGGATTTTAGAACAATCAGTGGTTATTTTATTGGTTACCTGAAAAATCCAAAGGGTATAGGTTTTATTGCTCTAATCACAGTACGAGAATTGTAGAGACCAGTCATGCCAGATTCATTGAAAATGGTGAAGTCAGTGGGAGTGATAAATTACAAAATGTAGTTATCCAAGAAGTTAGGGTACAAGTTCCTGTACCTATGGCTTCAAAGGAAATTGTTGTTCCTGTCATTGATAAACAACCTGACAATCTTGAACAAAAAATTAATGAACCACCACTCCATAATGAGGCTGTCACCAATGAACCGATAGTAGAAGGACCACAAGAAGTAGTATTAAGGAGATCTCAAAGGGAAAGGAGGTCTGCTATTTCGGATGATTATGTGGTTTATCTACAAGAATCTGATTTTGATGTAGGAACGTGTAAGGATCCGGTTTCATTTTCACAAGCCATAGAAAGTAATGATTTTGCTAAATGGATTAATGCCATGAATGATGAATTGACATCGATGGACAAAAATGAAGTCTGGATATCGTTGAATTGCCCGAAGGATACAAGAAAGTTGGTTGTAAGTGGGTCTTTAAGACCAAACGTGACTCTAAGGGTAATATCGAACGACATAAAGCTAGAATTGTGGCCAAAGTTTTCACTCAGAAAGGAGGCATTGACTATAGAGAGACCTTCTCTCCCGTGTCCAAGAAGGACTCACTTAGAATCATTATGGCATTGGTAGCTCATTATGATTTAGAACTGCACCAAGTGGATGTGAAAACTGCTTTTCTGAATGGGAGTTTGGAGGAAGACGTCTATATGGATCAACCTGAAGGTTTCTCCGTTAAAGGAAAAGAACACCTGGCTTGCAAACTTAAGAAATCAATATATGGGCTTAAACAAGCTTCCCGACAATGGTATCTTAAGTTTCATAATACCATTACTTCTTTTGGATTTAAGGAAAACACTGTTGATCGGTGTATATATCTAAAGGTTAGTGGGAGTAAATTTATATTTCTGATTTTGTATGTTGATGACATTTGCTTGCCACCAGTGATCTTGGTTTATTACACGAAACCAAAAAGTTTCTCTCTATGAATTTTGAAATGAAAGATATGGGTGAGGCATCTTACGTGATTGGAATTGAAATATTCTGGGATCGATCACGTAGATTGTTAGGATTGTCTCAGAAGGCTTATATAGAAAGAGTTCTAGAGAGATTCAGAATGGATAAATGTTCAGCTGGTGATGCCCCTATTCAGAAAGGGGATAAATTCAGCCTTATGCAATGTCAGCAGAATGAATGGGAACGAAAACAGATGGAAAGAATTCCTTATGCTTCTGCAGTAGGAAGTCTAATGTATGCACAGACTTGCACTAGGCCAGACATCAGTTTTGCAGTAGGTATGTTGGGAAGATACCAAATTAATCCTGGATTGGAACACTGGAAAGCTGCAAAGAAAGTGATGAGGTACTTGCAGGGAACAAAGGATTACATGCTCACATTTAGGAGGTCTGATAATCTAGAGGTGATTGGCTACTCAGACTCAGATTTTGATGGATGTGTTGACAGTAGGAAGTCTACTTTTGGCTATTTGTTCCTATTAACCGGAGGAGCAATATCATGGAAAAGTGCGAAGCAAACTATCACTGCTTCATCCACTATGGAAGCTGAATTTGTGGCATGCTTTGAGGCCACGGTTCATGGATTGTGGTTGCAAAATTTTATCTCAGGACTTGGGGTTGTCGACTCTATTGCCAAGCCGCTGAGGATTTATTGTGATAATGCCGCAGCTGTATTCTTCTCTAAAAACGACAGGTATTCTAATGGTGCTAAACACATGGAATTGAAATACTTTGCCGTTAAAGAAGAAGTTCAGAAACAACGAGTGTCAATTGAACACATAAGCACACTGCTTATGGTTGCAGATCCATTGACGAAAGGATTACCACCAAAGGCATTTAAGGAACATGCTAACAGAATGGGAATTGAACGTAGCACATAACAGTTGTTGTTTCTATGAGATGGATCACATAATGTTGTTTGTCTTATTTGACACTTTGAGATCTTAATAAAGATGTTTCTGTTTGATAAATCCTGTTCTAAATGTGTACGTACATGTATGAGAATAAATATATGATGACAGGAATAGTCTCTGACAAGGGACATTATTGTTGGACCTTATGAAATCACTCCTTGTTTACAGAATTATTAAACAGATTACTAATGTCGTGATACATGAAAGGCACTGTGTTGTCTTATTGACATGGAACCGTCATGACTCGCATTACTAGGTTGTTTAATTATAGTATTATGATGACCAAACTGAAAACCAAGATGAATATGACTTATGGAGCACCTAATGTCTACTCTGTTAAACTCTAACGTTATGATATCATATGTGCCAAGTGGGAGAATGTAAGACTAATTTTCTGATTTAGTTTAATGACCCATATGAAGAGACGCATATGCTGGCAGCTGTTACGATTTTCACAGAGCTCTTGGTAACGGATTTAGGGTAATGGTCTCGAATCTCCTACTCTGATGGACAGGTGGAGAATAACGGTCTTGTGGAAACTGGTCCTCTCTTTTCCCATAAATGAACCTTTAGAATACCCATCTAATAGTATGAAAGAGTGTATGGCAGCAGGGTAAGAGAGAGAAATCCGATTTCTGTTTTGAACAGAAGGTTTTCTATTCCAGAAAAACAGGGGTTTTCTGGAGAACGCAGCAGAGGAGCAGAGGGGTTTTCTGTTCTGGAAAACATAGCAGAGACTTCAACGATTCTGGAGTCTGAAGCAGTCAGAGCGCTGCACAAATGGATCCAGGTATTGAATCAATTTTTGATAAATTCCGCTGTAATTTATTGTTGGTAAAGAACTAGAAAGTTCTAGGTCTTGTAATAGTTAACAGACATTTAGTTTGTATTAAGAAAAGTTTTAACATTGAGTCCCCAAAGACTTGGATTATGCTAATGCCCTTGCTTCTTGCAATCTTTAGCGCCAAACTTAAAGCTGAAAATTCGGCAAAGTTGTTAGTTTAATCTCTTAGGCAAGTTGCAAAAGATATGAAAGTTGTATCTGACAAGTGAACGATACCTCCCGCCCCTCCTCGACCGAGGTCCCTGTTGGTTGCTCCATATAAAAAGATCCATGGAGTGGATTTATCGATCTGTTCAATAGAGACTGGTCTTCTCTTAATCGTTTGACCATCCCGTAGGAAAAATCCATGTGTCCAATAACTTTGAAACCCATTAGCTATGGAGACAAAGAATGTCTTCAAAAACAACTCTGTTCCGAGCTAGCCAGGTGTACCATAAACAATATATTGGTAGATCTTCGACTTCCTTGAAAGCTGGATTATCTTTCCATATTTTGAGATCCTTAGGCATATCTGCACCGTACCATAATAAAGGTAATCCTTTGAGAGCGGATACATGAGACCATAACTTGATAGTATATCAACATGAAATGAAAAAATGATCAATTGATTCCTCCTATTCTTTACATATGGGGCATCTTCTTGGCCCGATCCAGTATCTGTGTTTCATGGTTTCCCACATTGGTATAGAATTTTTTAGGACCAGCCAGGCGAAAAACAAAATTTTCAAGGGACCTTTGATAGACCAAATATAAAAATGCCACCACCGGGGTTCCTCATGACCTTCTGCACTTGAGCAATATTTATCCTATACTTGGCAAATAGTTACCTCCTTCGGGATTATGAATCCAGACCAATTCATCGAATGTCTCTGAGAGCTTTATATGCGAGCGTTTTAAATCGAGAATGTACTACTCCCATGTCAATTTATCTTCACCTTGAAATCTTAAAACCTTCGCATATTTCCACCGTTGTCATTCCATTTCATAACTCGACCCCGAAGAGACTTGTGCCAAGAAACGAAATCCCAACTCTGAGAGATGATGGATCATGTGGTCTTGTAATTTGAAGTCTAGCGAGCACCCTATCCATGGATCTTGTCCAATGCGCAAGCAATAGACGTTGTCGATCCTCCATGCAAGACCCCCTATAAGGTCGAAAACCTTCACCATCGCTCTCCAAGAAACCGACCTGTCTCTGTTATATTTCTCTTTGCCACGAATCCATTCTTATATAGATAAGGGGTAAATATATTTACTAAAGATGACCTTAGCCCATAGGACCTTTCCTTTAATTACCCTCCATATACCTTTGGCTAACAGAGCCATTGCAAAATAGCTTGAGTGCTTTAAACCCCATGCCCCCATTGCTTTCAGAAGAACAATATCCTCCCATGCGATCCATGCATATGAACCATCCTGTGAGAAATTTTTCCATAGAAATCGGTAGGACAACTTTCTTATCTTCTCTATAATACAAGATGGGATTTGCAACATATGGAACCAATAAACTGGTAATCCCTCTAGAACAGACTTGAGCAATATCATCCTTCCTCCACGACTGAGCCACCGGTTGCACCATAGACTCAATTTAGTCTCCACTTTCCCAATAAGCCATCCCTAGTTGCGTTTAGTATAGCTATTAGGCTTTATGACAAAACCCAAGTAATGCATCCCTTCCAGGTTCTCCTCTATGGGAAAAGCAAAGGCGTCAGAAAGGCCATCAACATTCTCATCAGAGAGATTGAAATGATAAATAAAGGATTTCCTCTCATTAATAGCCATTCCAGAAGTAACAAAAAATCTTTGAATAATAACACTTAGAGTTTCCAAATCCCTGCAGGAAGCATCCGTGAACAAAATGACATCATCCAAAAAAAAAGGTGGGTCACCCTCATCTTGTATGAGATGGGGAAACCACTCAGGTAGCCTCTCATGTGAGCCAATGATATAGCTCGACTTAGACCATCCATGATAAGGATGAATAAAAGGGGGGGGAGAGAGGGCACCCCTAACGTAACCCTCCACTGAGTCTAAAGAATTTTGTGGCCGAGCCATTAATTTGAATAGCAAAGGAAACCGATTGTACACAAGAAGCTATCCAATTTACAAAATCCAGATTAATACCAATACCCAATAGTACTAACCTTAGATAAAGCCAGTTTACATGGTCATAGGAATTTCGTAAATCCACTTTAATAACTGCAGAGTGCGCCCCTTTGGTTTTGGCCGAATGGAGGAATTCTTGAGATATCCCTATAGCATCATGGATCTGTCGTCCTTTTACAAAGGCAAACTGCTCTTGGGAAATGCCCCTGTTAATGACTGGCTTTAGCCTTTCAGCTATGACTTTGGAAATTATTTTGTACACACAATTGCAAAGCGATATAGGTCTGTAATCCTCCCATTTCTTCACGTTCTCCACTTTCGGGATGAGAGCTATAAGAGTAGCATTGAAGGATGACAATACCCTTTGTTTGACCCTCGATTCTTCTACCATGGCCAGTAAATTCTCCTCTGGGAACAATAAGATCCCTTTGAAGAACTCTATCAGTCATCCATCTGTCCCTAGGCTCTTATCCTTTTGAAGAGCTTGAATAGTCATTCTCATCTCCTCCATACTCACTATTTCCATGAGCGTCTGATTCTGGTTGTCTGATACCATATTCAGGTAGAGAGCCACCTACTCCAACATTTGGTCCATTTGACAATCATGATCCTCCCTAAATAGCGTCTTGAAATGTTCTACCCCTGAATGAGAAAGGCCCTCAAAGCCTGAGATAGAAGAGCCATCAACATCATCAATACTCCAATTAGAGTTAGTATGATGTCGGTGCTTAACATAGTTGTGGAAAAAAAATGTATTGTTGTCTCCGAGCTCAATCCAGAGTGACCGACTTTTTAGTCACCACGTTGCTTCCTTCTCATCAAGAATTTTGGTGCACTTTCTTTCCAATGCTAAGGAAAACTTCTTTTGATCTATAGTAAGGAAGCCCTCTTTGAAATCTCTATTGAAGACCTCTAAAGCTGCTTCAATCTCTCTCAAGGATTTTTCTTGGTTGAATTTGCGCGCCACCGACCACTTTATGGTCTCCTATTTTAGCCGGTGAAGGTTATCTTGAAAAGCGGCCGCTGCCGAGGCCAGTCCTCCCATTCGATACTTGACCTAACAACACTTTATCAAGTCTTTGTACTCCTCGTCATCCAGCCAACAAGAATTGAATTTAAACGGGCTTGGTGGTTTCTTACTAGTACTTTGTAAGTCATAGAAGATAGGAAAATGATTCGACAACCACCTTCTCTTACCCACTGTCTCATCACAGCAGGAAACTGTAGTACAACTTCATTTACAAAGAAACGATCAATTCTTTTAGCAACGTTGTCTTCTCCCACTCTCATATTCCTCCATGATGGTTTGAGAACCAGTGGTGGGATATATAAAAAAACATTATCTGCAAGCCTCCGTATGAAATAGTTAGATAGAACATTGACTCTAGCTCTAATTCCCCATACCTCTCATCCTCCTAGGGAGAAATTGAGATCTCCTCTAAGAATAACCCTCTCCCCATCTAAGAGATTTGATGAAAAGAACAATTCCCAGAAAGCTACCCTATTCCCGTAAGGTCCATAAATGTTAATAACCTTAAAAACCTAGAAATTGAGATCTCCTCTAAGAATGACCCTCTCCCCATCTAAGAGATTTGATGAAAAGAACAATTCCCAGCTACCCTATTCCCGTAAGGTCCATAAATGTTAATAACCTTAAAAACCTAGCCAAATTCCCTGGAGAAAAGGGAAACCCCTACGCCCATTTTGATAGCCCAACAGTTGATACGACAAAAAACATAACACTCCATTGATGAGACCAGAGTACAAAGGACTAGTTCCCTATAAGTACAAAAGAGATGCAAAGCGAATACGGATAAAAGTTGTTGAAGCATGAAAACAAAGAAAGAATAGTGGTCCACTAATGGCTTTAATAATGTTATGTTCCCCTTTAAAGGAAGATTTCAAGTATGTGGAAGTGTGAAAAGTGGTGAAGGATTATAAAGTTATTTATATATATATATATATATATAAAAGTGGTGAAGGATTATAAAGTTATATATATATAATTTGAAAAACATTATTTTAAAGATAAAGTATTGGAGATAAGACGTTACAAAAACGTGAGATTTTAAGATTATTGGACCACGTCAGTAAAGTTTATAGAAAAGTAATGCAATGGATTGTAAAAAGTAATGCTATCTTTAAAATTGAACAGAAGTTATGAGATTACTAAATTTTAAGAGACATCTCATAAGCTTAAGCATGATTATTATTAATATCAAAATATTGTTATTAAATTATATATTTATTATGGAAAAGTTACATGGAAGATGAATGACAATAAGTGATTTGTCTAGTAGCGAAGCATCGACCCGAATAGGTGTGGATGAAGTAGAAGCAAGAATGTCACTAAACATTCTTAAGCATATTGATGTGAATCCAATGTCCAAATAAACATTCATAAGAATCTAATGCCCAAAAACCTAAAAAAATTCCTTTCCAAAGTTCATATTCATAAAGAACATAATGAATAAAAACATGTCATGTTCATATTAATGTACTACCCCTTGTTGGGTTTCCACAACATAAATCAAAGTTCCAAAGTTCCAAGGTAATCTCGAGAGATTAAAATGATGTGTCCATATGTTTGAAAGGCATTAGATACCCCTTGTTGGGTTTCCACAACATAAATCGAAGTTCCAAGGTAATCTCGAGAGATTAAAATGATGTGTCCATATGTTTGAAAGGCATTAGATACCCCTTGTTGGGTTTCCACAACATAAATCAAAGTTCCAAGGTTATCTCGAGAGATTAAAATGATGTGTCCATATGTTTGAAAGGCATTAGATATGTTAATTGATAATTTTTTTGGAATATTTTTTGAAAAGACATTATTCACGTATTACCATAGTATGGCCAAATAGTTATTTATAATGTATTTTCTTTTCTTAAAATAGATTTAACCTTTACTTTTGTATTATTAAAATAATTAAAATTAAAAAAAAAGTATTTTCTTTTCTTAAAGTGGAAGTGGATGCAACTTTTACTTTTTGTATTATTATAATAATTAAAAATTTATTAGAAATGTATACTTTTTAAAATAGATGTAATATTTATGTTTCTATTATTAAAATAAAATAACTAAAAATTTATAAATGATAATAAAATTTACATAAATATATAAAATACGTTAACATAAACAAATAAAGATGGGATATATGCTATAAAATAATTAATATTTAATATAATAAAAAATAACATATGTTTTTAGGCATAATCACTTATTGTGTTGAGAGGCATAGTCTAGTATGGGGGAGGTATAGTGATAGTGAATATTATGGGAGAGATTTTGTAACGTGATGTAATATTAATAACATTTGTAACATTAAAGTAAAAAGAAGTGAAGTAAAGTAATGTAAAAAGAAGTAATGTAAAGTAAAGTAAGTATGGGGGAGATGTGGTAACGTTTGTGATGTAATGTTTGTTACTAACAAAATAATTAAAAAAATTCATGTTGGCTCATAAAATAAAAAATTATGGAAAGTACTTAAAAAAAATCCATGTTGGTTCATAAAATAAAATATTATGAAAAGTAATTAAAAAATAGATGTTCGTTTATAAAATAAAAACCTAAAACTTAAACCCGGATCTATCAATCAAGAGATATCAAATTTCTTGAGTTTAAATTTTAAAAAAAAAATACACCTCAAGAAATTGGATCCCTCTCCGTGCTTGATAGATACTGGTTTAAGATGAATCTATGCTGGTAATTATAAACAATAATATGATATTTTATATAAATTGTGAAAGATCATACTAAATAAAACATGTTGTTAGATTCTTAAAGGATTTTGTTACATAATCATGATAGTTATTTTTATTATTAAATTTAAGTTTATGATATTTGTAAGTATAGTTTTAAAAATTATATATTATTTTAATTTTAATTTTATATTTAATGTTTTAGTAATTTAGAGTTTTTATATTAAAAATGTTAGATGATTCGATAGAGGTGGAAGATGAAAATATTCATTTTAAAGGATTGGGGAGTAATACTATGCATTTGGAATGCATAATATTATATATTTTTAAAGAGCAAGGGTGAAGGTAGAGGGTGATAGGAAATTGCATACTATCAAATTGGGGTGGGGTGATAATGTATATGTTGACACAGTTCTATCGACAGGGGTTCACTTCGTATTGTCGTAAAAAAACACCAACCAAACACCCTTAAGTACCGGTCCAGAAAGGTTTTACCGTTTCCAGCAACACCTGTGAAGCGAGTGAAGTCTCACCCGAGATGGTTAACGGGGCTACAAGAACCAGGTTTCTGTAGTGGGGGAAGGACATGCAACTACTTCAATTCTATTGCACCATAAACCAGAGATTCATCATTCACATGCATTCATACATTCATATTTCTCACATTAACCATGTATTACCCATTTGCATATTCAATACAAAGTTGACATTCACATTAACGGGGAAATACCAAAGGTCGCAACAATTGAGACTTTACAATAGAAATCATAACGCAACAATCACCATTCAACGTAACAAAGAAAAAAGAGCAGATCTGAACATCTTCATGCATTAACTCATCAAAACCTGCGGTATAACCTTCGTAGAAACAGTTCAGAACATCTTATCGCAGATCCCCAGAACTGTGGAAACATAGCAAAACAAAATTGAATCGCATAATCACAATGGTCATGCAAAAGGATTCTAGGATGCCCTTAGGATTACATTCATACTCTTATTTATAGCCAACTATGGCGGTTACAAAATGGTCCAAATGATCCTTTCTAACAAAGTAAACTGATCTTGCGCTTCCTCGTTCTTCGTGAATGACCCTTTCTTTTGCGGATGGTCCTTCTTCATAGTTGTCGGCTTCCGCACTTCATGCGGACTAATCCCAGGCCCCCAACACAAACTTGTGGCTTGCCCTCGAGCCACCTCAGATGGACACCTATGGTGCAACTATTGTCATCCTTTGCTGTGCTAAACTTTTGAAGCTGTTCTTGGTGTCTGGAGCTTGCTGTCATGTACTTTTCGAACTCATCCTCCAGTCTATTGGTCGTTGTCATGGACTTCTCGAACTCATCCTCCAGTCTCTGAAAACCTTCATCATCTATCCCTTCTGTGCCTACTCATGCGCTTCATGCTTGTTTTGGTCTGGGGAAAAGTTCATCAACGTCACCAAATTGGGAAACATGACAACTACTCTGGCACATCTATTTCACATTTATGACCGGCCACTGCTGCAACCAGTGTGTCTCCTTGTTGACACAGTTCTGTCGATAGGGGTTCACTTCGCACTATTGTCAACAAACATCAACTAAACATCCTTAAGCACCGGCCCAGAAAGGTTTTACCCTTTCCAGCAACACCCGCGAAGCGAGTGAAGTCTCACCCAAGATGGTTAAGGGGGCTAGAGGAACCAAGTTTCCATAGTGGGGGAAGGACATGCAACTACTTCAATTCTATCGCACCATAAACCAGAGATTCATCATTCGCATGCATTCATAAATTCATATTTCGCACATTAACCATGTATTACCCATTCACATATTCATAACAGAGTTGACATTCACATTAACAGGGAAATACCAAAGGTTGCAACAATTGAGACTTTACAACAGAAATCATAACGCAACATTCACCATTCAATGTAACAAAGACAAAAGAGCATATCTGAACATCCTCACGCATTAACTCATCAAAACATGCAGTATAACCTTCGCAGAAACAGTTCAGAACATCTTATCGCAGATCCATCCAGAACTGTGGAAACATAGTAAAACAAAATCGAATCGCATAGTCACAATGGTCATGCAAAAGGATTCTAGGATTCCCTTAGGATTACATTCATACTCTTATTTATAGCCAACTATGGCGGTTACAAAATGGTCCAAATGATCCTTTCTGACAAAGTAAACTGATCTTGCACTTCCTCGTTCTCCACGAATGACCCTTTCTTCTGTGGATGGTCCTTCTTCATAGCTGTCGGCTTCCGCACTTCATGCAGACTAATCCCGTGCCAACAGGCCCCCAATACAAACTTGTGGCTTGTCCTTGAGCCACCTTATATGGACACCTATGGTGCAACTATTGTCATCCTTTGCTGTGCTAAACTTTTGAAGCTGTTCTTGGCGCCTGGAGATTGCGGTCATGTACTTTTCGAACTCATCCTCCAGTCTATTGGTCGTTCTCATGGACTTCTCGAACTCATACTCCAGTCTCTGAAAACCTTCATCATCTATCCCTTCTGTGCCTGCTCGTGCGCTTCATGCTTGTTTTGGTCTGGGGAAAAGTTCATCGATGTCACTAAATTTGGAAACAAGACAACTACTCTGGCACATCTGTTTCGCACTTCTGACCGATCACTACTGCAACCAGCGTGTCTCCTTGTTGACACAGTTCTGTCGACAGGGGTTCACTTCGCACTGTCGTCAACAAACACCAATCAAACACCCTTAAGCACCGGCCCAGAAGGCTTTACCCTTTCCAGCAACACCTGCGAAGCGAGTGAAGTCTCACCCGAGATGGTTAAGGGGGCTACAGGAACCAGGTTTTTGCAGTGGGGGAAGGACATGCAACTACTTCAATTCTATCGCACCATAAACCAGAGATTCATTATTCACATGCATTCATACAGTCATATTTCTCACATTAACCATGTATTACCCATTCACATATTCAATACAGAGTTGACATTCACATTAATAGGGAAATACCAAAGGTCGCAACAATTGAGACTTTACAACAAAAATCATAACGCAACATTGACCATTCAACGTAACAAAGAAAAAAGAGCAGATCTGAACATATTCATGCATTAACTCATCAAAACCTGCGGTATAACCTTCGCAGAAACAGTTCAGAACATCTTATCGCAGATCCATCCAAAATTGCAGAAACAGAGCAAAACACAATCGAATCGCATAGTCACAATGGTCATGCAAAAGGATTCTTGGATGCCCTTACGCTTACATTCATACTCTTATTTATAGCCAACTATGGTGGTTACAAAATGGTCCAAATGACCCTTTCTAACAAACTAAACTGATCTTGCGCTTCCTTGTTCTTTGCAAATGACCCTTTCTTCCACGGATGGTCCTTCTTTGCAGCTGTTGGCTTCTGCACTTCATGTGGACTAATCCCGTGCCAACAGGCCCCCAATACAAACTTGTGGATCGCCCTCAAGCCACCCCAACTAGACACCTCTGGTGCAACTATTCTCATCCTTCGCTATGCTAAACTTCTGAAGATGTTCTTGGCGTCTGGAGCTCGCTGTCATGTACTTCTCGAACTCATCCTCTAGTATCTTGGTCGCTGTCATGGACTTCTCGAACTCATCATCTAGTCTTTGAAAACCTTCATAATCTATCCCTTCTGGGATTACTCATGTGCTTCATGCTTGTTTTGGTCTAGGGAAAAGTTCATCGACGTCACCAAATTGGGAAACAGGCCAACTACTTTGGCACATCTATTTCGCACTTCTGACCGGCCGCTGATGGAGCCAACGTGCCTCCTTGTTGACACAGTTCTGTCGATAGGGTTTCACTTCACATTGTCGTCAACAAACACCAACCAAACACCCTTAAGCACTGACCCATAAAGGTTTTACCTTTTCCAGCAACAACCATGAAGTGAGTCAAGTCTCACCCAAGATGGTTAAGGGGGTTTAAGGATCCAGGTTTCCGCAGTGGGGGAAGGCCACGCAACTACTTCAATTCTATTGCACCATAAACCAAAGATTCATCATTCGCATGCATTCATACATTCATATTTCTCACATTAACCATGTATTACCCATTCACATATTCAATACAGAGTTGACATTCACATTAACAGGGAAATACAAAAGCTTGCAACAATTGAGACTTTACAACAGAAATCATAACGCAACATTCACCATTCAACGTAACAGAGACAAAAGAGCAGATCCGAACATCTTCATGCATTAACTCATCAAAACCTGCGGTATAACCTTCGCAAAAATAGTTCAGAACATCTTATCGCAGATCCATCCAAAATTGTGGAAACAGAGCAAAACACAATCGAATCGCATAGTCACAATGGTCATGCAAAAGGATTCTAGGATGCCCTTATGCTTACATTCATACTCTTATTTATAGCCAATTATGGCGGTTACAAAATGGTCCAAATGACCATTTCTAACAAACTAAACTGATATTGCGCTTCCTTGTTCTTTGCAAATGACCCTTTCTTCCACGGATGGTCCTTCTTTGCAGCTGTCGGCTTCCACACTTCATGCGGACTAATCCCGTGCCAATAATATATTTGAGTTTATATATATATATGTGTGTGTGTGTGTGTGTGTGTATATATATATGTATATATATATATATATGTATATATGATTTTTTTTTTATATTCAAAGTAGAATGATATATATATATATTCTTTAAGTGCAAATGCATAGTACAAGTATACGAGATAGGATATATATATGAAAAAAGACCCACTAGTCTATTTAATATAGTACTACTATTTTCCATAATATCCCTTGAATATAGCACTGTTATTTGCCATAATATCCTTTGGAACCTTCCTCCACCAATCAACCTTGCCAACACCATCTTCCGATCCAACCACTTTTATAGATCATTCCAAACCTGAAGAGTAAAAGGATAGTCCATGAAAAGATGTGTGACACTTTCACCTACATTTCGACACAAGTAACAAATGTCAAGCCCTATTTTTTTGTTTTTTTTTTCTATAGGAAATAATAGGATGGGATCTTATCATTATCACAAGCCACCTGAACAATTTGTCTTTTTGGGAGTACTTACCTTCCAAATAGAAGACCACCACTAGCTTTGTTCTTGAACCTCCTAATAATTCATATATTTTTTGTGCAGTATAAGTGCCCCACACCTTATTCTCTTTCCAAACCATCTTGTTAGGTCCATCCCTCAGTCGTACATGTCCACTCCTCAATTAATTGATAAAACTTGTCCACTAAATTGCCTGGACACCTTCAAACCCAAATGATAAGAACTAGACCATCCTTGTTGCTAAATAATTGTGCTTGCCTCATTCACCATGTCACTCAATGTAAATATACCTCTTTGGTGCAGCCTCACTAGTAAATATTCCAACAAGAAGATATTAATGCTACAAACCATAATTGAATCCTCCCCAATATTCACCAACAAACCCTCACCGACCCTCCAGGTTAGATGTCTACAAGTGAGTAGAGAGGTAGGGACCATATCCTTTTAATGATTGGAAGAATTCTTACAAGATATATTAACAAATATGATCTAATCCAATAATGTCACATGAACCAAATACTACTGCACTAGGGTCCTCTTCTACAATCCATATTTCGATACAAGGTTCCATAGAATTTTTGTTACAATAGGTAGACTAAAAGGAACTAAATAGTTTACCCCCCATCCACCCAAATGTTTTGCATGTACTAACAATTTCCATAGAGGCAAATGGAATCCAAAAATATCCTTCTCCCATTTCTACAGAAAATCAAAACATAGTCTTTGTATTCTTTCTGAGGCACCATTAGGAATATGTGCAAGAATACACCAACATATTGTATAGCTTATAAAACAGAATTAACTAGATTTATTCTACCACCCCTAGACATCTATTGGTGGCATTTGAAATGTATCCATTTTCCAAATTTATTTTTAAGACACCCCTAATATTTGATACCATACTAATTAGGCTTTAGATAATATCCCTAGTATTTTAGACCATATGATAAGTTAACAGTTCTAGACTCAAACAATTGACTAATACTCCCAACTAATTGATCATTAAGACATTAAAATTGATGGAAGAATTTAAGAATTTTTTCTCCATCCCAATTGCTTCATAAAATGTTTGTAATACCTCTTGAAAAAAACTGACCTCTTCCACTATTCCATATGCAAATAATAGTACATCATTAATGAATAGCATATGAGTAAGATGCTCTAAACCTCCCACATTTATTCCTTCAATCTTCCTCTCCTGTTAAGCTACAAGTAAGGCTCTGCTCAAGCCTTCTGCCACTAGAAGGAATACATAAGGTGAAAGTGAACAACCTACCACAATCGAATAGAAGGTTTAAAGAAGGAAAAAGTTGCACCATTGATAAGAATTGCATAAGAGATCGCCATGACACACCCCATAATCTAATTTACCACCTTCACATGGAAACCTATAAGAATCAATAATAATCTAATATATAACCAACAACACTGATCGTAACCTTTGGAAAGGTCCAACTTCATCACTACAACATATAGTTCATGTTGTCTAATAGAATAAAGGGCCTCTTGTGATGACCATATTTCCTCTTGGATGGAACACCACTCCAATAACCCTAATTATTTTGCAGAGATAACTCTAGACAAGATCCTCTTAAGTTGAATTGTAATAATTTTTGAGAGGATATTATAGACACAGTTACATAGGGAAATAGGCTTAAAATCCTCAAATGAAGTAGCTTTGTCCACTTTTGCAATTAGGGTGATAAATGTGGACCTAAAGGAACCCAACACTTTCCCATTGAGCCTCACATCTTGTGCAACTTTGAGAAGATAGTCCTCAAGCATATAAAAAAATACCAGGAATAATTAAATGATTTATCCCTTGAGGCCAAGGCTTTTGTCTTAAAATGTGAACATCACTCTAAGGATTTCATCCTTGGATATTTCTTCCAAAAAAATCCTAGTTGATATCTTCAAAAACTAGCTTAGGAAAGCAACCTAAAATCTTTATTATTTCAATAATTTTATCTCAAGTTAGCTCCTATAATATCTAATCAAATTATTTGACTTCCAAAGAAGCCAAATCTCTAAATCCCTTCACTGATCGACCATCCTCATCTTAAATCTCTCATATAGTGTTCACACTTTTCCAGTGATTAGTAAATCGATGAAAGAACTTAGTGCTCTCATATCCAATTTCAAGCCAGGTGGCCCTACTATTTCACATCCACTCATCTTCTCGATCAAGTAATACCTTTTTTTTATGGTTTCTAACTCATCCAACCTTAACCCCCCCCCCACACTAAATTTACCTAAGGAGTTCTTTTGAAACAGTTCTATAAGAGAGTTATGAACCTCCACCAATGAAGATGATTGAGACTTCCTCCTGGCTGCTACCCAAGTCATAACCTTCTCTTTAACTAGTTTCAAAGATGTCATAAATTGTTTATTATCATGAATGTTAAGGCTATCATCGTATACCTTCCAATTTCCTTTGATAAGGTCCCATAATGTGTTGTCACCTAGCCATGATGAATAAGATTTGAAAGGACCACAAGAATTTTCTACCTATAGTTCTAGTTGTAAAAAGATAGGGAAATAATATGGAAAACCATTGGGCTCCTCCCACATATGAAACCTGACAACCTCCTGCAATATCAAATAAGATATAATTAAATTATCAAGCCTTTTGGAAACACTGTCACTGCCTTTACGATTATTCCTCCAAATAGGACTAAGAGAGAGAGGGGTTCCATATCCACCAACCATAGTTATTCAAAATGATGAATAAAATAGTCAACGAGTCGATAAATATTGGATGAAAGACCCCATACCTCCATCCTGTTGAGTGTGACATTGAGATCTCCACCAATGAGTACATTTCCTTCACGAATTGGTTGCAAGTAAAAAATATGTCCTTTTGTTGTTTTTCCCCATATGGGCCATATAAGTCCATTATTGTGAGATAAAGACCTAATCCCTTTCTCCAAAAGTTGGTTCTAAGTACTAAGCATACAAAGAATGAGTTGATCAAAGATAAATTGGAGTTCCAACTAGTAATAATCTCTCTGGACAAGTCCACTGAATCCACAGCTAAAAAATCCCAAGAATTAAAAACCTTCCTACATTTATCAATTAGAGTATCCCTATCCCCCATTGTTTATTGTATTAAAATGAAATCAAAGTGCTCCTTATCCACTAATATACACAAAGAAAGCCTCTTTATAGCCAAGCTACCCACCCCTCAAATATTCAAGGAGAGGACCAACAACAATAAACCTTGTTAAAGGGTTGGTAATTCTCTAAGAAGCCTTAACTGGTAGTGCTTGTTTCCCTTGTTGAACCTCAAGACTTGATCATTCCTACACAATGCATTATTGTTGCTACAACATCCCCACCAAAATTTTGTAAATATTGGGGCCCCTCCTTTATTTTGTTTGAGAAAGTTTTGCTTAGAAGTCAAGTCCCATCTAGAAGGCCTTTTCATAATTAGTTTTTCTAAGAGAGCAAGTTCTTTAGCTTTGTTTTTTTTCCTTAAGTAAAACTCATCTTTCCCAACTGAAACGGTGGCACAAATTGTCAAGTTGATCCACAACGGTCGATTTCATTTGTTAAGTTTTTTTACCCTTTCCCATTTTGGTGCAACTCATTGAGTCGTGCCGCAACAAGCGGGTGTTTTTTGTTAAGTTGTAAAATTTTCTTGTTTCGGACGAATTTTCCTAGTTCCGCCGCAACGGTCGGACGAACTTGCCCAAACCTTCTGAAGCGCAGCCTTTTTCCTATTCTTTTTCCCGAGTTTTTTGTTGCGACGAGTCTCACCGAATTGCATCGACATGATCGACAGCCTTTTGTTGTTTCTGCTAAAGCCTCTTGTTGTGGAAAAACTTGTGAACCTGGCCCGAAACGGCCGACATTTTTGTTTAAGTCTTAAGTGCCTCGATGCGTTCCGGCGGAACTCAACAAGTTTCATCGAAACCATCATCTGTAAACCGTGAGGAGCGCCGTAAAACTAAAACGACAGAAGCGACCGGTGGGACTCAAGCCTAGTCACTGAAACACAGCAACAATCGCCAAAACATTTGTCTCTGCTCCGAACTCAACAAAATTTGCTGACGCACTGCGCTTTCTCTCAGCCAGTGTGGCTGATGCTAGGTGCTCCAACTCACCGAGTGGTGCCGTTTTCAGTGGCAAAAAGTTAATGCTCGAGTGGCACAAAAGGATGACGGTCCCCTTACCATAATGATGTTTTTTAATGCCCACTTGCCCGGTCATGTCAAGGTTAAATGCTCGCACGTGTGGGGGGATTATATATAAAAAGTGGGATTTTTGGGTGTTTATTGTTTTTTTATTGTTAAGCTTTTAAAACTCCGTTCGAGGTCTCTCCCACCATACAAGGACAGCGAGGTATGCAGTTTTTTCAACCACATCAGACCCAATTGTTCGCTTCCAGTTAAGTAGATCTATCAAGTTTTTTCTATCTTTTTTCTTTAGTGGCTAAAGCGTATGCTTTTTCGTTGAATACCATTTCGATAGCTCCTCCCATCACCACAGCCACCTTTGTCATTGTTGAAACATTTCTCTACGCCCGGTTAGTCATTCCCAAAGTATTTTAAGGGACACCACTAGACCTTGTTCCCTATCCCAATAAGCTATCTAGCTTGAGTCATAACGACCCAAACCGACGCAATTGGCAGTGCCTGGTCAAAACCACCCGAGCTTGTTTCCCACTCGCGTCCTATTATGTATATTCCCAGTGCCTTTAGAAATTTTTTTAAGCACGGTGGCGCGTAGTCTCGCTCCCTCAATCCCACTTGAAAGAGAAATCTAGCCCTACCTTGTTGTTTTAATAGAAAATTAATGTTTTCTTACCATGTGCATTTTAAATTGCTGCTTGAATTTTGTTTTAAAAGTAGTATCATCTTGAGGAGTTTTGATAATATTGTTCAGTGAGGCTATGCTTGTATAATGTAATATTTTAGCTCAAAATTTGATTATGTATTCACGTTTGATTAGGTATTCTACTTATGCATGGTTTTTTCCAGGTTTAAACACAATGTCGAAAGGAGCCAAGAAGAAGTCTAAGATGTCTGAGCCCGAATCAGGTGGTGAAGCTGTTCTGGAAACAAGGGTCGAAACGCTGTATGAGGATACCAAGCCAATTAAGGGTATTTCCCCTGAATTCAAGTCAGGGGAACTGCACCACATGATAAGAGATCAGGATATTCCCAGAGCAGTCCTGGAGGAAATGTATTTGTATCAAAACATCCGAAATTCTGGCATCACAAGAGCATCCACGTGACCAGAGCTTTTCCCTTGCTCGAAAGTCATCAGATGGATCCTAGCACATGCTAATGCCCAATCAAGAGTTTTGTCTGATAGCATGGGTAAATCTTTTTCCTCATTCCAACTAGCCCACATTTCGACAGCCTACAAGTTTCCCTGTCTTCAAACGCTGTTGAACGACGCTTGGCTCGAAAGTCTCAACATGGATAACTTGGAAATGGCCAGGAAGCTGTTGATTACAGGAAAGCAACTTAGGCTAAAGGAGAGTGATGAATATGAAGTCCAAGCGCTAAGGCCTCCTTTCAGAATCATTGCCCTCATGCTAAGTAGAATCTTTCGAAGAGCTTATGGAACTGTTTATAAGTTGCATTGGATTCCTTTAATCCACTATGTAGATTTCAAAGGCACAATTTTCAATTGGGTGGACATCCTCTCGGTTAATCCGTCATCAGTTGTAGCTGCTACTAAGGAAGGGTTGGTTCGGAAGAAATCAGAATTCTACATGTCATCATACCTGGTCGACTGCATTCTGTCAAGGCATCATTTCCCAAAGTTAGGATGCATTTGGAACAAGGTTGACTGCCCAGTTTATACCGCTTATAAGATCTTGTGGGCCTAGAATTACAAAAGCTATTACAAGGCAATCTGTGAAGAGTTTATCATGCCTCTGTATGAACTGATGTTCAATAGTGAGCCCAGTTACCTATCTGAGAATGCCATGACAGTCATGGAAAAATATGGTGATTTTTATTTTTCAGAAGAGGGCACCTACATAAGGATGTATGGAGGTTCCAAGCCACCATCTCTCCTACCCAGGTATGTTACTGATTTTGTGGTCCACAGGGAGGCAGTCAGGAAGCTCTTTATAGATGGGGTTGGCAGTTTCCTGAATAGATTGAAAAAGGTCTCTTTACTAGCACTTGCCTTCTATGTCGAAGCATACAAGTTCTCTAAGGTCAAATCAACTGAAACCTTTATTTAGGAATTAAGAGATTTTCACTTTGGGGAGAGAATTTTCACGAAGAATGACAGTCTTAATAAGGCTACAGACCATTGCAGAGAAGTCAATGCGCACTACTTTGATGAGGATGAAGAATTTTTTAAAGGGGTCAACAATATGACCAAACTCGGAAGGCGCCTTTGCCCGAAGAGCAGAACTGGCTCTAGCTCCACTGCAACCCAAGCTTCCAAGGAGGCAGAGTTGCAAAGGAAAAGAGAGGAAGTTGAAGCTCTGACGAAGGAGGAGCAAAGGATCAAAGAGGAGGTTGAAATATTCCAAAAGGAAGTAGTGGAAAAAGCGCAGAAAGAGTAGGCGGATAGGCTCTGAGATGAAGAAGCTCTAAGACTTCGAGATGAAGAATTAGAGAAGATCAGAAAAGAAGAATCCGCTAAACTGCAAGAAGAAACAGAGAGGAGAGAAAGAGAAGCAGTTGAAAAGCAGGAAAAGGCCGAAGAAGAAGAGAGGCGGTTGAAGGCTGAGGAAGAAGATAAATCCAAGAAGGATGCGGAGGAAAGAAGCCCAAACATGCTGGACATGGACATTGACTCATCCCAGGTGACCCAGGACTTAACTATCGAAGATGAATTCCCCATAGGAGAGCTTCCGCTCGTCCCTTTTACCTCGTCAAAGAGTCACACTGTGACTTAGTGGGACAAATTTGTTTTTGATAAGAAGTTGAAATCCATTGTGCGAAAGACAGAGACAAGGATGAAGAAACCCTTTCACCCGGACATTGTCACCAAGCGAGAAACCACTGTCATGCAAGGCACTCAGAGTGTTCCCGAGTTTATGGCATTTACCACTGTAGCTGCTGCCAAGGCAAGCAAAGAAAATGTACACAAGATAGTGAATGATGTGGAAGTGGGAAAGAAGAGGACGTGCAGGTTGCAACTTACTTTGGTAAAGGAAAAGGCATATAGAGAGTTAATGGTAAAGAAATATGATGTCCTCGTATCGGAGAAAAGGGAATTATCGAGTAAGTTTCGAAATCTAGAAAAAGAAAAGGAGAATTTGGTAGTACAAATAATGATAGTAGAAGGAGAAAAAATGATCTCGAAGCCAGAACCATTCAGTTGGAAGAAGAGAAAGAGCTGATGACAGAGCAGTTAGAGCTAGCAAACAACAAGGAAAATGATTTGAGCCCCTTTCATGAGCAGTCCTGTGACATACTAAAGAAGATATATGAGTCATAGGAACTTCTTACTGAAGAAGTCTGCAGAATGAAGGCGATGGTTTCCAGGATTAAAGAAATTAATTCCGAGGCCAATAGGATGAGGAAGAAATAGGCGTGTGTAAAGGAAGACATTGGGAAGCATATCGAACGAAGAGAAGGGGAGTCAGGCTTCCCCAAACACCTCCCTCTCAAATCCGTGGCAAATTTTAAATCGGATGCAGGCTTCATGGAATTTTGCAAGAATTGTGGTGTAAAGTTAAACTCCGTAATCCAAGCCACCATCGAAAAATGCAGCAGTCTCTATCTTAGCATCCAGGAAACTCATGGAAGATGTCAAATTGTTGTTCCTTAGACTCTAGAAGACTTTCTAGACAAAGACCAACACTTGTATGAGTTGAAGAATGAGCTAACCAAGGATATGGAATATGTGAGGAAAATAGACTTGTTAACGGCAGAAGACCTTCACTAGTGCATCAGGAAACCCTCCATTCACGCTCACCTTCTTGAAGAGATCCTCCAGACTGCAGCAGCAGAAGTGCAAAACATTGAAGTAGAGTTAGCCAAGCCTAAAATCTCCTTGAAATTCATGCTCTCTGCCCCTGCCAACACCATCGTAAGAGAAACAAGCATATGGGTTAGCTATATAGTAGAGGTGGACAAACCAGCTGAGGTAGAAGTGCCGGTTGTATCAGGAGCTCCAGCCGGGAACTGATTTGGCACTACATAATTGTCTAATTTTGATCTGGAAACACTTTTTCCTCTTTATCTTAGTTGTGAAATTAAAGACAGATGGATTTTTGGTCTCTATTGTAAAAAACATTTGGGAATTATTCTAATTTTGTAAAAGGGCACTAAAAGACAAATTAAAAGATTCCTTGGGATTAGAGTACTCGTAGAGCCCTTGGAGCATTTTGTAAAGCTATATATAGATGAATAGAGAAGGGTAGAAATACTTTTGGTAGGTGGAAGGACTAATTTTGTCTTGTACGTGAATTATGTTATTGCATTTATAAAAGAGACTCCATTTTGCGTGGAAAGGACATTGTTTTTTTGCTTGAAGATGTGTTAAATGCCTGTTGGATTACTTCTGCATCACTTATATATATACTGTGAGATCATTCCTTGTTGTTCTGAATTATTTCTTTGTAATGAATGTTCTCATATTTTTTTGTGCAAAGATGTTTATCTTAGTGAGTAATGGAATATTTTAATTCAATCAAAGCTATCTTTGATATCTTTTACCTTCTGCTGGAAATGCATCTTTATGATTAAATAGCTATCTATGAGATCTTTGGATGTTTCTTTCAGCATATTACTCATACTTTCAGTTTGCTCCTTGCAAGGATAGATTAATTTGCTTAAATATTTGTAGATCAGATTTGTTTAATTGCATGCATTTAGTTAAAAGCACTTGCATATCATCTTTAAAATAAAATACATAAACGGTGGATCGGGCCGCAACCAGTGAAAATAATACAAATCTTTAAACCTTAAACGATAGTCGTGCCGTTAACCAGATGGATTCTCCACACCAAATGGTGAGCGATCTAATTGGGCTTACTTACTGGATAGAATCCCTTGCTGATTGTTGTTGTGATTTTTGAGGCATCAATAGTTTTTGGAGCTAGAAGGATGGCCACTAGTGCATGGCTGGCAGAGGAGATCCTCCCATTAGAATAAATCTCACTGAAGATCCGCTTGAAACAACTATCCTAGACAATTTTGATCTAGAATCAAGAAATCAAGAAGATCCCAATTCTGAAATTGAGCAGCAAGAAACACTATACGCTGTTTCCTTTGAAGAAGTAGCAAATTTCATAAGACACACCCGTTCCTATGTTAGAGAACTTGGTGGTTTGAATGTAATTCCCCTACTCCCCAGAAGAAGAGATCCTATGAGGGAAACAAAGTACACAAGAGATTCAGTTCTGGTTCATAACTTAGAAGAATTGGTAGATCTATCTTTAGAAGAAATCACAAAGCCTCTTGGAGAAATCATACTCAAAACTCCTCCAAATCTAGAAGAACCACACACTCCCTGTAATTCTCCACTGCACACTCTACCACATTCACCACCAAGAGCCATGGCTGTACCCGAATGGAGAGCCAGAGGAGTGCTGAATCTAGCTGGGCCATTCCATGATATGCCCAAAAATCCAGAAAGGTTTTTCCTAAGTATGATCCTGGGAAAGGTATTTCTGCTGAAGATCACCTTAAGATACTTTATTTGGCTCCGAGTCTTCTAAATGTGCAGTATGAAGATGTAGTCTGTAGAATTTTTTCCTATACTTTTGAACCCAAGGTATCTTCCTGTTATTTTAGTTTACAAGCTAGTTCCATATGAAATTGGGAAGAATTTGAGAAGTGTTTCTTAAGTAAGTACGAAAATCAGAAGACAGTCGCTACACTTATGAAAGAATTGTTTTCCATGAGAATGGAAAAGAAAGAAACGATTCAAGAATTCAATCAAAGATTTACTACATTGTTAAATAATTTTAGTGCTGCAGCTAGACTAGATGAAGAATCTTTAGTCGAATATTACACAACAACGCTTGATCCTCTAATAGCAATGTTTGTCAAAAGAACCAAGAAAACTACCTTGATAGAAAACTACGAAGAAGCCAAGAAGGTAGAGGAAGAAGCATACAGTATTGCTAAACATTCCATTGATCTGGAAACTAAACCAACAACTACTAAGAAAACCCTGCTGCTAAGTAGAACTACGGAAGAGCCATCAACAGATATGGAAAACGTGGTCAAGATGATGCAAAAGTTCTCTAATAAAATTGTAGATCTGGAGAAAGTAAGGTGGCTAGCACATCTAGAAAGCCATTCAAACCTTTCTACAATAAAAAGGAGGAAAATGGTGAGCCTCTTCCACCTATGAACAACTTAGCTATTTTGAATTTAAATGAAGTAGGAATGTACTATTTCTGCACTTTCCATCAGGAACCACACTCTGAAAAAAGTTGCCCGCAATGGATAAACTCAATGAGTTTGGTGATGACCCAAATGTTGAATGCACAAGTAACAGATCAGGAAGATCCTAAGGAAGAGCAGATCCTTGAACATGAAGAACCTGCTCCAGAAACCACTATGGTGTTATGGGATTGGGTGCCTCTAACAGATTTAATTGAAGATAATGTTAAAGAAGGTCAAGTTTCAGCTGTAAATGTCACTACTTGGAGCAAAGGTCCAGTGGTTGATCCAAGCCCGACTGCTCCCAAGACTAAGTTTTCCAAGGAGGTACCCAAAAGGAACATAACTGTCAATCCACCGCAGCCTAAGGAAAACCCAACACCTACAAAACAACCCAGCGCAGAGATAGACAAACAACAAAAAGTTACATCAAACAAGACAAAAAATCAACCAAAAGTTTCAAAAGAATGTGACATGGGATATGATATAATTGAAGACATTAAGAAGGAAAAATAAAATGTCTCTATATTTGATATGTGTAGTGTCAAGCACTCTAATTGCAGATAATTAAATATCAAACACACAGAGCGTATGAAATTTATTGTCAACCCGAGAAAGTCTTTTTATTTCAAAGGACAAGTGCACAATATATGCTTAAACACAAAACCATTAGAAGTGAATACTTTTATCTTCTATCATCCATATTCATCCCAAGAATCTCTGCAATCCCAATTGCCTTCTAACTGCTATACTACAATTCTTTTCTATTATGCATCAAAGAGAAATGGTATCAGATCTAATCAACAATTGCAAGAAGGAAATCTCATCCGCATTCTAAAATAATCAACTGTCTAATCTAATCAGCTGGGAATCATAAAGCATGACCTGCACATTACTCTAGAATTTTAATGAAGGAGATTGAAACAACTGTTCTAAGAAACTGAATTGCAGAATATAAATCAATCAACACATAACAGGAAAGCTAAATTGTAAGAGCTCCTGGGATTACGTTTCAGCTGTAGGATGAACACGGCAGTGTGAACAGAAATTGAAGTGTGTAAAACAAACCTGACTCAGTCGACTGTTATTGATACCATTCACCAATCTCACGGAAATATAATCGTTACTAAGAAATCCACACAATAAATATTGCTGCTGCGTACAAAAGAAAGAACAAAATATCACACGACAAGAAAGATGAAATCCTAAATTAACACAGCAATCTCTGTGGAAGACGGGCCCAGTCTTCACACAGAGACGCTGGTCGAACAACACTCTCTTTAACTCAGAAATAACTCCTTATATTAACAGAAGAATGAGTACACAGTTTCGGCTCGGTTGCTAATACAAGATAAATTAATTGTCTGCTGTCCAACCCCTCGATCGAGGCAATCCCACATATTTATACATACAATTTGCAACATCTAAACCTATAATTGGGCAGCCATGAAGATATCTGATCTTCAGGCGCCCTAAATAATCTAGCTGTTACAATGCGTGGCAGAACTGAAATATCCAAATATGAGGGGAGTTATTAACTGTCCCAAGAGTGGCGGTCCTTCCAGCTCACAGCTGGATTCGAGCAGCGACATACTTAAGATAGCACTTTATGTTACAGCTGCCCTGCCACGACTGTGCCTTGATTGACGATTTGAGCCCCAAGGAACCTTCTACAAGCAATGGACGTCCCTTCCTCCATGACTTGTTCAGCTCCGATCTTCCTGCAGTCTATTTGTCTTACTACCTTCATAAATCGCATCATGTTAGCACAAATTAAGAGATGCACAGCTTTAATCATCACAATCATAAGTATTAATACAATAAAACAATAATCGGCCATACCTTGGTAAATTGGGGAATAATATAAGGACAATAAGTCGAATTGCCAAGGTAATTGGTGTGAGACAAGGGAAGGGAAGATGATAAATGATGGTCAAAAAGGGCCAATTCTGGGCTCAACATGTAGTTTTCCCCAACAAAGAAAGAAGTTGTTGGAATCTTTTGACCCACAATCTAGTACTTCGTTAGCAAACAATCATGAATATCCTAAAATAAATGAAGCTAGTATTGGTGGGAAATCTAGATTCCAAACTTTGCCTTTTCTGTTGACCTTTGAAATTTTTAATTATAATGTGCATAACTGTTTGGTAGATTCTGGAGCTTCTTCGAATGTCATGCCATTGTCAATATGCAAAAATATTAATGGGTAGCCAATTCCATCCCCATCTCAGATCATATAGTTAGATAGAATTGCTGTTAAAGTCATTGGAAAAATGAAAGATGTGATTATTAGGTTGTCATTAGATCCTAGAGTGTGCCAATTTATTGACATAATGGTAGTTGATATTCCTGAGGCTTATGTTTTGATATTGAGAAGGGACTGGTCTACGAAACTGAATGGTTATTTTGCAACGGACTAGTCTCACTTGTGGTTGCCATACCAGAATAGACAAAATCAGATTAAAATACTAAGAGAACCTCACATGAAGCAAAACGTAACTCAGTTAGAGGAAAATAATGAAGTTGTAGCTTTCTCATCTTCAGTTTTGGGAAATTATTTTTTAGAGATTGAACCGGGTAATTATCAATCAGAAAATGTTATCCACGAATTAGATGAATAGTCCGATCTCCTTCAATTTTCTCAGACTGATGATATTGACTGTAACATAGTAGGATTAGTCACTGACTTAGGTGACAGTGATACTAACTTAGTTAAAACAAAAAATGTTTTTTGGGTTCTATACTTTGACAGTTCCAAAAATCAAGAAGGATCCGGAGCTGATTGTGTTTTAATTGACCCTGAAACCAACAAACACTTTTTATCTTGTAGACTAGAGTTCGAATGTACTAATAACACTACTGAATATGAAGCTTTGGTCCATGTATTAAAGAAGGATATTGGTTTAAACGTCAAGTACTTGAAAGTATTTGGCGACTCATAAATAGTTGTCAGACAGGTGAGGGATACAATTCATTGTCTTTCACCACATTTAAAAGGTTATTAGTCTGAGGTATGGGATTTAATTTCACATTTGATGCTTTTAATATAAATTCTATTCCTAGATTATAGAATGATGCAGCTGATTTACTAGCTACATCCTTCTAGATTAGTGCCTACCAATAACAAATGCTCTATTAAATTGATTTTTAGGCCATATGTCTCGGACAACATTACAAATTTTAGAGTATTTGATGAGGACGATCAGATCATCAGTTTCCTAACAAATGAAGATGCTTTCCAAGAAGCCATAATCGATGAAGAGAAGCATGATCTGGATTTACAGAGAAAAGATGCTGCTAAAGGAAACTTCATTCCCAAAGGTGTGAGAACTCTTGAAGGTTTGTTTGATCTTCAGAGTAAATTCAGAAAGCCGACGAATGTCAAAACTCATAGCTCCTCCATGCAGCATGAATTGGTGAATCTAGGCACAGAAGTTGAGCCAAAATATGTCAATCTTGGTAAATGTTGCTCACTAGGTGAGAGAGATAAGTTCATCAAACTGTTTCAGCAGTATAAATATGTCTTTGCATGGAATTATGAAGATCTGAAAACGTATAATACTCGCATTATACAACATATAATTCCAATGAAACCTGGTGTTAAGCCATTTCATTAGCAACTAAGAAGAATGCATCCTACGCTTGAGCCTTTAATTCAGAAAGAGTTAAAGAATTTGTTGGATGCAAAGATCATTTTTAAAGTCCGACATTCTGAATGGGTTGCTAATTTAGTCCCCGTACGGAATAAGTCGAGAGAGATAAGATTATGTGTGTATTTTCGGAACTTGAACAAAGCTTTCGATAAAGACAACTACCCTATGCCTCTAATGGAGCAAATTTTATAGATGGTGTCAAGATCAGAACTTTTTTCTCTACTAGATGGTTTCTCTGGATATAATCAAGTACTAGTAGCAGAAGACGACTGACTAAAAACCACTTTCTGTACTAAGTGGGGAACCTTTTCATATCGCAGGATGCCATTCGGATTGATAAACGCAGGAGCTACTTTTCAACGAGCAATGGACATTTTCTTTCGAGGATTGGGTGGTCATTGTGTTGTATTTGATCTAGATGATGTGACAGTTTTCTCAAAGAAGAGAGAAGACCATGTTTTCCACTTGAAGCGGATTTTTGATTGCTGCAGGAAATATGACATTTCTTTAAATTCCAAGAAAAGTATTTTTGCGGTTCTGGAGGGTAATCTCTTGGGTCATATCGTTTCAAAGAAAGGGATCTCGATAGATCAAGAGAGAGTGCAAGCTATCAACAAGATACCCATGCCCCATAACAAAAAATATATGCAATCATTTATGGGCACCATTAATTTTGTTCAAAGGTTTGTGCCTGACTTCGCTCAAATCGTTAAACCTTTGCAGCAAATGGTAAAGTAGAGTGTAGAGTTCAAGTGGACAGACTTGGAGAAAATTGCATATAAAGAAATCAAAGCTGCCATAGCTAATGCACCTTCTTTAAGAAGTGCATATTTTGAAAATGATTTTATCATGTACACCTTTGTTTCAGATAACTCTCTCGCAGCTGTGCTCACTTAGAAGGGAGAATTAGGAGACGAATACCCAATTTCCTTTATGAGCACTGGTCTGGAGGGAGCTGAACAAAACTACCCTATTGTAGATAAGCAAGCTTACAGAGTATTCAAAGTAGTGAAACAGTTTAAGCCATATATTCTGAAAAACAGAACTAAAGTCATAGTGCCTCACCCTGCTATTAGATCTCTTTTTGTTCAGAAGGAATTGGGGGAAAGGAGAGGAAACTGAATCACTACCCTTCAGGAGTATGAATTGGAATTCAAACCAGCTACGATAATAAAAGGTCAGGGTTTATGCAAAATACTTACTGAAAATCCAGTTGATGAAGAGCTATATTGGAGGAATGAAGCCGAGCTAAATATGATTGAGGTATGCCCTATTTTCACCGCGCCTGAGTCTTGGTATAGGGACCTAGTGCACTATTTACAACAAGGATATTTGCTGGAGCACTGGAGTTCCCAGAAAAGAAGGGCACTCCATATGAAATCAACAACATATCAAATCATTGATTGAATTCTCTTTAGAAGGAATTATGATGGCATTTTTCTCAGATGTCTGGAGAAAGAAGATGCAAATAAAGTGGTCAAAGAATTACACGATGGCCCTGTTGGAGGACACTATTCTGTAAAATTAGTCACAGCAGATCTAATGAACAAGTAAATCAATCACAACAGATGAACATAGAAAATATGGTGCAAAACTGTGCAAAACATGCAGCAGTGCTCTCTATCCCTGAAAGGGTGAATGAATTACAATACAAACTGTCACAATGACTGAGCAATTCGAATTGCCTAAGGAGGTCATTCGAATTATAGAATGGAGTAGCTTGACTCTAACTAGGAGTCCTCATCAATCAATCGGTGGTGCTCATCAATGCACAACAACCAGTCATCCAGGTGTCAATCTGAGTCTAACTGAGTGTAATAAGTGTAACTGAAGTGTGTAGCACTGATTTAGGATCTGGAGGCTCAGTGGGGGCGCATGGGAGGCTATCTGAAGTCAGAACAAGTCACCTAATCAAACTGGAGGTCCAACGGAAGTGGTACAGTCAGTCGGGAGTGAAACTAGCCTCAAATCAGGGAGAATTGGAGCTAACTGAATGTAACTGAAGTGGAACTGCAGTGGTAGGTGAACAAGTGCGCCCTTCTCTGGCAGTAGGTGAGAAGTGGGCGCCTTTCAGCCTAGGAGGGATAAAACTCTGTGGTAGGTGGCTCCCGGGTACTAGAATGAGGTGGATAAGGTGCTGGAGGCATCAAACTGGTGACTGGGATGCATGCCAGTGCATGCAAACCCTAGATTCTGCATGCAAACCCTAATTTGCATGCAAGATCCTGAAAAAGATGATGTGGATATCCGAACACCCCCCCTCAAGCTAGACTATGATGTGCCAACAAAAATAATGTGGGGCCCTGGTAACTAAGACCAAAGGTCACCCCAATACAATAATCCAAAAAATGCTGAAAAGAAACTAAGTGAGGAAAGAGGGAAAACCCAGTGGGAAGAAAGCCCCCCCTCAAGCTAAAGCATAATAATGAATCAATCTGTCTCCACCATGATGGAACTCACCCCCAACAGTGAACGGAGGTAAGAGAACTTCTTCTCAGTGAAGCTCTTGGTGAAGATGTCTGCAATTTGCTCATCAGTAGGGCAATATTGCAGAATGATGGTGCGGTCATGCACCAACTGTCGAATGTAATGCATATGAATCTCAATGTGTTTGGTCCTCTGCCGCTGAACTGGATCTGTGGAGATCTTGATAGCACTTTGATTGTCACAAAATAAGACAGTCGAAGTAGTGCCACCAAAACCAAACTCGGAAAGAATACCCTGCAACCAAACTGCCTGAATGCAGGCATTGACTGCCCCTCGATACTCTGCCTCTGCTGAAGAAAGTGCAATGGCTACTTGCTTTTTGCTGGACCAGAAAATAGCACCATGACCAATCATGAAAACATAACCGGAAGTGGACTTCCGATCAATGCTATCACCTTCCCAATATGAATCAGTAAAACCAATGAAATCTAGCTCAGAATCTGCAGCATAATGTATGCCAAACTGTCTCGTACCTTGCACATACTGCAAGATCCGCTTGGCTGCTCGCCAATGAAGCTCATGTGGCTGCTGCATATATCTTGACACGGCACTCACGGCATATGAGATATCAGGCTGTGAGTGTGTCAAATAAAGTAGTGAACCAATCAACTGTCGATACATACTGCAATCTGCAAGCGGTGTGGAATCTCCCTCCTCAAGACTGATTCCTGAGAGGAATGGGAACGGGGCTGCCTTACATTCAGCCATATTAAACTTCAATAACAGGTCGGAAGCATATTTTTGCTGAGATATAGTGATCCCATCAAAATTTTGAGCTATCTCCAAGCCCAAAAAGTGACTCAGCAAGCCCAAATCGCTCATGTCAAAAGCTAGATTTAAGGCAGATTTTAGCTTGTTTATTGAAGTAAGTGTGCTACCAGTAATAAGCAGATCATCAACATAAAGTACAATAACCAACAAATTACCTTGAACCATTTAATGACATATGGGGCAGCGGACCACTGATATCAGAATGGATCAATCCCAAAATAGTAGAGGCTCTGCTAGCCTTGCCGCGGTCGAATCTATGCTCGGGGTGCTTCCCAATAATGCAACCAGTGCATATTCCCTTCGAGGAACGGAGTTGTGGAATCCCATCTACCATGGATTTATTTGATAGCAGCAGCAAATACTTATAATTTAGATGTCCAAATCTTTCATGCCAAAGCCTACTAACCTCATTACCATGTGTGCGAAGAGCAGTGGGCTTTGCAAGCGGAATAAAGTGCGAAAACTCATAACATTTTGCAGTGTGGTTTGCCTTTCCAACCGCAACTAGTCTTCCACTTTTGATATCAGAAATTTCAACTGTATTAGGGCTGAATGTGACTTGCTTTGGTTCACCAGTATGTGTCATTTGATACACAGAAAGGAGATTCGAAGCTAAGGAAGGCACACAGAGAACATTCTGAAAGCTTCCATGTTCTACATGAATCGTACCTTTGCCCTTTGAAGAAATTTTTGAGTCATCTCCCAAATGGATGGGGATGGAGCTGTTTGGATCGAATGAGGAAAAAGAATCAATATTTGCAGCCATATGATTTGATGCACCCGAATCTATCAAGAGAGTAGTGGGCTTCGAAACCGTTGCCATGAGTGCTTGTCCTCTTTCATGATCATCATTCCGATCCTTCTTCCTTGCACCGTCAGGAAGGGTTATGTTGTTCTTTTCCAAAAGGAGGGCCATTTGATCTATAGTCTTCTTCATACATGAACTTTCGGGATGAAAGCCACGGTTACAATAAGTACATTTAGATTTTTGGTTACCTTCTTTGCCCTTTTGCTTGGATTTCGAACTGGATGGTGCATCCGTTTGCTTGCCTTTGTCTTTTTGCTTGTGAGGCTCGAATTTGGGCTTCTCCTTCTTTTGCTTTCCTTTACCATTCGATATCTTGGGTCCTTGAACAAATAGGGCTGAATCTTTGGAGCTTATGGACCCCATTTGAATCAACTTGTCATGCTCTTTTGTAACGAACTCAATGAAGGCATTCAAGGTAGGCATCTTCCAATTCGGGGTAGTTAGCCGACCGGAATTGAAAGTAGAGACAAATACCGAATAATCTTTCCCAAGCTTGCTTAGAATGGAGAGGATCAACTGTTTATCCTCTTTGATAACACCACTGTTCTTCAATTGCAAGTTCAAGTTCTTGAATTTTGTGAAGAATTCATTGATGGTCTCGAAATTCTCAGGATTAAGGCCAATCAATTCATTCTCTAATTGAAAAGCCCTAAGCTCATCCTGCTTGCCGAATAGTGTTTCAAGTTGCTCCCATATGGCTTTTGGAGTCTTCAATCCGCTGAGATGGAAGTGAAGATCCTTGGAGATGGAGAGACAAAGAAGACCATAAGCTTCATCAAGCTTGTTGTAGTGTTTGGTTCGATCTGACACATTGTTTGGCTCCAATTCGAGACCAAGAGTGACTCGGTAGTAACCTTTTGAACGTAATATGATCTCCATATCATCTTTCCAATCAAAATAGTTGAATGGGGTGAGGATAGGCTTTGAAGAAGAGTATTCCATTGCTAGGAGCGAGTCAAACTGATGTATAATAGGCTTGCATGCACAAGATAGCGAATGCAATTGCTGTAGGGAAGCTTGCATGCACAATGTAGCGAGTGCAATTGAAGGAGACAATAAACCTGCAAATCACATAAAAACAACCACAATAAGGTCGAACAATCCACCCTTTGAGAGTTGCATCACACCTGGGATTGGATTTCAAGCAATGTTGAATAGGTCCAATGTATCAGATCCAGGAATTATGTGGTAACTCAAGCTTCTGGAGTGGTATTGGAATATTTTTCAAGCTTTGCATGCACAGGAGCGAATGCCCTTGAGATATCTCATGCCAAACTTTTTGCAATTTTTAGCAATTCAGTCAAATCTTCTTGTATAAACACCTGTAGAAAAGAGATCTTGTCCCTGCAATGGCTCTGATACCATGTAAAATTAGTCACAGCAGATCTAATGAACAAGTAAATCAATCACAACAGATGAACATAGAAAATATGGTGCAAAACTGTGCAAAACATGCAGCAGTGCTCTCTATCCCTGAAAGGGTGAATGAATTACAATACAAACTGTCACAATGACTGAGCAATTCGAATTGCCTAAGGAGGTCATTCGAATTACAGAATGGAGTAGCTTGACTCTAACTAGGAGTCCTCATCAATCAATCGGTGGTGCTCATCAATGCACAACAACCAGTCATCCAGGTGTCAATCTGAGTCTAACTGAGTGTAATAAGTGTAACTGAAGTGTGTAGCACTGATTTAGGATCTGGAGGCTCAGTGGGGGCGCATGGGAGGCTATCTGAAGTCAGAACAAGTCACCTAATCAAACTGGAGGTCCAACGGAAGTGGTACAGTCAGTCGGGAGTGAAACTAGCCTCAAATCAGGGAGAATCAGAGCTAACTGAATGTAACTGAAGTGGAACTGCAGTGGTAGGTGAACAAGTGCGCCCTTCTCTGGCAGTAGGTGAGAAGTGGGCGCCTTTCAGCCTAGGAGGGCTAACACTCTATGGTAGGTGGCTCCCGGGTGCTAGAATGAGGTGGATAAGGTGCTGGAGGCATCAAACTGGTGACTGGGATGCATGCAAGATCCTGAAAAAGATGATGTGGATATCCGAACATATTCTGGATATACCACAGCTCACAAAATACTTAGAGATGGATATTATTGGCCCACCTTATTCGGAGATGCTCACGCCTATGCTAGGAATTGTGATGTGTGCCAAAGGAGTGCTAGGAAATTTCCAAAAGCAGTAGGACCACTGTAGCCAGTCATTATCTCTGAACCATTCGAACAATGGGGCAAAGATGTGATTGGAGATATAAACCCGAATTATTCACTCCAGCATCGGTACATCCTGACAACCATGGATTATTTTATGAGATGGATGGAAGCCACTCCCCTGGGAAAAGTTAATGAGGATGCAGTTATCAGGTTCTTAGAAGAGAACATCATAACCAGGTTTGGTTTTTCAATTTCCCTAGTTTTTGATAATGCAACTTATTTTTCATCTTTGAAAATAAATGAGTTTGTTTATGAGAAAGGAATTAAATTGCATTATTAAGCCAATTAATATCCCCAAGGAAATGGATTAGTTGAATCTACAAACAAGAACCTCTTCCAAATTCTTAAGAAAATCGTTATTGAAAATCAGAGAAGCTGACATACAGCCCTCCCAAATGCTTTATGGGAAGACCGAGTCACCCCCAAGAATGCCTTAGGAGCTTCCCCATACAACCTAGTCTATGGTAGAGAAGCCATCCTCCCTCCAAACATATTACTCCCATCCTTACAATTGGCCCAAGCCTCCCGAGGTTCCAGTAGTCAGGTCTTACAATCAAGAATTGACACCCTGCTCAAGCTTGAAGAGTCAAGGCAGAAACCCAAGGACCAATTCCACCAACACCAAGACATAGTCAAAGGATGGTTTGATAAACAAAAATATGGCAAGAGAAGTTTCGAAGTAGGTGACTTAGTTTTGAAATGGGACCATCCACATGAAGGTAAGGGAATGCACACAAAGTTTCAACATTTATGGGTTGGCCTTTACCAAATTTCTGAAAAGCTTGGCCCCTCGACATATAAACTGAGAGACTTGTAAGGGGAGGAAGTGAATATCCCTATCAATGGCCTCGCTTTAAAGCAGTACTTCGCATAGTCCTATGAGGACTTCTGTACATAAATAAGCACTCCTATTTCTTTTCTTGTTTTATGTTTTATTGCTTTTCGTCATTTTTAAGTTAGCTTGGTTTGAATTTTACCTTGCTCTTTGCTCAAGTTTTATTTATTCTTTCTTTAATAAATCCTAGCCGAACTCTTGGCTTAGCGATAAGATAGGGCTTCGAGCAACTGTCATAATCTTGAAAGGTAGAAATCCACTTATAAAGGAAATGTATCTTTGTGACTTTGCTTCCACTGATTGGTTTGTAGGAATGAAGATATCCTTTTCTTTTTGGTCAAGATAACCCCGGTTAAATAACTAAGATTTAGCATTTCCTTCTTACTATCTTGGGGCTCCATTCACTCTAACGTTAATGTTTGTCTCAGGAAGTTCACTATGGTAGAACCATGGAGAGGAAGCATGTCTCATATATGTATGGTAATTAAAATGATACCATGCTACAAGTAAAATCCAAAAGAGCTTATATCAAAGAGTCTGTTTTCCAGAAATTCTCACCTCAATTAAAGCACGGCTTAGAAAAGCAAAACATTCAATTAAGGAAGTTGTTCAAATAAATCATCCCAACAAGGTTATTCTCCATTTGTGAAGCATGATAATCAAATAAATTTCTCTCTCACACAAAAGGAAATTATGGATTGATGAACCTAAATCAAATATTGAAAGTTGAAGAAATTTATTTCTGGAAGGCTCAAATGCCAAAAGTCGTCAATCAAGAAACATCCAAAAAGGATGCAAATAGCATTGGAGTAAGGAACAAACGAATATGTCTATGAGATATTGTTACGATCATATAGAGTCCTATACTAGTTGGCATCTGAAAGATAGATTTTAAAATGAACTCCACACTCTGGCTGTGAGAGAGTTGTAAAGAAATCTGAGTCAAAGTTGCCTTTTGCCCAATGACCATTATGACAAGAGTGATCACTTCATTCGCAGAAGCTGAACTATGAAGGCATTTTTTAACGCATATAGCCAGCAGTTTGTATGTTTTATGACCTTGGGAAGAGTTTGTTTCAGAGATCTGTGTTCACTAGCGAATCGCCAATTGTTATTGCTACAACATCCCCCCCAATGTTTTTTAAATATTGGGGCCGCTCTATTTTTTTTGAGAAAGTTTTGCTTAGAAGTCAAGTCCTATCCAGAAGGCCTTTTCATACTTATTTTTTCTAAGAGAGCAAGTTCTTTAGCTTTGTTTTTTTTCCTTAAGTAAAACTCATCTTTCCCAGCCGAAACAACGACACAACTTGCCAAGTTGAGCCGCAACGGTCAGTTTCATTTGTTAATTTTTTTTAGGATTTCCTGTTTTGGCACAATTCATTGAGTCGTGCTGCAACAGGCGGGTGTTTTTTGTTAAGTTGTAAAGTTTTCTTGTTTCGGATGAACTTACCCAGTTCCGCCACAACGGTCGGACGAACTCGCCCAAACCTTCCGAAGCGTGACCTTTTGCCTTGTCTTTTTCCTGAGTTTTGTGTTGCGGCGAGTCTCGCTGAGTTGCGCCGACATGATTGACATCCTTTTGTTGTTTATGTTAAAACCTCTTCTTGTGGAAAAACTCGTGAACCTAGCCCGAAATGGCTAGTGTTTTTTTTTAAGTCTTAAGTGCCTCAATGCATTCTGGTGGAACTTAGCAAGTTTCACCGAAACCATCGCCTGTAAATCGTGAGGAGCACCGTAAAAGTAAAAATATAGAAGCGATCGATGGGACTCAAGCCTAGTCGCTGAAATGAAGTAGCAACCGCCAAAATGTTTGTCTCTGCGCCGAACTCAACAAAAGCCATCGACGCACTGCTCTTTCTCTCAGCTAGTGCGGCTGATGCTAGGCGCTCACACTCACTGAGTGGTGCTGTTTTCGGTGGCAAGAAGCTAATGCTTGAGCGACGTGAAAGGACGATGGTCCCCTCTCCATAACGATGTTTTTTAATGCCCACTTACCCGGTCATGTCAAGGTTAAATGATCACACGTGTGGGGGGGTTATATATAGAAAGTCATATTTTTGGGTGTTTATTGTTGTTTTATTGTTAAGCTTTTGAAACTCCATTCGAGGTCTCTCCCACCATACAAGGATAGCCAGGTCTATAGTTTTTTCAATCACATTAGACCCAATTGTTTGCTGCCAGGTAAGTAGATCTATCAAGTTTTTTCTATATTTTTTCTTCAATGGCTAAAGCGTATGCTTTTTCGTTGAATACCATTTTGACAGCTCCTCCCCTCGTCGGGACCACCTTTGTCACCGTTGAAACATTTCTCTGTGCCCGTTTAGTCATTCTCGAAGTCTTTTAAGGGACCTCGCTAGACCCTTTTCCTTATCTTAGCAACCTGTCCAGCTTGAGTCATAACGACCCAAATCGACGCAATTGGCAGTGCCCAGTCGAAACCACTCGAGCTTGTTTCCCACTCGCGTCCTGGTATGTATATTCCCAGTGATTTTAGCAAAAGTTTTAAGCACAGTGGCCACGTAGTCTCGCTCCCTCAAGCCGACTTGAAAGAGAAAGCTAGCCCTGTCTTGTTGTTTTAACAGAAAATTAACGTTTGCTTACCATGTGCATTTTAAATTGCTACTTGAATTTTGTTTTAAAATTAGTATCATCTTGAGGAGTTTTTATAGTATTGTTTAGCCAGGCTATGCTTGTATAATAAAATATTTTAGCTCAAAATTTGATTATGTATTCAAGTTTGATTAGGTTTTCTACTCATGCATTGTTTTTTCTAGGTTTAAACACAATGCCGAAAGGAGCCAAGAAGAAGTCTAAGATGTCTGAGCCCAAATCAGGTGGCGAATTTGTTCTGGAAATAAGGGTTGAAACGCTATATGAGGATACCAAGCCAATTATAGGAATTGCCCCTAAATTTAAGTTGGAGGAAATGCACCACATGACAAGAGATTAGGATATTCCCGGAGCAGTCCTGGAGGAAATGTATTTGTATCAAAACATCCAAAATTATGGCATCGGAAGCAGTGGAAAAGAAAGAATGGAAGGATTCCATGGTCGAAGAATACCAATCAATAATGAAGAATGATGTTTGAGATGTTGTCCCAAGACCTCAAGGGAAGTCTGTTGTGACTTCCAAATGGATCTACAAGATCAAGCATGCTGTAGATGGCAGCATAGAGAAATACAAGGCAAGATTCGTAGCTCGTGGCTTCTCTCAGAAAGAGGGGATAGATTATAAAAAAACTTTTGCTCCTGTATCCAGGTACACTTCCATCTCTAGCTGCAATAAAGAAATGGAAGATGCACCAGATGGATGTCAAGACTGCTTTCTTGAATGGTGTAGTTGAAGAGGAAGTGTATGTGGAGTAGCCACTCGGTTTTGAGACACATGACAGGAAGTCATATGTGTGCAGGTTGAAGAAAGCCTTGTATGGCTTAAAGCAAGCTCCTAGGACTTGGTATGGTAGGATGGACAACTTTCTATCCAGTTTGGGCTTTACCAAGAGTAAAGCAGATTCCAACCTTTACTACAAGGTTGAGGAAGGAAATCCAGTGTTGTTACTCCTATATGTGGATGACATGTTTTTTATAGGTAATGATAGTTTGATTGCTAATACAAAGAGGAAGCTTGCTGCCGAGTTCGAGATGAAGGACTTGGGGATGATGCACTATTTTCTAGGCATGGAGGTGTGGTAGAGTATAGATGGAATCTTCCTTAGACAAGGGAAGTATGCAGTAGAGATCCTGAAGAGGTTCAAGATGATGGACTGTAAGGCCATGGCCACACCTATGGCATCGAACCTAAAGCTTTTGTGTGATGCTTCATATGATCCGGTTGATGTCACGATGTATCATTAGATGATTAGGTCCTTGATGTACTTGACAAACATGAGACTAGATATTTTCTTTGCGGTGAACACATCGAGCCAGTTCCTGATGGATCCGAGGAGTGTTCACCTGGTTGCTGTAAAGCATATTCTGAGGTACCTGAAGGGTACAACTGATTACGGCTCAAGTATGATGCGAATCAAGAGTTTAACTTGTAGGGTTATGTTGATTCAGATTGGACAGGTAGTGTTGCAGATAGGAAGAGCACTTATGGGTGTTGCTTCACCATGGGATCAGGTGTGATCTCTTGGTTTAGCAGGAAGCAGTCCTGCGTAGCACTGAGTATAGTTGAAGCAGAGTATGTTGGTGCTTGTTTATCTAGTTGTGAGGAAGTATGGCTTCGAAAGCTACTGTTTGAGTTATTTGATCTCATGCTGGAGGCTACTGGTATCCTTTGTGACAACCAAAGTTGTGTGAAGATGTCTGAGAATCTGGTGTTCCATGACAGGTCGAAACACATTGAGATCAAATATCACTATATCAGGGATATGGTGCAGAGAGGAGCAGTGAAGCTCCTTATGTTGCGATGGATGAGGAGGTTGCAGATGTACTGACGAAACCACTAGCTAGAGTGAAGTTTGAGTACTTCAGAGAGAGGCTTGGTGTTCTTCAGATTGATGACACTCCGAGGAAGAAGTGATGGAGACATTTGTTGGAGCCATTCCAAGCATGATGAGAGGAGGATCCTTCCCATGGATGTGGATGTAAGCGCTGGATGATGAGAATCACGATGATGCTCCAGTTATTGCTCTATTTATGTACGCATCATGTTGGATGCTGGATATGATCAGTGGATCATTTATATGTATGTATGCATCATGTTGGATGTTGGATATGATCAGTGGATCATTTATATGTATGTATGCATCATGTTGGATGCTGGATATGATCAGTTGGATCATTTATATGTATATGTATGTACACATCATGTTGGATGCTGGATATGATCAGTTGGATCATGTGTATGTATCTGTAGATGTATCAGGTGGATACATGGTATGATCAGGTAGATCATGTATGTTGATATGTATCAGGTATGATCATGTATTTGTATGTGTATCAGGTGGATACATTGTATGATCAGGTAGATCATGTATGATGATATGTATCAGGAAGATACTGTGTATGCATCAGGTGGATGCATTGTATGATCAGGATGATCATGGATGACGAGCTTTAGGATGTTGCTCCAAATGACACGCATCAAGACGATGCAGTGTTGATGATCAGGATGATCAGGTGTACATCAAGATGATGTATGGTGAGTATCAGGTTGATACTTTGTGGCTGTGGAACAGGTTGTGCAGATAAGCATATAATTTGTGCCCTGGGAGATTTGCAGATACTCTTTCGAGGTTTTTCCTATGGCATGTAATTTGTGCCCTGGGGTATCTGGCAAATTATCTTTCGAGGTTTTTCTTAGGAGGACATATAATTTGTGCCCTGGGAGATTTGCAGATACTCTTTTGAGGTTTTTCCTATGGCATGTAATTTGTGCCCTGGGATATCTGGAAAATGCTCTTTTGAGGTTTTGTCCTATGGCATGTAATTTGTGCCCTGGAGATCTGATAAGTTGATCCGTGTGCTCATAATCAGTCCTAGGATGCTCTTTCAAGGTTTTTCCATGATCAAATGTAATTTGTGCCTTAGGAGATATGTTAGGTTGAGCCATGTGCTCGTAATCAGTACTGGGATGCTCTTTCGAGGTTTTGTGGTGACCACAGGTAATTTGTGCCCTGGGAGATCCGATAGGTTGAGCCATGTGCTCGTAATCAGTCCTGGGATTATCTTTCGAGGTTTTGTGGTGGTGTCACATATAATAGCGCCCTGGGAGATTCGACAGGTAGAGCCATGCGCTCGTAACAGCCTGGATGCTCTTGCGAGGTTTTGTGACGCACGTAATAAGTACTGAGAATTCCACAGTATGGCCAATGATGATGAAGACCTGCAGGTGGTGGGCCTACATCCAGTATGAAAAAGGACTAGCTCTGTAGAAATTCCTATGACAAGTAGATCCAGAGATTGATTGAGATAGCAGCATCGGTAATGATGATGATGATTCGAGGATGATGATTCGCTAATGATGATCCAGAGAAGAATACTTGTGCTAGCAGATATGTGTCAAGAAATACCTTCCTAGTTAAGAGGGAGTGTTGATGTATATGTAACTTCAGAATGTATTTCACCCATGTATTTCATCTATGTATATTTTACTCCTATAGAGATGTTATTATTCCTCTATACGGAAGTGTCGTCTTTTGTATTGACAAGTGTCGAAAGTTTTGTAACTTGCCGATGGGTTATTAGACCACCATGTGTGGGGTCAGCCCTAATTAAGTCAACATTGGGTTATTGTACTAATCTAGACAAGTTGGCCCCGTAATGTTATTGGGCAGTTAGGACAAGTATAAATAGAGATCTCCCGATCTCTATTTGGATCACTTCATAACTCACTCTTCCATCACTCGGAAAGTGGCGCACATGTGAGGAGGAGGATTAGCTGCTAGGAGGAGTCTATCACTGTGTACTTTGGTTTTACTATTGCTCTATCTATCTCTGAGGAAGTTGTGGGGTTTTTCACCTTAGGGTTTTCCCCACGGAAACTCTGTGTGTCTATTGTCTCTTATGTTTGCATCTTATGATGATTGATATGCTTGCTATGATTGATATGCATTGATATACTGTACATGTTATTCTCTTAGTAAAGATCCTAGACTATATTGAATTAATGCTAAAAAATTAACAGTATTAAATGATTAGGGTGGGATCGATCATACCTAGGAAGAGATAGTCTTAAATTATTGTGATGGGATCGATCATCCTAAGACATAAATATTCTTAAATGATTGTGGTGGGATCGAGCATCCATAGACAGTGATCCCGTAATTTCGAAAGTAAGTATAGTCTTAAATGATTGTGTCAGGATCAATCATCCCTAGACATAGATAGTCTTAAATGATTGTGGTGGGATTGATCATCCCTAGACAGTGATCTCGTAATTCCAAAAGGAAGGATACTCTTAAATGATTGTGGTGGGATCGATCATACCTAGACAATGATACCGTAATTCCGAAAGGAAGGATAGTATTAAATGATTGTGGTGGGATTGTTCATCCCTAGACAAAGATTATGAGTTCCAAAAGGAAGGATAGTCATAAATGTTGATCCTTAGACTGAATCCCTAGTTCCAAAAGGAAGTATTTTCTATGAGTGTTGGAATTGATCCCTCCTTCTGAAAGGAAGGATTGTCCATGATCCCAGTTCCGTAAGGAAGGATCACAAGTGTTGATGGAATGAATCCCTGGTTTCGAAAGGAAGTATTTTTCATGATACTAGTTTTGTAAGAAAGGATCACCAATGTTGATGGAATAAATCCCTGGAATGATTTTCCACGATCCCTGTTCGGAAAGGAAGGATCAAATAGTTGTTTGGAATTAATTCCAGGTTCCGAAAGGAATGATTTTCCATTACTCATGTTCTGAAAAGGAATGATCACCAGAGTTGTTGGACTAAATACAGAGTTCCATAAGGAAGGATTTTCCATGATCCTTGGTTCCGAAAGGAAGGATCATATATGTGCTGCAGGTGATGATGGTTCTGATGATGTTCCAGTATTGTAGATGAGGATGCTCCAGTGTTGTAGATGATGAGGTTCCAGGATACTCCAGTGCTACAGATGATGATGTTCCAATACTGTACAAGAGGATGCTCAAGTGCTGCACATGATGATGTTCTAGTACTAAAGATGAGGATACTCCAGTGCTGCAGATGATGATGTTCCAGTACTGAAGATGAGGATGCTCCAGTGCTGCAGATGATGATGTTCCAGTGCTGAAGATGAGGATGCTCCAGTGCTGCAAGTGATGGTACTTCATCTATGTACTGAAGATGATGTTGATGATCTTACAATAGTTGTTCTAGTTGTTGATGACGATGTTGAATAACTTCCAATGATTTATAATTGTATCAATGTTGTTGATGATTCCCCTCCTTTATCTGATGATGTTGTATAGAGTTACACATGCATATGTTGTTGTCAGTAGAATATGCTTCTTGTTAAGGGGGAGTGTTAAATTAATGTAACTTCAAAGAATATTCTACATGTACATTATTATTGTAACTCCATCAGGGATGTTTTACCTCTTTCAGGAATGTCATTATTACATTTGGTCATGTAAAGGTCATGAGGTTAAGCCTCCATTGTAAGTCGGGTCGTTAGCAGCCAAGATAATGTAATATATGTGGTAATTGATTCTCCCTAGAGAAGTCATCCTAGTTAGGATTATTGAGGCCGACCTAGCTGAGTTAAGGTTAAGTGAAAATTAAAGTATAGATAGAGGTATAACTTCCCTCATTTATTCACTCAGTTGTGCAATTCACATTAGAGGAGAGAGAGAGATATCTGCGAAGGAGAAGCAGGAGTGGCTTGGATCTATATTTTGATCTTTTTGTCTCTCTTATTTGCGAGACATATTTTTGGGGCATTTTACTTGATCATATATATTGAGGAAGTCCTTGCTGAGTTTTTTTCCCCTTGAGGGTTTCCCAGGATATATTGTTTTTGTGCTTTGTGATTGTGTGTCTTTCAGAGATCCTTATTACGCTCCTATCGTGAATAATGTATTGAATGCTAATGAATTTTCAATCTAGTATATGGTAGCATATAATCTTAACATGGTATCAGAGCTATCCTGAAAAGAGAAACTTTCACAAGGTAAAAATATATCTATCTCTCGGGAAGTGAAAAATTATGGCTTCTCAAAAATTTGGAATTTTGGAGTGCAATTGGAATAGGGACGTGCACCTCTCCAAGATTTAAATTTTGGTACCAAGATAGAAATTTTTGAGTGGGTGAAACTCCCAGAAAGTCAAACCCTAGTTTGACTTTGGACTAGAAACTGCATAAAACTAGAAAAAGCTAGAAACTCCAGTTCAGAATTTTGCAAGTCAATTTTCAAGGGTGAAATTTTGGAATCTTCATAAACCAAGTGTACCAGCATACTCATCTCATTCAAGCACATATTTTGGTGAGTTCAATTTTTTATTTTGAGAAATTTTGATTTTTGGTTATTCTCTACTCCCTGAGTTAAGATGGAACCAAGCACCAAGCTTGATGAGAAGTTGTAAGGCATAGAGAACTTCCGTGCTTGGAAGTATAGGATTGGAATCATTCTAGACGAGAACGAGCTTACCAAGTTTGTTAAATAAGTTGTACTTGAACCCGAAGAAGCTGAAGCTAAAGAGAAGTAGAAGAAGGATATGATTAGGGCTATGAGGATCATAACAGACTCCATAAAAGATCACTTGATTTCTCAAGTGTCATCCAAGAAAAATCCAAAGGAGATTTTTGATTCCCTAATAAGAATGTATGAAGGAAGAAACATAAATCGGAAGGTGAATTTGAGAGCTCAACTCAAAAGTACAAAGATGAGACAAGGAGAATCTATCGTGGAATATTTTACAAGAGTTTCTCTATTCAAGGAACAAGTAGCAACAATTAGAGACACCATTGATGAAGATGAGTTGGTGATGACTACTCTCAATGGTATTGCTAGACCTTGGGACTCTTTTATCCAGACTATGTGTTCAAGAAAAGAAAGTCTACTATTTGAAGTAGTATGGGAAGAATGTGTCCAAGAGGAGGCTAGAGTGGCAAATTGAGAAGCAGTAATTAGAGATGATGATCAAGCTCTAGATACCAATACTAAGAGAGGAACTGGAAAAACTCATTTGAAGAAATAAAATCATAAGGAGTTCCATCCTCCAAAGAAGTTTTCAAAGTATAAGAAGGGAAACTATAAGCAAAGAGACTTCTCTTCCTATCAATGTTTTCGCTGTGATAAGATGGGACATATTGCGAAAGATTGTCCAAAAAGAAATCACAAAAAATAAGATTACAAGAATAAGAGCAATAAAAAGAATCATGCTCATTTTGCTGAAGATGAAGAAGAAGAAGACAAATAAGAAGAACCTCCTAGGAAGTTACCAAAGGAAGAAATCGAAGAATATGTCTTGTAATAATGGTGCTTCAAAACACGCTCTCCAATCTTGAAGAAAAGGACTCCCCTTGGAAAGTTTCTCTAGGAGAATATGAGAAGAAACATACAATTTTGGTTTAGGAACTCTGATGATGAAGTAGAGCTCACCATCAAACATTCCAATAATCCCTACAAGAATACTAGGATCAAAAGGAAATCCTACCAAACAAAAAAATATAAGTATTTGAATTGTCATTTCTATCAAATTGTAAACAATAGGGTCCATTTGTGTACACATTTATTTAGGATGTGTGTTATAATGCTTGCATTGATATGCATGCGATGGGTAAGTAGCCTATGGTGCTATAAAAAAATCCATTGCTACTTATCTAGAGTGAAACCTCTTTGCTGGCATATTGGGAGTAGTGCATGCTCTTAATAATGTCCTGGTAGAGATGGAAGGCATATAGAAAGTTACCATATGAATGTGGAGTATGGATGAATGTTGTGTTATTGTCTAAGATAGCACTATGAATTATGTTTTATGGACATGTTTTGGAAACTATGAAATATTTCTATCAATGCTACTAAATTTGACTTGTAGGAAGTATTGTACAACGATCACCTACAAATGAAGAATGATGAGACTTGTTATGTAGAACAAGTGACAATTATAAAATACTTATGAAATCGAAGTAGAGGAAGTTGGGTATTGTTAACACCTAAAAAGTGCTCACTAGCTCATTCCCTTACTCACATGACCCATTTGTCCACTTTTCCACCATCTGAGCCTCTGAAACCAACAAAAGGTCACCAAAAGACCTTAGTACACCCCTTTTTCCATTAAAAAAGATTATTTTTCCAAGAAAATCATAAAAAACCCTCAAAAAGGGTCCAAATTCCCAAAAATATTAAAAAGGGAATTAAAATATTATTTTTATTCAAAAAAGGAAAAAGGAGGGAAAAGTACCTAAACCATGTTGGTCAATACCATTTGGTTTCCACAAAACCACAAATGGTATTTCCTCACCACCAAAACCTATAAAAAGGTGGTAGGGGCTCCTCATTTCACATCCTTCCATTATCTCATCCTTATGCTGCTGAAATCTCCCCTGAGCACTTTTAGCCATTGAAGCAACCTTGGAGAAAGAGACCTATTGGAGTTTGGAGCTACTCATCTTGGGAGTTGCTCAACATCAACCTTCACCATTGAAGGTAATATCGCAAGCTCTTGCTTGCCCCCCACTTTTCAATACAAAAAATTATTTATTATGTTTCTTGTTCTTGATTTTGAAATGTTTACATTATTTGCTTAGATTCTTGTTTAGATCCATGAAAAGTATTGTTTATTTAGTTTATTGTTTTTATTTCTATTGAAACTGCTACTACTAGTTAGTAGGTGCCCATAGCACTAAGCTTGGTTGCAAAACCGAGCCAACAGTTTTGGCGACTCCGCTTTGGTTTGAACTTTAGATCTCTAGCTTTGCCATTAAATCTTAGTTTTTATGAGTTTTTAACCATTAGATCCATAGATCTGCCATCTTAGACAGCAGATCCATTGCTGTTCTGAGATTTGGCCCCAAAAAACAGCCCTAAATTTTAAATTTTCGAGTTCGTTTCTCGTTTTCCGTGCACGGCTTCCGCCTCGCGGCTTTTTGCCAGACAGTCGCACGGTCCATCGCGACTTTTCTGCATTTTTCCGCGCGGTCCATCGCGGCCTTTTTCCAGACAGTCGCGCGGTCCATCGCGACGTTTCTGTGTTTTTCCGCGCTGCACACCGCGGCTTCGCGGCCTTTTTCCGCGCTGTCCATCGCGACTGTGCGCCCAAAACCTGCGCGGTCCATCGCGACTGTGCGCCCAAAACCTGCGCGGTCCATCGCGACTGTGCGCCCAAAACCTGCGCGGTCCATCGCGACTGTTCGGCCAAAACCCGCGCGGCCCATCGCGGCTGTTCGTCCAAAACCCGCGCGGCTGAATTTTTTCATTCGGCCATCCCGATTTTGAAAAATATTTTTTACTGTACTTTCTGCCCATAGCACATTTTTTACAGTATCAAATTCTGCATATTTTCCAGATTTAGAAAATTTTTTTACTATTTAAAAGTGCATACATAGAAATCTTTTTAAAAATTTTCAAGAAAGTGAAAGAAAGATTCATTTTGCATTCTTTATCTAGATTCAAATTTTTTCTTGTTTACTTCTTTAGAATCTTGCCCTTAGCAAATTTTATTGAAACGAAGAAATCCATTTATTTCTTTTAGAAGTTTATTATTTGCTTTCATAAATCCAAAAAATCCATTATTTTTTGAGTTATTTTTGAAAAAGCAAATTAATTTCTTTTAGTGAAAAAGTCTTAAATATTTGCTTATTATTTTTCGAAAAGTCCTTTATTTTTTGAAAAATTTCCCTTAAAGCATTTAATTTTTTCAAAGTTCAGTTTACAACACCTCACGTGCACTCACACGATCACTTAATTGAACTAAGACTTAAAACTTACCCTAATTTGAACACACTCTTAACCCCACTTGGGGAACACGAAAAGAATTCTTGTAGCTAGGTAGTATTGGGGGGATAGGTGTTCCAATAACACCCCTCAGTTCATACATCTGAGACATAGAAGTTGTCCAATTAGGGAGCTAAAATCTCTTAGTACTTTTTGGCGCGGTCACAACCGGTTTGTGGGAAGGCCTCTCCCCTAGGAGGGTTGAAGTCGCGAGGATGGTTCCGGAAGCCTGAGTGGGATACCGAAACCCATTCAGTAACCGAAGGGCTACCATTCGCAGTTCTCGGGATATCCCTGTATTGGGATATTGCGATCAAAGGACCAAACGGCAGATTTACCTTTTCTCGACGCGTCATGAATGGAGTATCCTAGTAGCCTGTCTTTTTAGGATTGATTACCCGGTGTCCCTCCCGGTAGGGGGATATCTAGCCGTTGTCTCTACATTCATATTGTCTGACTTGGATTTCATCACCTTGCAGGGGATATCGTCTGTTTGAGTCACAATACTTTTAGATTAGGTGTTTGCATGATCTTTACCACCTTTTGAGTCTAGTTACACCTATTTTTTCTAGGAGCCGCTTGCATGTTGGTATTCTGACCGGTTGTTGCATTCCTCCACTTATTGTAGCACAGCTGCTAGAATAAGTGCATTTTTTGAGGATCGATTTTTTGGCCTGTGAGCCTTCTGTTTTCACTCCCCTTTTTGCACCCTTGGTTGCATTAGGGTTTTGAGTCTTTTACATACATATATCACCACCTGATACTTAAAACAAATTTTTACATAAAAAACATATTCTCACCATTGAGAATTCTAGACGTTCTCGTCGTCTACAGGGCGAACTCCCAGAGTTTAGTCCACTTGGCTCTCCACGTCACGGACGCAGAGCATTATCCCTTGATTCGACACATCGTCGATCATCTAGACGGTCATCCGATTCTGACATACCCCACTTCACCTTTGATTTGGAGGTAGAATCCGAAAACCCCACAGAGTTACCACCGACCACAATTATGTCTGGAACGCCAGATGATCCACAATTTACATTAACCATAGGTCAGACATCCGCAAACCCTTCTGCGGGAGTACCATCCATGGCAACATCCACCCCCTTGGGTATGCCCAATATGGGTACCACTCCACATTCAGGAATGCCTAACACAGGACCACCACCTGTCATGGGCATGCCCAACATGGGGGTCATACCCCCTTCGGTTTCCACAAACCCTATCCCAGGAATCCCTAGTACGATTCCTAACCCAAGTGTCACTCCTGTTGCACTTGGGAATGCTATCCCAGGAATCCCTAGTGCGATTCCTAACCCAAGTGTAACCCATGTTGCACTCGGTAGTGCTATACCAGGAATCCCTAGTGCGATTCCTAACCCAAGTGTAACCCAGGTTGCACTTGGGAGTGCTAACCCATATCAGGCCACACCTTTTGGAGGGCACATACCCTCCATACCTAGCATACCTATAGGCGCTACTGGACCCCTACACCATACCACAATGGCTAGGCAGGTCCCGGTTCCGGTCACTACATCCGCTAGTCTACCATACATGGCAAGTCTCAACCTGCCAGATTTAGCTAGGCTCACAAATGACCCCATCAGGCATGACCCTGCTTGGCCCCACATGCCCACTAAGCTTCCCTCTGACATCCCTAAGTTTGAGGGAAAGGCCGGAGAAGACCCCCAGAACCACATCATGTCTTTCCACTTATGGTGTTCCTCCAACTCCATAGTGGACGACTCTATCCGCCTCCGTTTATTACAGCGCACCTTCACTGGCTCTGCAGCCAAATGGTATATCGAGCAACCCCATGGGACGCATTACTCATTTACCTCCCTTGCCTCGACCTTCCTGCAGTTCTTTCAGCTACCGGTCCGCTATGATGCGGGCGTCGAGATCCTACTGTCTTGCAGACAGAACACAGCCACGCACATCACTGACCATATTCATGATTGGCGTCGGCGCCGAAGCCTATGCAAAATCAAATTAGACGATCGAATCTTTTTAGACTGGTTCCTTAAATCCCTCCTTCCCCTCATTGCGAAGGATGTAGCTTCTGAAAGACCCCAGTCTGAAGAAGAGGCCATCCTTAAGGCCCAACAGTTTGACCTTATCTATGCCCAGTCAGGTTACCTATACACCATCATACCTGACGCCCCACGAGGTGACTCTGCACGCGGTGACACACCGGGGGCATCCCATGCCGCCGATGGCATTATTGGCCAAATTACACCGCAAGCAAAACCTTTCAGTATGGTGAGCACCATGCCCGCCCCAGACCTTTCTAGGGCTACATCCAGTTCCGGAGCGACAACTTCTTATGCTCCAACAAACCAGACCCATCACATTCATGGACCCTCTTGTCCACAACATTGTTATGGCCAAGCGCCATCAGCATATGTACCTCCTACATACTATGCTCAACCTACGGTACAGACCCCCATGCAGCTCCCACAACAGCATATGCATTACCCACAACCGATTGCACCGGCTCACCTCACAACTCCACCAGCTCAGGGGTACCAACAACCCCAGCAGGAAACTGGACCACCTCCAGCTCCACCTGCGTACTATCCACCGCAACCAGCTCCCGCACCTGCGGCTCCTCAGAATCCCCCCAATGCTCAAGGGCATGTGTACGCACAACAACATCAGCCCCAATACCAAAATAACCAACGCAACCAGGGTGGGCAACCAAACCGCGGAAGAGGACGCAACCGTGGAAACAATCAAAACCGTAACCAAGCTCCACAACCTACCCATCCTCCGCAAGAAAATAACGCGGCGCCTGCTCATCAGAATCCCGATCGGCCACCTAAGCAACCCAAAAATGCTAATTTACGAACAAACCATCCTTGTTCCATTTGCGGTGTCTATGGCCACTATACCCACGCTTGCCCACATCTGGAGCGAGCTCGACAACTATGGACAAATGACGCCCATCGTCAAGGGCAGGCGGCTCCTCAGCCTCCACCCAAACCCCCACCACCTCCACAACAACCTTTGGTATTACAAAACCCTTTTCCAACACAGGGAGTGGTAAACACTCAGCCGTTAGCCCCCCAACAGGGCAACGTGCAACCACAACAAATAACTTATACGGCTCCGGACCAACCCATGTTTGATTCAGGCACCCACCACTTATTGATGATGTCCACCGCTGACGTCAATATCCAAACCCGTCGGAATCAATACGGACCGACTTCTGAAGCCCCCCCCACCGAAAAGGATACTAATGCTAATCCCACTGATCAGACATTGCGTATACCTCAGGTTCCACTTGATGGCGCTTCTAAAGCACCTCGCTTCCCCCTTCGCCGAATCAACAACAACCCCAATGCACGGGCTGCGTCCAATTACAACATTGTAGATGACTTAGCTCAATCTCCCGCAGCCATGTCTGCGTTAGAAGTCTTAAAAACCTGTCCTACTCAGCGCAAGACTTTACTTTCCGCCATTGGGGCGATTGACCCAAATGATTCGAACTTGATGACCTTTGATTTAGACCAATCTGAACCACGACTGCCTTCTACCATAGCAGTCCAAGTTTCCGTTTCTATTCGGAATCTTGTCATCCATCGATGTATCATCGACGAAGGTGCCTCCACATGTGTCATGTCCACTTTTGTCTGGCAAAAGTTGGGATCTCCTGCTCTCCAGCAATCCACCACGGCATTGCGGGCCTACGACGGCCGGTCAGCTCAACCTCAAGGTTTATTACCCAAGGTACCCGTCCAATTAGGTGGGAAGACTGTGCTCATCGACATAGAAGTCATTAACGCCCAGCTTGACTATAACCTTTTACTTGGCCGCAATTACATGTACGCCATGAAAGCGGTCGCCTCCTCCGTCTTCCGCACCATGATGTTCCCCCACGAGGGCCGCGTGGTTAAAATTGACCAACTCACCTACTACGATCCCAACGCCCCTGCAGCACCGGAAAATGTTCTCCCCATGATTGAACAACCCGCTTCTAGTGCAGTTACCTCCTTTGTGTCTTCTGTGGCACCCGGACTTTATTCGGATACACCCATGACCTCTACATTCCAGGCCATCCCACCACCGTCACCGGAGACCCAAGTCGCAAACCTCTGTACTGTTTCGCAGAATACGCAAACATCCGGCGGTCAGCCACCATTGATCCCCAGTCACATTGGGGTCACACCCATCCACACCATCCCCTTCCTATTTCCTCCTTCGGGTGTAGTAAGCGCCCCGGTTATGGCTACCCTTAGCCTACCCGGGCTAACACTGGGATTGCCCGTGTGGTATATTCCGCCTCCCGTTCGACTACCGACACCAGACGTCATCCTCCAACCGGTACAACCTATTGTTACCACAAATCAACCTCCTCCTGGCGTCGCGATCCCTTCGTCGGCAACGACACCTCCTCCTAACCTCAATATTCCTTCGTCGTCAATGAAACCTCCTCCGGGTCTCACGATTGATTCGACGTCAAAGGATCCCCCTCTCCTTGCTAAGCCCACTGGGGGCAGAGGTCCACAACCCTACACTGCTATACCACCTCCTAAGGCAGCCAAACCCCCACCGGTGTTTCGAGCTCCCCCCAAATGTTCATTATGCGATGAAATTGGCCATCCAACTCACCAATACCAACAACTGTTCCAAGAATTCACTGATGTCTTTACTTGGTCAGATACCGAAATGCCTGGCCTTAACCCCACCATTTATATGATCTCCACTGGATACCCCTCTGTCCGGTCGGCCCCTTCCATTGATCCCTTTGACACACAGGTTGAACCCTTTCAAATCAACCAGGAAACCACATGTCCACAACATGGGGGCATTCCCAAAACCTTGCCTACTCATCATCACCGTGATCCTCGTCGGAGATACTGGGGGCATCCACCCCACAAAGGGAATCCCCCATCATCATATCATCACTTCAGTATGCCACCACGACCCACAGCCTCATGGTATAACACCCCGCCAGCAGTTGCTCAATGCCCTATTGATCTCTCTATGAGACAACATCTGCACCACATTGACACCTCTGAGTTAGGGGGCATAATAGATTACCTCGACCCCGGGATAGGGGGCATGATCAATCATTTTGAACCTTCCCCATCATCTCTACCTCAACACCTCAATGAGCCCATCGTTCAAACCAACACATATGTGATCCACAATCACAAACCCCATGCACATAGCATGGGGGCAGGTCATTAACCCTGCTCACTTTTTCATATTCGTGATCTCAACCATTTTTGAGGTCATGTGTCACTTGTATATTTCAGTTGATTTGATACACCTAGTATTTTTCCCCCACGGGTAATCATTTCTCCCCACCATTACATCCTTGGCTTGGTGGGCTCACCTTTATTTACAACCATTTTTTAACTTAGTTATTTCCTTTCACCATTCTGGAGTCCTTATGACCTCCGTTTTTCGCACCATGTGCACCGCCGGATTCATATTCCCGTGCCCGTGATGATGCTTGAGATCATTTCTCGCTCTCACCAGGACCAATATCAACATTGTGTCCCGACCCCTCGTCGCCTCGGTTTGCGTGCCACATCGACCGTTCTCCGTTTTCGACGTGCCTTATATCACCGGATTCAGTTTTCCGCACTCGTGATGATGCTCGAGATCATTTCTCGCTCTCACCTTTAGATTTTTTGGGCATTTTTTCCATGCCCCCCTCGTCGCCTCGGTTTGCGTGCCACATCGGCCGTTCTCCGTTTTCGACAATCCTTATGTCACCGGATCCAGTTTTCCGCACAGATGACGATGCTTGAGACCTTTTCTCGCCCTCATCAATCCATTTTTGTTCGGTATAATTTTATCCCTTTTTCGGGCTGAGCAACCCCTCTTACGAAAAAGGCACTTAGGGAGTTTCTGTTAAGCTCTTTTCTGACTCCTAAAACAATGAAAAGATCGCCGAGCAATCTTGCTTCCTTTCATGCTCTCTAAACGTATCTGAAAGGGCGTCTACCTGGTATAAGTTTACCCCTTTTCCGGACCTCGTAGACTAATTACGAAAAAGGTATACTCTAGTCACATCGGCTAGAAGAGTTCTCCATCCGCATCATTTTATGCTTTTTCGGGCCTTGGAGACTAAACTTACGAAAAAGAAACACCAACAGAGTCCACTTACCGTTTTCAGACTCTCTAAACATGAAAGCAACCATGAGCATGCGCCGTCCTGGGCTCACAAAATCCACAGGACCGTACCATTTTAGAGCACACTTTTATCCCTTCTTGGAGCTCATTAAAACTACGAAGAAGGAAGAATGGTGCCTCTTGGCGCCACGACAGATCATGTCTACTCACATAGCAGCTTCCCCATTCTGGTCGCCTTTGTTCAGAGTATTCTGCAGTATGTCACCCGGAAACTCCCTCGACAGCTACCATCAGCTTCACCCCCCCAGAGTCAGTACATACCCTTCAGTCCCTAAAAGATGATCCCCACACCTACAAGTCAGTTCCCTACGCTGCCAGGTCAACCACGTCATCATGCTCTGAACAAAGGAAGTTTGAGTCTACCTATTTTTGACCCAGTTATTTCCCATCCCCACAAGTATGTCAGTCCTACCAGCAGTACTACACCACTTCAGTTCTACACCTCGTGCTCCTGTCAAGGAAACATCATTGCCTTGTTAGTTGCTGGTCTCCCTCTGTCGACGACAACCACATTGATTCCAGAGGACAGACCTAGAGGTCCCTGTGTCTTGGACTCATTACCATTTATAATGGGTGCCTACGGATCATTTCGAGAGGAATCCTCAGTGCCTCTCCAAATGGTTGTTTCTCACATGCTCGACTTCAACACCTTGATCGCATCGTTGAGACTCGCACAGGGTATTGGTCCGTTCAGTTATTAGTCGAAGACCCCGGATACCTCCTGACTCCTCCACATTTGAGAGTCTTCCTATGGATCACACCAGCTACACTTTTTTCTATGGATATCCGGGTTGCGCATGGCGACAGTATTCAGATTTACACCTGTTTCATACTCCCTTGAGTATACAGTTACATTAATTCTCAGAGATGACTCATAGTCTTTGAGTCCCTACAGATGTTGGACACCTTCAGTTTCAGCAGTTCCACAGTTAATCCAGTGTATCAGTTATTGAGATCACTCATGATCATGAGTATATCCCACAATCATGTCCCCTCTGGACCATTATGATGTACCAGTATATTTCTTTACGTATTAGATCCCCCTTCTTGGGACTAATTGTTTTGTATATGTCTTGATACGAGCATGGGAATGCCCGCCTCGTCCTTTATCAGAGATTATACCTCATTCATATTGAGGCCATGTAATATTTTTTGTTTTTGCAGCTTCCAAGGGCCGTGGCTCCAGTCTCCAACCGGTCTCTTCTCTCCCCTAAACCCCAGAAAAAAGGACAAAAGAACTATGATGTCTATCGGCCATACGATGAGCTCCTGCCCTCACACATCAGGGGGCAATCTGTTAACACCTAAAAAGTGCTCACTAGCTCATTCCCTTACTCACATGACCCATTTGTCCACTTTTCCACCATCTGAGCCTCTGAAACCAACAAAAGGTCACCAAAAGACCTTAGTACACCCCTTTTTCCATTAAAAAAGATTATTTTTCCAAGAAAATCATAAAAAAACCCTCAAAAAGGGTCCAAATTCCCAAAAATATTAAAAAGGGAATTAAAATATTATTTTTATTCAAAAAAGGAAAAAGGAGGGAAAAGTACCTAAACCATGTTGGTCAATACCATTTGGTTTCCACAAAACCACAAATGGTATTTCCTCACCACCAAAACCTATAAAAAGGTGGTAGGGGCTCCTCATTTCACATCCTTCCATTATCTCATCCTTATGCTGCTGAAATCTCCCCTGAGCACTTTTAGCCATTGAAGAAACCTTGGAGAAAGAGACCTATTGGAGTTTGGAGCTACTCATCTTGGGAGTTGCTCAACATCAACCTTCACCATTGAAGGTAATATCGCAAGCTCTTGCTTGCCCCCCACTTTTCAATACAAAAAATTATTTATTATGTTTCTTGTTCTTGATTTTGAAATGTTTACATTATTTGCTTAGATTCTTGTTTAGATCCATGAAAAGTATTGTTTATTTAGTTTATTGTTTTTATTTCTATTGAAACTGCTACTACTAGTTAGTAGGTGCCCATAGCACTAAGCTTGGTTGCAAAACCGAGCCAACAGGTATGACAATATTTTTCTCTACTAGCCAGACTCATGGTGTAATTGAAGATGCAGAAAGGTATGGAGCTCCAAGAGGCTCCACAAGAGAGCATCGACGCCTAGGAAAAAAAGAGCAGGAGCATAGGGGCCTAGGAAAAATAGTTGAATTTGATCGACAGGAGAATTCGACCAGGGGGATTTATGACAACCACTGGTGTGGAGGAAGACTGGCTGTTGAAGCCAAGTAGTTGAGCAGAATGTATCGATATGCGGTCGACAGAAGGAGGAGGTCAAAAGTCGACAAGTTGTGATGTCGATAAAAGACATGTTTGCAGCGAAAGAGGTCAGAGGTCATGGGAAAATGTACAGGTTGTCAGGGTCAAGAAAGGCTGACAAGGTCAAGAAAGGCAAGGAGAAAATCAAGTCTTGGGATAGGATGGTTTCCAAGCTGAAGGGGAACTTCTTTCCCAACAACTATGTGATTTCCTTGTACATGAAGTTGCAAAACTGTCGACAAAAAGAGATGACCTTGAAAGAGTAAAAGGAAGAGTTCTATAGATTGTCGATAAGGTCGGGTCAAACCAAAGAAGGCAAAGAAGCTGCCGTAAGATATGCAAATGGATTGAATTATTCCATACAGGACAAGTTGAGCCTGTCAAGGTTTAAAGCGATCGGTCAATCCTATCAACTAGCTCTGAAGGAAGAAGAACAAGTGTCTAGGAAAAATTCCTCTACAAGAGGTAGGATAACTGGTCGAGGTGCGAAGACTGTAAAAGTAGCGAAATCAGAAGGGAAGTTGTTGAAGAAAACCAACGTGTGAAAGGGATAGCGACCAGAGAGAGAATGCAAGGAAACCGACAAGATGCTCGATAGAACCGCAGTTAGGGTGTGTATGGTTGAACTGATCCAATAGAAAAGAAATGAGTCGATAGACCAGGGGTAGTCTGTTATAAGTGTCACGGTGTGGGACACAAGTCCTATGAATGGCCATAGAATATACACAGGGAGGATGAGTCAAAGTCCAGACGTTGAAAAGATGAGCAAGTCGATGAGAGGACAAAATCGACATTTGATAGTGGAGAAGAGGGAAGAGGACGAGGTCGAACTATGACGGCTAGGAGAATGTTAGTTCCGGATGACCAGCGTGACGAGAAGCATCCGACACAATGAAAGGATATATTTCAAACTAGAGTGCCGATTGGTGTGAGGTATTGCAAGACCATAGTCGATGGTGGAAGTACAGAGAATCTTGTGTCGATGGAGGTCATAAAAAATTTGGGTTTGATATGTTGGGAGCATCCAAATCCATACCAGATATCATTGTTACAGAAAGAACATCATGTCAAGGTAACTAGATAGTGCCTGATACACTTTAATGTTGGGAAGCTTGAAGACAGCATACTGTGCAACATAATCCCAATGGACGCATGTCATATGTTGTTAGTGATACCATGGAAATATGATCGGAAGATGATATATGTTGGTCGATCCAATATAGTCACAGTGTGGAAAAATGGTACGCGGAGGATGCTGAAGCCGAAGTAGGAGGTCCAAGCCACTGCAAGCAAAGCGAGAGAGACTATTAGGAGAAGTGAGTGCTGATTTTCTCAACCAAGGAATTCCTCAGAGAGGAGGAGAAACAGTCGGGATGTTTCACCATCATTCTGAAGGGACCATGTGTCGAGAGGTCAACAATGGAGATAATTCCGGTTGAAGTTGAAGAGATGCTCGATGAATTCAAGAGCATAGTAGCCGGCGAGAAGCCGACGGGATTTCCACGGACAAGAAGCATATCCGATCAGATCGACTTGATTACAGGATCGAGTTTTCCAAACAAGGCACCACATAGAATGACTCCGATAGAGGGTCAGGAATTCAATCAAAAAGTCCAGGAGTTGTTGGACAGAGTATTGATCCGAGAATGTCTAAGCCCGTGTGCGGTACCAACAATACTACCACCGAAGAAGGGTGGAGAATGGAGGATGTGTACAAACTCCAGAGTTATCAACAAGATCACGATCAAGTACATATTTCAATTGCTGAGGATGGACGACTTGATGGATTTATTGAGTGGAGCGAGGTACTTCATGAAGATCGACCTAAAAAGTGGTTATCACTAGATCGGGGTCAGAGAAGGAGATGAATGGAAGACAACATTCAAGACGAAATAAGGGATGTATGAGTGGTTAGTCATTCCATTCAGATTGACTAATGCACCCAGTACATTCATGTGGTTGATGAATGAAGTACTGAAACCATTCTTGGGAAATTTCGTCATAGTATATCTAGATGACATTCTGATATTTAGTCGAACCAAGGTTGAACACTTGGAGCACATTCGACAAGTATTGTAGAAGTTGCAGGAAGAGAAGCTGATGGTGAACTTGCAAAAGTGTTTCTTCATGAAGGAAGAACTGGTGTACTTGGGTTTTGTAATCTTGGGTAAAGGATTAGTGATGGATTCGGAAAAGGTGAAGGCAATTTTGGATTGGCCAGAATCGACAGGCATGATAGGAGTGCGAAGTTTCCATGGAATTTCTAGTTTCTACAGGAATTTCATCAAAGGATTTAGTCGGATATGTGCACCTTTGACAGAATGCATGAGGAAAGAGGAGTTTAAGTGGAGAGAAGCTTCCCAAAAATATTTGGACAAGTTGAAGGAAAAGGTGATTGGGAGCCCGATGTTAGCGCTCCCATATTTCGACAAATTTTTCCAAGTCGATTGCGACGTGAGTGGAATGGCAATTGGAGAAGTGTTGATCTAGGAGGGCCGACCAATTGCATTCTTCAACGAGAAGTTGGATGATGTGAAGTGAAAATATTCGGTCTACGACTGGGAGTTCTATGTTATTTTCCAAGCATTGAAGAAGTGGAGGCATTATTTGTTTCCCAAGGAATTTGTGTTATACACAGATCACCAAGCATTGAGGTACTTGAACACTCAGTCAAATTTGAATCAGCGGCACATGAACTGGGTTGAATTCCTACAGGGATATACCTTCATGTTGTGACATAAGTCGGGAAATTCGAACAAGGTTTCCGACGCGCTGTGTCGAAGAGTTACATTGATGAACACAACGATAGTTCAGGAAACATGAATAGAGTTAGTGAAGATAGAGTATGAGACCGACGAGTATTTTGCAAAAGCATGGAAGGCGAGTTGCAAACCATGGAGTGTCAACATAATTCCATACTTGGATTATTTCATCCAAGAGGATACCTATTCAAGGGACAACAATTGTGTATTCCTACAGGATTCGTAAGAGAGAACCTAATCTGAGAGATGCATAGTGGTGGATTACCAGGACATTTTGGCATCGACAAGACCAACGTGTTGGTTGAAGAAAAGTATTATTGGCTAGGAATGAGGACAAATGTCGGTAAGTGGGTACGACAGTGTAGAAATTTCCAGTTGGGAAAGGGAAGAAGTCAGAATATGGGGTTGTATACGCCATTACCAGTTTCGAATACCCCATGGGAGAACCTAAGCATGGATTGTGTGTTAGGATTGTTGAAGACGCAGCAAGGTAATGACTCAATATTTGTTGTAGTTGACAAATTTTCGAAGATGGCACACTTTATTCTGTGTCAAAAGACAAGTGACGCCACAAGCATTGTTGTACTATTCTTCAAGGAGATAGTCAGATTGCATGGATTGCTGAAGAGTATAACGCCAGATAGAGATATCATGTTTATGGGACATTTCTGGAGAACCCTATGGAAGAAATTGGACACAAAGTTGTAGTTTATCTTAGCATATCATCCACAGACAGATGGACAGACCGAGGTGGTGAAAAAAAGTTTGGGAAACCTTCTGAGATGTTTGATGGCTGACAGATCCAGGCAGTGGGAGAACATGTTGGCGCAAGCAGATTTCGCATATAATAATTCTGTGAATCCGTTGACAGGTAGGAGCCCATTCCAGATTGTTTAAGGAAGAAGCCCACATGGAGTGCTAGATTTGGTCTGGATACTGACAGGAATCAGGAAAAGTGCAGATGCAGAAATGTTCACGGAGCATATGAAAGAAGTGAATGAAGATGTGTGAAAGCACACAGAAAAGAGAAACGCAGTATACAAGTTGGGATCTGACAGGAAGAAGAGGCTACAATCGTTCAGCTAAGGAGACTTAGTCTATGCACACTTGTTGAAGGATATATTTATGACAAGAGCATATAACAAGCTGAAGCTAAAGAAGATTGGACCATGTAAGATTCTGAAGAAGATTTCAAACAATGCTTATGTTTTGGAGCTACTGAAGTACTTAAGCATATAAACTATGTTCAATGTCTCAAATCTGTACAAGTTTGAAGAAGGTTCAACCAACAGCAATGCGGAAGTATCGAACATCGACTTCACAGTGCAAATTCTAGGTTGATACGACAAGGAGGAAATCATCGAAGTGTTAGAGGAACGCGAAGTTGGGCGTATGCACAGTTCGTGAAGGAAAGAATACTTAGTGCAATGGAAAGACAATGAGTTGCAAGAGGTGACATGGATTTACGAAGAAGAATACAGGAGACTAGCGGAGCAGTCGAGTTCTTTTTCACCCAGGGAGTCTGATCCATGAGCATCGGGGCCTAGGAAAAATAGTCAAATTTTATCGACAAGAGAAGTCGACTAGGGGGATTTCCAACGACCACTAGTGCGGATGAATACTGGTTGTTGACGCCAAGTAGTTGAGCAGAAGCTATCGATATGCAGTCAAAAGAAGGAGGAGGTTGAAAGTTGACAAGTTGTGATGTCAACAAATGACATGTTTGTAGCGAAAGAGGTCAGAGGTCGACAGGTTGTTGAACAACGACACCGATAGGTTGCAACAAAAGTCAAGCGTGGAGGATGGGGCATATTGTACTCGCAGCTGTAAAGTGAAGTGAATCCAGCAAGTAAGGTTGAAGGGTGACGAAGTGTAGTATTGTCGAGAGGTGGGGCCGACAACTGTCACAGAGTCCAAGTTTTGTAGAAGTCAAAGTGGAGTACTTAGCAGCCATTGGTGGTTTTTGAGGAAGTTCTGAGAAATTATGAAGGTGGTTGGGATCATGACAGATGTCACCAAAGGCATAGGTTGTACAAGATGGCCAGAGGGAGCTGACAACTGTAGGTTTGCAAGATATGGAGGATTCGGTGGACAGAGAGGTAGAGTGTCTCAGGGAACAAAGTGACCTTGGGGAGAGAAGCAACAGAGTAGAAGAGCAGTGCGAAGGCACATAACAAAGGATCAGATCCATAGCTCATCGTTTAGTAGAGAACGAGGAGAGGGAGAAGATCGCACATAGCTGAAAACACACATAGAGACAGATTTTGATTTCTATATATTGTAATAGACTAAGGCCGACTACTTTCATAGTTTACATTATATTTTGCACATTGTAATCAGATTCAAATTTAATAGAAGAAGCCAACTTCTGGAATTCAGTTCACGGCCAACTTTGTGAGCACTTGTGTTGTTGTGCGTGTTGTTAAGAAAGAGGTACATTAGTATGCAATTTAAATCTTGAAAAGATTTGATATGTTGGAGTGCAAAGCCATGACCACACCCATGGATACCAACTTGAATTTATTATCTCATACTTCGTCAGAATGAGTGGATGTGACCCTATACAGGAAGATTATTGGGTCGTTGATGTATCTGACGAATACCAGGCTAGATATATGTTTTTCTGTCAATAAATTTAGTCACTATCTGGTGAGCCCATACGTGTTCACCTTGTAGCTGCAAATCATGTGATGAGGTACCTAAAATGTACAATAGACTATGGTCTCAATTATACTTGAGATCATGAGTTCAAACTATTTGGATATACAGATTCAAATTAGGTAGGAAGTGTCTCGGACAGGAAGAGCACTTCAGGATTTTGTTACAGTCTGGGGTCAGCCATGATCTCATGGTAAAGAAGGAAGCAGTCAAGTGTGGCTCTCAGCACTGCAGAGGCAGAATATATTGCAGCCTGTTCTGCTAGTTGTGAAGCTATATGGATTGAGAAGTTGTTATTAGGTTTGTTTGATCTAGAGTTGGATACCACAATGATTCTATGTGATAACCAGAGTTGTGTAAAGATGACTGTGAACCCCTTGTTCCATGATAAGTCAAAGCACATAGAAATACAGTATTTCTACATCTTAGATAAGGTGCAGAAAGGAGCTATAAAGCTCCAATATGTGAGAACTGATGATCAAGTTGCAGATGTGTTGACTAAGCCTCTGTGTCGAGTGAAGTTTGAGCACTTCCATGACAAGCTTGGTGTAGTTTGTAAGGACTTCCCTCGAAAGGGAGAGTAGTGTTGATGATACTATGGTCAAGTGGGATTGATCATCCCTAGACAGAGATATTCTTAAATGTCGATCTTGAGTTTTGGGGGGATCAATCATCCCTAGAGAGAGATAGTCTTAAATGATTGCGGTGGTATCGATCATCCCTAGATAAAGATATTCTTAAATGATTGTGGTGGGATCGATCATCCCTAGTAGATAGAGATAGTCTTAAATGATTGTGGTGGGATCAATCATACCTAGACAGAGATAGTCTTAAATGATTATGGTGGGATCGATCACCCCTAGACAGAGATAGTCTTAAATGATTGTGGTGGGATCGATCATCCCTAGACATAGATAGTATTAAATGATTGTAGTGCAATTGATCATCCCTAGGAAGTGATCCCATAATTTTGAAAGGAAGGATAACCTTAAGTGATTGTGGTGGGATCGATCATCCATAGAAAGAGATAGTCTTAAATGATTGTGGTGGGATCGATCATCCCTAGACATATATAGTCTTAAATGATTGTGGTGGGATCGATCATCCCTAGATAGTGATCCCGTAATTCCGAAAGGAAGGATAGTATTAAATGATTGTTGTGGCATCGATCGTCCCTAGAAAGTGATCCCGTAATTCCGAAAGGAAGGATAGTCTTAAATGATTGTGGTGGGATTGATCATCCCTAGAAAAATATCCCATGTTATGAAAGGAAGGATAGTCTTAAATGTTGATCCTTAAATTGAATCCCTAATTACAAAAGGAAGGATTGACTATGAGTGTTGGACTTAATCGCCAGTTCCGAAAGGAAGGATTGTCAATGATCCCAGTTCCATAAGGAAGGATCACCAGTGTTTATGGAATGAATCCCTAGTTCCGAAAGGAAGGATTGTCCATGATCCTAGTTTTGTAAGGAAGTATCACCAGTGTTGATGGAATGAATCCCTAGAAGGATTGTCCATGATCCCTGTTCTGAAAGGAAGGATAACAGAGTTGTTTGAACTAAATCCTTGGTTCCAAAAAAGAGGATTGTCCATGATCCATGTTTCGAAAGGAAGGATCACCAGAGTTGTTGGATTGAATCCCGAGTCTTAAAAGGAAGGATTGTTCATGATCCCTGTTTCGAAAGTAAGGATCACCAGAGTTGTTGGACTAAATCTCAAGTTATGAAAGGAATGATTGTCCATGATCACTAGTTTTGACAGGAAGCATCATTAGTGTGTTGTAGGTGATGATGTTCCAGTACTATAGATGAGGATGCTCTAGCGCTGTATATGATGAGGTTCTAGGATGCTCTAGTGTTGCAGGTGATGATGTTCCAATACTGAAGAAGAGGATGGTCCAGTGCAACAAATGATGATGTTCCAGCACTAAAGATGAGGATGCTCCAGTGCAATGGATGATGATGTTCCAGTAATGAAGATGAGGATTCTCCAGTGCTGCAGATGATGATGTTTTAGTACTGAATATGAGGATGCTTCAGTGCTGTAGATGATGATACTTCATCTCTGTACTAAAAATGATGTTGATGATGTTACAACAGCTTTTCCAGTTGCTGATGATGATGTTGAAGAAATTCAAATTTTTTATAGATGTATCAATGCTGTTGATGATGCCCCTCCTTTTTTCGATGATGTTGTGTAGAGTTTCACATGCAGATGTTGTTTTCAATAGAATACCCTTCTTTTTAAGGGGGAGTGTTAAATTAATGTAACTCCAAATAATATTCTACTTGTACTTTATTATTGTAACTCCGTCGGGGATGTTTTACCTATGTCGGGGATGTCATTATTACATTTGGTCTTGAGGTTAAAACTCTATTGAAAGTTGGGTCGTTAGCACCCAAGAGAATGTAATATAAGTGGTAATTGTGTCTCCCTAGATAATTCATCCCAGTTAGTATTATTGAGGCTGACCTAGCCGAGTTAAGGTTAAGTGAAAATTAAAGTATAAATAGAGGGAGATCTTCCCTCATTTATTCACTCACTCACTTATGCAATTCACATTAGAGGAGAGAGAGAGAGAGAGAGAGAGAGAGAGAGAGAGAGGTCTGCGAAGGAGAAGGAGGAGTAGCTTGGATCTAGAGTTTGATATTTTTGTCTCTCTTATTTGTGAGACATATTTTTGGGGCATTGTACTTGATCATCTATATTGAGGAATATCTTGTTGGGTTTTATTCCCCTTGAGGGTTTCCTAGGATATATTTTTTTGTGCTTTGTGATTGTATCTTTCAGAGATCCTTACTATGCTTCTATTGTGAATAATGTATTGAATGCTAATGAATTTGCAATCTAGTCTATGGTAGCATATAATTTTAACACCCTAAGGCATCGCACTCAAGCACAAATGGTTGAGTGAAGTCATGTATAGAAATAATTGGGGGGAACTAGTCATAACTTCCTTCATCTTCTTGAAAAAATATTCATCCCCCTCTGATCAACAAGAAGATCATTTCTTGGTGAGATCAATCAAGGGATCTTCCAGCTGAGAGAATACTTTGATAAAATTTCGGTAGTAACTGCAGATCCCAAGGAATCTGCTCAATTCTGTGACATTCTTGGGACTTGGTCAATCAAGAATGGCCTAGATATTTTCCATGTGTACCTTCACCCCCTCTTTTCCAATCACATGGACAAGATACAATAGCTCAGTCATCCCAAATTCACATTTGGAAAACTTAGCATACAAATATTGATCTGCAATAATAGTTAGTACAACTTCTAAATGTTGCTTGTGTTCTTGCCAAGTTCTACTGTAAATCAAAATATCATCAAAGAACAGTAAAACATACTAACGAATATTATTACAAAATAATATATTCAAACAGGATTGAAATGTTGCGGGAGTATTAGTCAAGACAAATGAAATGACTAAGAATTCAAAATGTCCATAGTGACAACGGAAAATTGTATTCTAGATGTCTTCTTCCCTCATTTTGATTTGATGGTATCTAGAACAAAGGTCAATATTCGAGAAGAACTTGGCCCCATGCATATCATCCATCAAATCATCAATCCTTGGGATGGGGTACCAGTTCTTGTTCAGAGGTCTGTAATCTATGCACATCCTTAGGGTCCCATCTTTATTCTTCACTAAAACTACTGAGGAAGCAAAAGGATTGGTACTTGTTCTAATCAGTCCTAACTCCAAAATATCCTTTATGGTTCTCTCAATTTAATCTTTGAGTTTATTTGGATTCTTATAGGGTAAATTCATGATAGTAAGTGTTCCTACCTCCATCTATATTAAATGCTCAAATCCTCTAGCTAGTGGCCCGCAGGGAGGGAGGTCTCCAAAAAATTTCTCATAATTATTGGGAAATCTCTTTATGTCATATGGATGTTGTGAGACGTCTATGGCTGATCCTTGTGAACAAATTTAAAATTAAACATCCCACTCTATGTACCCTTTCCTAAAAATATACCTCATGCCATGCGAGGACACCACTTGATTTGGGTAGGTATTCATACCCTTCAGAACTACTTGCTTTCCATCTGCATTTTTGAATTTCATATCAAGTACTTTGTAATTCATTGTATGTTCACCAATTTAAAATAGCCATTTCACACCCAAAATAATGTTAGTGTCAGTCACATTCAGCACATAAAATTTACCAGCCACTGTATGACCCCCAATAGTGACTTGTAGCTATGGAATCCATCTGGTGTAATCCATTGAATTATTCACTAGAATTATAATAGTGAACCCATCAAAATTTTCTGCGTGAAGCTTTCTCCTCTCCATCATGGCATCATATATGAAATTATGTGTGTCAATCCCATCCACCAAGACAATGTCCTTTTGACCTTGGAGAACCCCCTTAAATTGAAGGGTGTGAAATCTAGGTACTCCAGAAAGAACAACAATCTTTCCCAAATCTGGTTGGGGTTTCTCTTCTTCAGCTGATTCATAATTTTCTTCTTGAATGATTTTTTCCCCAAATTCTCATATCCTTCTTCTTCACTTTCATAAAACAATTCAATATAATGTGCTTTCCCCTTAGCACATGTATGGCCCGGAACCCATGGCTCCTGGCATGAGAAGCACATCTTCCTCCTTAACTCATCCCGATCTCTGGAAAAGTTGTCTTTTTTGAAATTTCCACTTGGAAATTTGAGGAATGACCTATTTTTATTGATCTTAGGAGGGAAATTACTCTTTGGATTGAATATGTTCCATGGGATGACATCTTACATATCTCTTGTCTTGCTCATGGAATCCTGCAAATTTAGATGTTGATGAGCCAGTCCCTTCAATGGTTCAGTTAGTCCTTCTGTAAAAAGAAGAATCAAGTGGGATTTAGAGATGTCATCCACCATGATTGCCACTCTCTAAAATTCTAAAATGTAAGCTTCAATATTTCCATATTGCATCAACAGAGCAAGATCCATGAATGGAAATCTAGGATCGCTTCTATCAAATCTACTAACTAGCCGCCTTGTGAAATCCTCATAAGTAGTTATTGTGTCATGGCCCAAGGTCCTTATCCATGAAACCACCAATCATTTGAATCCCCTTCCAAATTCAAGGTATCCATACTAATGGTATCCCTCTTAGCCATGGGAATCAATTGGAATTAAGTGCCTAACTTTTGCACCTAAGAACTAGGAGTGCATTTTGAAGATCTGTCAAAAAACGGAAGGGATATCTTTACCAATAGTTCTTTGAAACTCAAAGTTATGTTTTGTCATTTTGTTGTTTTGTAATATCCCAACTTTGACCCTATTGCATTAAAGTTGGAAATGATGTAATTATCATGTTAAAATCACGGTGAGGAGCTCAAGGCAAAGGCCCCGCCATCGATTTAGTGTTCTATGTATCGACAATTAAAAATCAATGCATATGGTTCTTGTCCTAGCTAGGCACAATAGAAATTACAACATCATGTAAATATGCATTTTAATAAAAAAATTCCCACAACTAATTATGCAATGGAATAAGAGTATGGGGGCATGATTTTCACAAGGAATAGGGAGGGAAAATATCCAAATCCTTGAGCCAATAGTGTCAATAAAAGTTTCAATGAGAGAACTCATAAACCCCCAACTACCCATTTTGAAATATACACCCAATCATTTAATTCTTCCAAGAGTTGGTTGAGGTAGTTAATGCTTTGGGAATGTAGAGGTATGGCTTCCCAATTTCGTGTATGGGAAAGCCATCACTTTTGAAAATCATGTTTGGATCCTTGGGAAAGAAAACACCCATGAAATTGTTTTCGTATCCACTACTGATCCATCATTGCTTCTCTCCCAGGAGTTATGGGCTAGTTGGGTGTTTTCCCTCATGTTTTCCCCTCATTTTCCCTCATTTTCCATAGATGGGAAGTCGTTTTTGTGTTTTAGAGTGTCTGGGAGGACGGGAGTCACGATTTGGGGGTTTATAGAGGTCGTTTCCCCCCTTGAATTCCCATATACATGTTGCGAAATCGATTTTGATCTCCAAGGGTCGATTCCCCCTCTAACAGTTCGTTTTTGGTTTCCCACGATTTTGGAACATTCATGGAAACCACATTTTGGGCATCCCATAGTTAAAACATTTTTCTTCATTCCCAACACTTGTTTTTTGATGCTACGTGCATCCCTATTTTGGTTTGAACTTGTGAGTAAGAAACTAGGAGTAGAAGAGGATTAGAATTGGCTTGATAAACTTAGTGAATAAAGTAACCTCACAAAAAGATCAAAGGGCTTTGGCTACTTTTCTATGCACACCCAGAAGAGCACTAGAAGGGAAGATATGGCCCAAGGGACTATGTAGCAGTGAAAGGAATAATTCCTTATGTTGGGTGTGTAGGTATTGTGGGTACCAATCTAGCTAGATATTGTAGAGGTACCAATAGCTCTATGGTTGAGCTCACTAGCTTAACAATTCTTCCTTTCTACTTCCTTAGTAGCCTGATAAACTCAACTGTGGATTGGCTTGGATTATTTTTGGTGTAGATTTGGCTATGTGTGGGTATATTGTTCCTTTTTCCTTGTATAAATAATGCCCATATCGGGGGTGGAAACTGTGTTGAGAGATTGATGATCATAGTATCCTATGGTTGGGTGGAACGTTGTAGTTACATAGCCATCTACTCAAGACTAGTTCATTTCAAGATAAGTAATCTCTCTTTTGTGTTAATTTTGCAATGTATCAAATTAATGATTGTTATGATTGTGCTGATGAATGCATGTGAAATGTGCGTGGATATAGATTTTATTTCGGTTGTGTTAAATTGAAATATACATCTGCACACATGTGTTTTATTTGCTATGAATTGTTCATGATGAATGGGGTTAAGGATTTTGCTGAAAGACCGTATCTTTAGTAATGTTCCCTTCTTGGAGTGGGTTGGTGGATGAGGATGTGACATTTTTTATCTGGATCTGACCTTATATTGATAATCATAGTAATAGCTGAATGTTATATGCCTCTTGAACCCCTCACTAAAGGCCATGTACTGTGAAAGCGGAACCTGTAGTGGTGCAACCACATCAAACTGTAGTTCTAGTTCTTCAACCCTCTGCCTAAGAAACTTGGGAATAGTAGGCCTTAGGACATATTTGAATTCTTGTGGCCTATTATGTGGCATAGTATTGGATAATATATTCTCCTTGAATACCTTCTTCTCCTCAAGATGGGAACCACTACTGCTTCCATCACCATCTCTCTTGTCCACCAACCTAGACAAAATGTCTCTGGTTTTTGTTTGCACTTGGGTGAATTTCTTAATCACCTTCAACATGCTCTGTGAAAACATTTCTGGATTATATTATCGACTCTTTTTACTCTCTCTCATACTTGATTTTCTTCCTTGAATCACTGCTTGTGTAGAATCAACGTCTTCTTCTACAGAGGCTTCTTCTTCAGGATCTTTCTTCATTGGGTATGGCTTTCTTCTTGGGCTCATCAAAGACAAAAGAAAGATTAGGTTCATAGGAAAATTCTTTGATACCACTGTAATGTACCTATCTGATCCAAAGTAAAAAAAATTAAGACTTTTAAAAACTTCAAGCAAGGAGGAAAGACTTGCACACAAGACTAGTTAAAACTTTGACTAGTTTCAGGAAGACAATGTATGCACGCAGTGAAATATTTAGAACCGTTCCCAAAAGGTGAAATGAGGCCTAATAAGGGTGTAATTTAAGTTTATATCAAGTCAATACTTTGAAAAAATCACTTTTATGGGTACATCACGCACAGGTAGACCCCTTGGGCTAAACCCAAGGGTGCAAGGAAATTGTCCACGAGACTTCTATGGAAACCCAAGGATTCTGGTGTTTACTGGAAGAAATCCAACCCAAGGTAAACTATTTGGAGTATCTATAAACAGACACAGTAGTCAAACATATATTTGGAGAAATTAGACAAGGTTTTGGAGGCTAAATAGAGAAGTAAGCTACCTAGGACTGCTCAACTAGTCTATATATGGAATTCTCCAAACACACTTAAAGGGTATCAAATATAAAAATCAGAGACATAGAGGGGTTTAAAAGAATCTCAGGGAACTGTATCATCTTACAAAGAGTTAAATGAGTTCATAGAACATACTTGATAAAAGATACTGTAAAACTAGTCGAATTTCAATGCAAGGAGAGCTAGTCTAGGAAACTTGGAGTTCAAACCAATTAAAAAACTTTCAGATTTCCTTGAATAACTGAGATATGAAATTAATAACAAATAATATAACAAAATAAAACTTAAAAAACATGAAATAACAACATTTGGAAGATTTATTAACCCATACTTACAACCACTCACTGTCTTCAATGAATCTTACATGAAAGAGCATTGTTCTTCAATAAAATGAAGAAAAGAGAAGAAGAGACCACTGGATCAGAGTTATCGAAATAAGAAGATAGGGTTGGATTCTCATGGAACCTCATATATCACTCACAGGAATGCATCCCTCACAGAAGCTAATCATCAGATAGTTCTCTTCATAGATGATTCCTCTAGCTTGTACAATTCTCTTCATCACCCTCGAAGCTCAAATTACTCTTGGAGAATGATGGATAAGATCTGGAACTCGATCTATAATGGATTCTATGGAGCTCAATAAATGACTAAAACAAAGGTTCAATGGGGCACACATCACAGATCATGGCTAGGGGCACATCTCCGAGGCCTCTGAGATGCTAGCTCTCAAGACAAATCACTAGATTGGAAAAATATGTGAAGGTGGTGAGCCCTCCTTTTATAAGCTCAATGATGAATTATAAGCATTTAACGTGGTCACATCATTTTCTCATGCGCCCCCCTTGAATGGATTTAGCATGTACGCTTTTACCTACTTTTACCCTTGATTTGTTTCCTTTCTGCTTTGGATTGCTTTGTTGATTTTGAAAACATTTCGATTTTCCTAGATTTCCTCTAATTTACCTAGATTTTCTCTGCTTTTCCTATTCTTTTTCTTGCTTTTTTGCTCCTTCCTTCTTTTTGGACTTTCCTACTTTTCTTCTCCTTCCTGCTTTGTAGAATTTCCTACTTTTCCTACATGCTTTCTATTTTTCAGAACTGGCTGCTTTTTCCCTACTTTCTATCTTATGTGCTTTGTGGATTTTTCTTGATTTTTCTATGTTGTTTCTAGTTCCTATGACAACTCACTCGGTCCACTAGCCTCATGCGCCCCTCCTTGGTCACCTAGGGCATTCACTTAAATTAAATATTAAATATATTTACAAATACATTATAACTTTAACATGGTATTTTATTCTAAGACAAAAATTAAATACTTAGGCAATTATTAAATACCAAAATTGACCCCCTTCTTAAGCTAGTATTTGGCCACATCAATGGGGTTCTCTAAGTAGTAGAATGGCAATGACATCCTCATGGATGGGAAAGTACAGGTTGTTATAAACACTTATCTTGAGATTCCACTTATGACTGCTATTTTTTAGTGGAGGAGTGGAAGGGAAATATGTAGGATATTTAGATGCCTAGGATATAGTTAAGATCAAATTAGTTTAGTGTGTCTTCAGGTAAATTGTCTTTCTTTAGTGTGCATTTGTAGTTATCTAACTCACTGATCATAATTATGGTTTATACATATTTATGATGACTCATCTTCTCCTTGATACTACAACTATATTGATATGTGGCTTAACATCGAGTTGGTCCATGATCTCTATTTAAAGAGGACAAAGGGTCATTTGTTGACAATTGATTATGAGAAATTCATATGTAAATTATTTTCTTTTTGCATTATTAGTTGGGGTCATGGCTTGTTTCCCTATTTGAGGATTTTAGAGTAGTAATATATTAGTGTAATGATATTTGATTTATTTGAGTAGTTTCATTAAGGTATTCAACATGGGTGGAAATTTCCTATTTATTGAACATGGTATGCAAGTTCTTAAGAAGAAACACTCTCATTGTTGATCAAGATTTTGAACTTGTGTCATTGCATGCATTAAATGAATTCTATATGATGTGATTTATCAACATTTTTGGGTTGAAATAACCGTTTTATTGTGTCCAAAGCATAGTTTTCATTTGGGAACTTTTTTTTTAATCCCCAAAATGATTTTTGTTTATTGAAATTCAACCATTTAAATCAAATAAGTATATAATTTTATGTCATTTTTTTATAAAATCTCTTTCATTCTCCTTCAATAATTAATTCCAATTTGTTTTGTTATATTTATAGTTTTCTACCTTTTCTATCTTTGTATTGTCTTTGATTGGTGCCTTGTGAGAGCTTGATAAATATTAAACATAATGAAAATTTATTATTATTATTTGTTCATATGCTCTTTTCCCTATGCTTGTTCTGATATTGACAACTATAAAGTAGAGGACAAATTTTGCATTTTTGGGTAGACTAACCAATATCTAACCCAAAACTTATAAACTTCCAATTTTTTTTTTTTGAAAATTTGGTTCTTATTTTTTAAATTGCGCTGCGTTGAATTTGTTTTCAAGAAAAAATATAGATTTTTGGGGTAAGCATGTACTTCGAAGTAAAGAATTAAAAAAACCATCGTCTTTCATGAACTTTATTATATACATGATTTCACTTGGTTGAAAACCAAATTATTAAATTAGAGGTATTGAGTTTAAGTCTTTCTTTTCATTAAGTTAATTTTTGAAAAGGTTCATGCAACTTTAAGTTATAACATGATTTGATTGTAAATATGGTTCTCACTTATTTTTATTAAAGTGAGTCACTTGTAAAAGTAACTTAAATATAAAAATGATTTTACAAGAAATAATATATTGTTGTAAGTCAACAACCTCATTGTGCACTTATCACCACATGGTCCAACCTCTACTTTCCATGTGGTGCCTTGGTTACTTTTTATACCTATCTTCATAAAGGCATAACTTTTTCATCCAGGACATTTTTTTAGTCTCGGGAATATCCATCTCTCTCTCTCTCTCTCTCTCTCTCTATATATATATATATATATATATATATATATATATATATATATATATGTTTGAGAGCTTTCCATCTAGATTTTTCAGTTTCTACTTTTAAGGCCATCTTACCTACATATTGTAATATGGCTGAGTCCTAGTGATATATCACTTACCACATCAAACTACTTAGGTCGATTTACTATAAAGTAAATTAACTTTGTTTATTACCTTGGTAAAAGAAACCGTCCCCACTTATGTATAAAAGATAGTCAAATGGCATAGTAAAAATTATGAAGCATGTGGATTAATTAGAATGTACATTTCTCATGATCTATGATTTCACCTTCAAGGAGTTGAAAAAATAGAGGTATCTTGGAAATTTTTGGAAAACATGTTCATTAGACATAGAGCTTCAATCCCACCAACTTGAAAAAAATTGATTGCTTATATCCCATTGATTTATCCCACATTTAATATTATCTATCTAAGTTTCAAACACTTTGATTTGTACATGATTAATGTAAGAACCCAAATAAGGATGACCAATGTATATATGTTATTCTTGCTAAACTTGGCAGTGCATATTTTGTTTCTGTATCTACTTTTAACTCCACCAAAAAGCACTAGGGAATTCTCACAAAACAACCATTCTAAAATAATTTTGTGATTCTTTGATTAGAAAGCAGGATAAACTCATGTATCTTGGAGTGATAAAAACTATAGGAACATCTAACAAAGAATTAGAGTCATAAAAAAGGACAAATTCAAGCATCGAAAAGAAGCACCCTCACAACAATAAGTCAAACAAGGGATCCAAACCCTCTCATCTAGCTTCTACTCTCAATGGTGATGACTGAACTAAATCAAAAGGTAAGAATATCGAGAGACATTGTAATTTTTGTGGGTGAGATGGTCATTTAGAGTCTAAATGTTTCAAGAAGATGGAATCCTTAGGAGAAGCAATGAATAAGAACAACATTGATCTTCATTCTTCATTCTTTTCCTTATAATTCTTCTCATGGACATTCACTTTCTGGTTGTATTTTTTCTTCAATGCAACATCTACTTGTTCTTCTAATGTTTATATTATTGATTTTAGAGCATCTTATCATATGGGAAAAGATAAATCCGTATTTTCTAATTTTAGTAAATGTAACACCAAAACAAATATTTGTTGGTGATGATAGATATCTTAGTGTTGTAGGGTTTGGAACATTTTCGGTAGATGATTTCCAATTTAATGATGTATTATGTATTCAAATGATTTCCTGCAACATTTTATCAATGTATCAAATTACCTATTTAGGTGAATTTTATTAACCTTACCAAGTTGTAATCAAGGATTTAAAATATATCAAGCATGTTCTTGGAATTGGTATTGTTGATGATATTACTAGGTTGTACAAATATGACAACTTTGGGTCATCATCTCTTCCATTAGTTTTTAGTTCTCATAGTGATGACTTGATAATAATCTGACATGAGTGATTTGGTCATCTGAACTATCACTCATTGAAACAACTATGTAATCAAAATATTATGATTGGTATTCCTCTTGTTTCTTGCAAATATGGTGTTTGTTTTGATTGTGTTCTTTACAAATATCACTGGGATAGTTTTAACAAACATGCCTTAGTCCACTTGCAACTTGCTCATAGTGATTTGCGTGGTTCACTTCCTTTTGCTTCTTTCTTTAGAGTCAAGTACTTCTTAACTTTCATTGAAAAATTCCGTAAATTCATTTGGATTTCTTTATTAAACCTTAGGATTGAATTTTTTTACATGTTGTGGCCATGAAATCCTTTGTGAAAAAAAATATAGACATCAACTTTAGAAATAAAGAGAAAATAATTGAGGGAGAATATGTTAAAAACAAATTTAAAACTTAGTGCATTGCATAGGGCATTTGGATGCAATACACTATTCCATATACACCACAACATAATGGTGTTGTTGAGAGGTATAATTACGCATTAAAATAAATTGTAAATTGTATGATCTAGTCTAAAGGATTAAGTCCTCATTTTTGGGTGAAATCCATTAATTTTGACATAGTTAATGAAACCTAACAAATTATTTAAGACATAAGATGCTGAAATAAGAATTGAGTAAAATTAAACCATATGCAAGCCACTTTCATGTGTTTGTTAATGAATCATGGGATCACATTCCTGGTAGGAAAAGGAAAGCATTACAACCCAGGACTGAGAAGTGAATTTTTGTTGAATATTATGAAAATGAAAAATGTTATAGTATTTTCCAAACTCAATATCATCGTACGAGCCTAATTCAACATTTGTTCCATCTTTGGCTAATGAGCCAACTCCTATGATTGTGCCAAATTCTATTCCTAATTTTTTTTCTAGTGATCCTATTATGATTTCTTATTTATATTATTATCATGCGGATGAAAAAACACCTTCACCTTTTTACCTTCCTCTAGTTGGTTCCATTGAACATGAACCTACACCAAAACCACAACTTCATAGATGGGTATGTATACTACAAGAAGTGACTAGCAATGTTATCATTACTTCGCCATATAAACTTCTTAGATTTTCATAGTTCGAATGAGCCCCCTCTTTTTTGTATCAAGTTCCAAAGGCTCATTACCCCAAAACAATTGCAAAATATTTTGGCCCTAAGAAGTGGGAGACAATAATGAGTGGATAAGATTGATCATTAATAGAAAGCAATACTTGGGATCTTGTACGTCTTCTGAAAGGAATAACACTTATATGATATAAATGGGTCGATAGAACTAAGTATGGATTGGATGGAGGCATTGAAATACATAATATCTACTTAGTTTCTAATGTTAAGTTTTCGATAAATGCATTCAAACATTATCTAGGATCCTACTAAGAGAATAACAAGCACAACCTAACAATTATAAACACAAGAGACACAAAGTTTCCTCGGGGAAAAGAAGGTGAAAAACCCCGCAACTTCCTCAGAGATAGAATAAGGCACAATACAAGATCACAATGATTAAGCCCAAGATACATAACTCCAACAGCTACTCCTCCTCCACTAGTGCGCACTCCTCTCTCAACTAATGCGAGTTAAATGAGTGAGTGAATGAATAGAATGAGACACACTCACTCTCTATTTATACACTGAATTGACCTACCAATAACTTAATAGGGCCGAATTCCTAAGGAAGTTTAATAACCCATCCACATAACTCAACTAGGGCCGACCCCACACAGGTGGTGTAATAACCCATCAAATATAAGTTGCGACACTTGCAACACTTGCGACACTTACAACTACAAATGACGACAATTCTAATTGGAGGAATAATACATCTCCATGATGCATATAATAAAGCACAAGTGTAATACATAGAAGAATATCTTCTGAACTTGCAAATACATCAACACTCCCTCTTAACTAGGACGATATTCTCTAGACACAGGTCATCAAAATATATCGGCATAAGTCTTCAATTCTGGAGTTGGATCATCATCACTCGATCACAGAGCATCATCCTCACTACTACTGTACATCGACATATCGATCACTGGGATATCTCTCAATTCTTCTCGTCATAGGAAGTTCTACAGAGCCACCCCTTTTTCATGCTGGATGTAGGCCTAGCCACCTGTAGGTATTCATCATCTTTGGCCATAATGTGGATCCCAGGACTAATTACGTGCGTCAACCAAAGCTCGAAAGAGTATCCCAGGATCCTTTATGTGCATAAGCATGACCGACAAGATCTCCCAGGGAGCTATTAAATGTGACTACCACAAAACCTTGAAAGAGCATCCCAGGACTGATTACGAGCACACAACTCAACCTATCGGATATCTCGTTATTACATGTGGTGAGGAAAAGCCTCGAAAGAGCATCCTGCTCAACCTATCAGATCTCCCAAGGTGCTATTACATGCCATAGGACAAAACCTCGAAAGAGCATTTGGAAGATATCATAGGGAGATATTATATGCCATAGGAAAAACCTAGCAAGAGTATCTGCAAATCTCCTAGGGCGCTATTATATGCTTCCCAAGCAAAACCTTGAAAAAGCATTTTCTAGATATTCTAGGGAGCTATTATATGCCATAGGAAAAACCTAGCAAGAGTATCTGCAAATATGCCAGGGTGTTATTATATGATTATCTGCACAACCTGTCCACGACCAACCTGTAGAAAAACCTCGCAAGAGCATCCGAGCTCAGACTATCGGATCTCCCAAGGAGCTATTATATGCTAACTGCACCATCTGTCCATGGCCACGGAGTGTCATCCTGATACTCATGATCATACTGATCATCATCACACAGTACATCATCCTGATGTACATCATCATCACATGATCATCGTCATAGCATCATCCCTATGCACATCATCATCGCATGATCAATCTGATCATCGTCATAGAATCATCCTGATGCTCATCACACAACACTTACACCCACAGCCATGGGAAGGATCCTCCTACCACCATGCTTGGAATTGCTCCATCAAATGTGTCGCATCACTTCTTCCTCGAAGTATCCTCTATCTGAATAACACCAAACCTCTCTCTCAAGTACTCAAAATTCACTCTGGCTAGTGGTTTGGTCCACACATCTGCAATTTGCTCATCCATCACAACATATAGGAGCTTCACTGCTCCTCTCTGCACCATATACCTGATATAGTGATATTTGATCTCAATGTGCTTCGACCTGTCATGGAACATCGGGTTCTTAGAGAACTGGGATGGGGATGTGACATGTTTTATCTTGATCCGACCTTATGTTGATAATCATGGTAATATCTAAATGTTATATGCATCTTGAACCCCTTACTAAAGGCCATGTGCTGTGAAAGTGTAACCTCTAGTGGTGCAACCACATCAAACTGTAGTTCTATTTCTTCAACCCTGTGCTAAAGAAACATGGGCATAGTAGGCCTTGGGACATATTTGAATTCTTGTGGCCTATTATGTGGCCTTGTATTGGAAAATATATTCTCTTTGAATACCTTCTTCTCCTCATGATGGGAACCACTACTGCTTCCATCACCATCTCTCTTGTCCACCAACCTAGACAAGATGTCTATGGTTTCTGTTTTCACTTGGGTGAATTTCTTGATGAACTTCAACATGCTCTGTGAAAACATTTCCCGATTATATTATCGACTCTTTTTACTCTCTCTCATACTTTATTTTCTTCCTTGAATCACTGCTTGTGTAGAATCAACGTCTTCTTCTCTAGAGGCTTCTTCTTCAGGATCTTTCTTCATTGGGTATGGCTTTCTTATTGGGATCATCAACGACAAAAGAAAGATCAGGTTCATAGGAAAATTCTTTGATACCACTGTAATGTACCTATTTGATCCGAAGTGCAAGGAGGGAAGACTTGTGCACAAGACTAGTTAAAACTTTGACTAGTTTCAGGAAGACAATATACGCACGCGGTGAACTCTTCAGAACCCTTCCCAAAAGGTGAAATGAGGCCTACTAAGGGTGTAATTTAATTTTATAGGAATTCAATACTTTGAAAAAATCACTTTTATGGGTACATCACGCACAGGTAAATCCCTTGGGCTAAACCCAAGGGTGCAAGGAAATTATCCACGAGACGTCTATGGAAACTGAAGGATTCTGGTGCTTACTGGAAGCAATCCAACCTGGGGTAAACTATTTGGAGTATCCCCAAATAGACACAAAATTTAAATAGATATTTGGATAAATTAGACAAGGTTTTGGAGGCTAAATAGAGAAGTACACTACCTAGGACTACTCAACTAGTCTATCTATGGAATTCTCCAAACACACTTAAAGGGTATCAAATATAAAAATCAGAGTCATAGAGGGGCTTAAAAGAATCTTAGGGAACTGTATCGTCTTACAGAGAGTTAAATGAGTTCATAGAACATATTTTATAAAAGGTACTATAAAACTAGTCGAATTTCAATGCAAGGAGAGCTTGTCTAGGAAAATTGGAGTTCAAACCAATTCAAAAAATTTCATATTTCCTTGAATAACTGAGATATGAAATTAATAACAAATAATTTAACACAATAAAACTTAAAAAACATGAAATAACTACATTTGGAATATTTATTAACCCATACTTACAACCACTCATTGTCTTCAATGAATCTTACATGAAAAAGCGTTATTGTTCAATAAAATGAAGAAAAGAGAAGAAGAGATAACTGGATCAGAGTTATGAAAATAAGAAGAGAAGGTTGGATTCTCATGGAATACTTTAGAACCTCATATATCACTCAAAGGATTGCATCCCTCACAAAAGCTAATCGTCAGATAGTTCTCTTCACAGATGATTCCTCTAGCTTGTACAATTCTCTTCATCACCCTGGAAGCTCAAATTCCTCTTGGAGAATGATGGATAAGAATTGGAACTCGATCTCTAATGGATTATATGGAGCTCAATAAATGACTGGAACAAATGTTCAATGGGGAACACATCACAGATCATGGCTAGGGGCACATCTCCCAGTCCTCTAAGATGCTAGCTCTCAAGACAAATCACTAGAGTGGAAAAATATGTGAAGGTGGTGAGCCCTCCTTTTATAATCTCAATGATGAATCATAAGCATGGAACGTGGTCACATCATTTTCTCATGCACCCTCCTTGACTGGATTTAGCATGTATGTTTTTACCTACTTTTACCCTTGATTTGTTTCTTTTATGCTTTGGACTGTTTTCTTGCTTTTGAAAACATCCTGATTTTCCTAGATTTCCTCTGATTTACCTAGATTTTCTCCGCTTTTCTTGTTCTTTTTCCTGCTTTTTTGCTCCTTCCTTATTTTTGGACTTTCCTACTTTTCTTCTCCTTCCTTATTTGTATAATTTACTACTTTTCCAACGAGCTTTCTATTTTTCTGAACTGCCTACTTTTTCCCTACTTTCTATCTTTTGTGCTTTGTGGATTTTTCTTGATTTTTCTGTGTTGTTTCTAGTTGCTATGAAAACTCACTCGGTCGACTAGCCTCATGCACCCCTCCTTGGTCACCTAGGGCATTCACTTAAATTAAATATTAAATATATTTACAAATACATTATCACTTTAACATAGTATTTTATTCTAAGTCAGAAATTAAATACTTAGGCAATTATTAAATACCAAAATTGACCCCCTTCTTAAGCTAGTATTTGGCCACATCAATGGGGTTCTCTAGGTAGTAGAATGGTAATGACATCCTCATGGATGGGAAAGTACAGGTTGTTATAAACACTGATATTGAGATTCCACTTATGACTGTTATTTTTTAGTAGAGGAGTGGAAGGGAAATATGTAGGATATTTAGATGCCTAGGATATAGTTAAGATCAAATTAGTCTAGTATGTCTTTAGGTAAATTGTGTTTCTTTAGTGTGCATTTGTAGTTATCTAACTCAATGATCATAATTATGGTTTATACATAGTTATGATGACTCATCTTCTCCTTGATACTACAACTATATTGATATGTGGCTTAACATCGAGTTGGTCCATGATCTCTATTCAAAGAGCACAAAGGGTCATTTGTTGACGATTGATTATGAGAAATTCATATGTAAATTATTTTATTTTTGCATTATTAGTTGGGGTCATGCTTTGTTTCCCTATTTGAGGATTTTAAACATGTAATATATTGCTGTAATGATATTTGATTTATTTGTGTGAGTAGATTCATTAAGGTATTCACCATGTGTAGAAATTTCCTATTTATTGAACATGGTATCCGAGTTCTTAAGAAGACACACTCTCATTGTTGATCAAGATTTTGAACTTGTGTCATTGCATGCATTAAATGAATTCTATATGATGTGATTTATGAGCATTTTTGGGTTGAAATAACTATTTTATTGTGTCCAAAGCATAGTTTTCATTTGGGAACTCTTTTTTTTATCCCAAAAATGCTTTTTGTTTATTGAAATTCAACCATTTATATCAAATAAGTATATAATTTCATTTCATTTTTTTATAAAATCTCTTTCATTCTCTTTCAATAATTCATTCCAATTTGTTTTGTTTATATTTATAGCTTTCTATCTTTTCTATCTGTGTATTGTCTTTGATTGGTGCCTTGTGAGAGCTTGATAAATATTAAACATAATGAAAATTTATTATTATTATTTGTTCATATGCTCTTTTCCCTGTGCTTGTTCTGATATTGACAAATAAAAAGTAGAGGACAAATTTTGCATTTTTGGGTAGACTAACCAATATCTAACCCAAAAATTATAAACTTCCAACTTTTTTTTTTTGAAAATTTGGTTCTTATTTTTTTAAATTGTGCTGTGTTGAATTTTTTTTCAAGAAAAATATGGATTTTTGGGGCAAGCATGTACTTCGAAGTGAATACTTAAAAAAACCATCCTCTTTCATGAACTTTATTATATACATGATTTCACTTGGTTGAAAACCACATTATTAAATTAGAGGTATTGAGTTTAAGTCTTTCTTTTCATTAAGTTAATTTTTGAAAACGTTCATGCAACTTTAAGTTATAACATAATTTTTTTGTAAATGTGGTTCTCACTTATTTTTATTAAAGTGCGTCACTTGTAAAAGTAACTTATCTATAAAAATGATTTTACAAGAAATAATATATTGTTGTAACTCAACAACCTCATTGTGCACTTATCACTACATGGTCCAACCTCTACTTTCCATGTGGCGCCTTGGTTACTTTTTTATACCTATCTTCATAAGGGCATCACTTTTTCACCCAGAACATTTTTTTAGTCTTGGTTATATATATATATATATTTGTTTGAGAGATTTCCATCTAGATTTTTCAGTTTCTACTTTTAAGGCCATCTTACCTACATATTTTAATATGGCCGAGTCCTAGTGATATCTCACTTACCACATCAAACTACTTAGGTTGATTCACTATAAAGTAAATTACCTTTGTTTATTACCTTGGTAAACGAAACCGTCCCCACTTAGGTATAAAACAAAGTCAAATGACATAGTAAAAATTATGAATCATGTAAATTAATTAGAATGTACATTTCTCATGATCTATGATTTCACCTTCAAGGAGTTGAAAAAATAGATGTATCTTGCAAATTTTTGGAATACATGTTCATTAAACATAGAGATTCAATCCCACCAACCAATTGATTGCTTAAAATCCCATTGATTTATCTCATATTTAATATTATCTATCTAAGTTTCAAACACTTGATATGTACATGATTAATGTAAGATCCCAAATAATAATGACCAATGTATATATGTTATTCTTGGTAAACTTGGTAGTGCATATTTTGTTTCTGTATCTACTTTTAACTCCACCTAAAAGCACTAGGGAATTCTCACAAAACACCCACTCTAAAATATTTTTGGGATTCTTTGATTAGAAAGTAGGATAAACTCATGTATCTTGGAGTGATAAAAACTATAGGAACATCTAACAAAGAATTAGAGTCACAAAAAGGGACAAATTGAGCATCCAAAAGAAGCATCCTCACAACAATAAGCCAAACAAGGGATCCAAACCCTCTCATCTAGATTCTACTCCCAATGGTGATGAATGAACTAAATCAAAAGGTAAGAATAACGAGATACATTGTAATTTTTGTGTGTGAGATGGTCATTTAGAGTGTAAATGTTTCAAGAAGATGGAATCCTTAGGAGAAGCAATGAATAAGAACAACATTGATCTTCATTCTTCATTATTTTCCTTATAATTCTTCTCATGGAAATTTACTTTTTGCTTGTATTTTTTCTTCAATGCAGCTTCTACTTGTTCTTCTAATGAGTATATTATTGATTTTAGAGCATCTTATCATATGGGAAAAGATAAAGCCGTACTTTTTTATTTTTAATAAATGTAAGACCAAAAAATATATTTGTTGGTGATGATAGATATCTTAGTGTTGTAGGGTTTGGAACATTTTCGGTAGATGATTTCCAATTTAGTGATGTATTATGTATTCATATGATTTCCTGCAGCATTTTATCAGTGTATCAAATTGCTTATTTAGGTGAATTTTATTAACCTTCCCAACTTGTAATCAAGTATTTAAAATATATTAAGCATGTTCTTGCAATTGGAATTGTTGATGATATTACTAGGTTGTACAAATATGACAACTTTGGGTCATCATCTCTTCGATTAGTTTTTAGTTCTCATAGTGATGACTTGATAAAAATATGACATGAGTGATTTGGTCATCTGAACTATCACTCATTGAAACAACCATGTAATCAAAATATTATGATTGGTATTCCTCTTGTTTCTTGCAAATATGGTGTTTGTTTTGAGTGTGTTCTTTACAAATATCACTGGGATAGTTTAAACAAACATTCCTTAGTCCCCTTGCAACTTGTTCATAGTGATTTGTGTGGTTCACTTCCTTTTGCTTCTTTCTTTAGAGTCAAGTAATTATTAACTTTCATTGAAAAAATCCGTAAATTCATTTGGGTTTCTTTATTAAATCTTAGGATCGAATTTTTTTACATGTTGTGGCCAACAAATCCTTTGTGAAAAAAAATATACACATAAACTTTAGAAATCAAGAGAAAATAATTGAGGGAGAATATGTTAACAACAAATTTAAAACTTAGTGCATTGCATAGGGCATTTAGATGCAATACACTATTCCATATACACCACAACAAAATGGTGTTGTTGAGAGACATAATTACACATTAAAAGAAATTGTAAATTGTATGATCTAGTCTAAAGGATTAAGTCCTCATTTTTGGGTGAAATCCATTAATTTTGACATAGTTAATGAAATCTAACAAATTATTTAAAACATAAGATGCTGAAATAAGATTTGAGTAAAATTAATCCATATGCAAGCCACTTTCATGTGTTTGTTAATTAATCATGGGATCACATTCTTGGTAGGAAAAGGAAAGCATTACAACCCAAGACTGAGAAGTGAATTTCTGTTGAATATTATGAAAATGAAAAATGTTATAGTATTTTTCAAACTCAATATCATCCTACGAGCCTAATTCAACATTTGTTCCATCTTTGGCTAATGAGCCAACTCCTACGACTGTGCGAAATTCGATTCCCAATTTTATTTCTAGAGATCCTATTATGATTTGTTATTTAGATTATTATAGTGAGGATGAAAAAACACCTTAACCTTTTTACCTTCCTCTATTTGGTTCCATTGAACATGAACCTACACCAACACCACAACTTCCTAGATGGGTATGTATACTACAAGAAGTGACTAGCAATGTTATAAGTAATCCGCCATATCAACTTCCTGCATTTTCATGGTTCGAATGCCCCCCTCTCTTTTGTATCAGGTTCCAAAGGCTCATGACCCCAAAAAAATTGCAAAATATTTTGGCCCTAAGAAGTGGGAGACAATAATGAGTGGATAATATTGATGGTTAATAGAAAGAAATACTTGGGATCTTGTACCTATTCTGAAAGGAATAAAACTTATCTGATATAAATGGGTCGATAGAACTAAGTATGGATTGGATGGAAGCATTGAAATACATAATATCTACTTAGTTTCTAATGTTAAGTTTTCGATAAATGCATTCCGAACATTATCTAGGATACTACTAAGAGAATAACAAGCACAACATAACAATCATAAACACAAGAGACACGGAGTGTCCTTGGGGAAAAGAAGGTGAAAAACATCACAACTTCCTCAAAGATAGAATAAGCCACAATACAAGATCACAATGATCAAACCCAAGATAGATAACTCCAACATCTACTCCTCCTCCACTAGTGCGCACTCCTCTCTCAACTAATGCGAGTTGTATGAGTGAGTGAATGAATAGAATGAGACACACTCACTCTCTATTTATACACTGACTTGACCTGCTAATAACGTAACAGGGCCGACTTCATAAGGAAGCCTAATAACCCATCCACATGACTCAACTAGGGCCGAACCCACACCGGTGGTCTAACAACCCATCAAATATAAGTTGCAACACTTACAAATACAAATGACGACAATTATGATTGGAGGAATAATACATCTCCATGATGCATATAATAAAGTACAAGTGTAATACATAGAAGAATAGATTCCGAAGTTACAAATACATCAACACTCCCTCTTAACTAGGAAGGTATTCTCTAGAGACAGGTTATCAAAACATATCGACACAAGTCTTCAATTCTGGAGCTGGATCATCATCACTAGATCACAGAGCATCATCGTCACTGCTGCTGTACATCTACATCTCGATCACTAGGATATCTCTCAATTCTTCTCGTCATAGGAAGTTCTATAGAGACGACCCTTTTTCATGCTTGATGGATCCCAGGACTAATTAAGTGCATCAACAAAACCTCGAAAGAGTATCCCAGGATCCTTTATGTGCCTAAGCACGACCGACAAGATCTACCAGGGAGCTATTACATGTGACCACCACAAAACTTTGAAAGAGCATCCCAGGACTGATTACGAGCACACTGCTCAACCTATTGGATCTCCCAGGGCACTATTACATGTGGTCAGGAAAAACCTCGAAAGAGAATCCCAGGACTGATTACGATCACATGGCTCAACCTATCAGATCTCCCAGGGTGCTATTACATGCCATAGGACAAAACCTCGAAAGAGCATTTGAAATATCTCCCAGGGAGCTTTTATATTCCATAGGAAAAACCTAGCAAGAATATCTACAAATATCCCATGGCGCTATTATATGTTATCCCAAGAAAAACCTCGAAAAGCATTTGCTAGATATCCTAGGGCGCTATTATATGTGATAGGAAAAACCTAGCAAGAGTATCTGCAAATATCCTAAGGCGCTATTATATGATTATCTGCACAACCTGTCCATGATGAACCTGTAGCAAAACCTCGCAAGAGCATCCAAGCTCAGACAATAAGATCTCCCAGGGAGCTATTATATGCTACCTACACCATCTGTCCATGGCCATGGAGTATCATCCTGATACTCATGATCATACTGATCATCATCACACAGTACATCATCCTGATGTACATCATCATCGCATGATCATCCTAATCATTGTCACAGCATCATCTTAATGCACATCATCATCATCGCATGATCAATCTGATCATCATCAATGCATCATCCTGATGCTCATCACACAATGCTTACAGCCACTGCCATGGGACGCATCCTCCTACCACCATGCTTGGAATGGCTCCATCAAATGTGTCCCATCACTTCTTCCTCGAAGTATCCTCTATCTGAATAATACCAAGCCTCTCTATGAAGTACTCAAAATTCACTCTGGCTGGTTGTTTGGTCAATACATCTGCAATCTGCTCATCCGTCACAACATACAGGAGCTTCACTGCTCCTCTCTGCACCATATACCTAATATAGTGATATTTGATCTCAATGTGCTTCGACCTGTCATGGAACATCGGGTTCTCAGACAACTTGGACGGGGCTGTGACATGTTTTATCTGGATCTGACCTTATCTTGATAATCATAGTAATATATAAATGTTATATGCTTGTTGAATCCCTCACTAAAGGCCATGTACTGTGAAAGCATAACCTCTAGTGGTGCAACCACATCAAACTGTAGTTCTAGTTCTTCAACCCTGTGCTAAAGAAACTTGGGCATAGTAGGACATGGAACATCTTTGAATTCTTGTGGCCTATTATATGGTCTAGTATTGGAGAATATATTCTCTTTGAATACCTTCTTCTCCTCATGATGGGAACCACTACTGTTTCCATCACCATATCTCTTGTCCACCAACCTAGATAAGATGCCTTTGGTTTCTGTTTGTACTTGGGTGAATTTCTTGATCACCTTCAACATGCTCTATGAAAACATTTCCCGATTATATTATCGACTCTTTTTACTCTCTCTCATACTTGATTTTCTTCCTTGAATCACTGCTTGTGTAGAGTCAACTTCTTCTTCTATAAAGGCTTCTTCTTCAGGATCTTTCTTCATTGGGTATGGCCTTCTTATTGGTATCATCAAAGAAAAAAGAAAGATTAGGTTCATAGGAAAATTCTTTGATACCACTATAATGTACCTATCTGATCCGAAGTACAAAAATTTAAGACTTTTAAAAACTTCAAGCAAGGAGGGAATACTTGTGCACAAAACTAGTTAAAACTTTGACTAGTTTCAGGAGGACAATATATGCACGTAGTGAACTCTTCAGAACCCTTCCCAAAAGGTGGAATGAGGCCTAATAAGGGTGTAATTTAAGTTTATAGGAAGTCAATACTTCGAAAAAATCGCTTTTATGGGTACATCACCCATAGGTAGACCCCTTGGGCTAAACCCAAGGGTGCAAGGAAATTGTCCACGAGACTTCTATGGAAACCGAAGGATTCTGGTGCTTAATGGAAGCAATCCAACCTGGGGTAAACTATTTGGAGTATCCCCAAATAGACACAGTAGTTAAGCAGAGATTTGGATAAATTAGACAAGGTTTTGGAGGCTAAATAGAGAAGTACGCTACCTAGGACTGCTCAACTAGTCTATCTATGGAATTCTCCAAACACACTTAAAGGGTCTCATATATAAAATCAGAGTCATAGAGGGGTTTAAAAGAATCTCAGGGAACTGTATCGTCTTACAGAGAGTTAAATGAGTTCATAGAACATATTTTATAAAAGATACTATAAAACTAGTTGAATTTCAATGCAAGAAGAGCTTGTCTAGGAAAATTCGAGTTCAAACCAATTCAAAAACTTTCAGATTTCCTTGAATAACTGAGATATGAAATTAATAAAAAATAATTTAACACAAGAAAACTTAAAAAAATGAAATAAAAACATTTGGAATATTTATTAACCCATACTTACAACCACTCATTGTCTTCAATGAATCTTACATGAAAGAGCGTTATTCTTCAACAAAATGAAGAAAAGAGAAGAAGAGACCACTGGATCAGATTTATGAAAATAAGAAAAGAAGGTTGGATTCTCATGGAAGACTTTAGAACCTCATATATCACTCATAGGATTGCATCCCTCACAGAAGCTAATCGTCAGATAGTTCTCTTCATAGATGATTCCTCTAGCTTGTACAATTCTCTTCATCACCTGGAAGCTCAAATTCCTCTTGGAGAATGATGGATAAGAACTGGAACTCGATCTCTAATGGATTCTATGGAGCTCAATAAATGACCAGAACAAAGGTTCAATGGGGAGCACATCACAGATCTTGGCTAGGGGCACATCTCCCAGGACTCTGAGATGCTAGCTCTCAAGACAAATCACTAGATTGGAAAAATATGTGAAGGTGGTGAGCCCTCCTTTTATAATCTCAATGATGAATTATAAGAATTGAACGTGGTCACATCATTTTCTCATGCACCCTCCTTGACTGGATTTAGCATGTATTGTTTTACCTACTTTTACCCTTGATTTGTTTCCTTTCTACTTTGGACTACTTTCTTGCTTTTGACAACATCCTGCTTTTCCTAGATTTCCTCTGATTTACCTAGATTTTCTCTGTTTTTCCTGTTCTTTTCCTGCTTGTTGGACTTTCCTACTTTTTTTCTCCTTTGTGCTTTGTAGAATTTCCTACTTTTCCTACATGCTTTTTATTTTTCAGAACTGGCTGCGTTTTCCCTACTTTCTATCTTTTGTGCTTTGTGGATTTTTCTTGATTTTTCTGTGTTGTTTCTAGTTACTATGACAACTCACTCAATCCACTAGCCTCATGTGCCCCTCCTTGGTCACCTAGGGCATTCACTTAAATTAAATATTAAATATATTTACAAATACATTATCACTTTAACATGATATTTTATTCTAAGTCAGAAATTAAATACTTAGGAAATTATTAAATACCAAAATTGACCCCCTTCTTAAGCTAGTATTTGGCCACATCAATGGGGTTCTCTAAGTAATAGAATGGTAATAACATCCTCATGGATGGGAAAGTATAGGTTGTTATAAACACTCATCTTGAGATTCCACTTATGACTGTTATTTTTTAGTGGAGGAGTGGAAGGGAAATATGTAGGATATTTAATGCCTAAGATATAGTTACTTGATCAAATTAGTCTAGTGTGTCTTCAAGTAAACTGTGTTTCTTTAGTGTGTATTTGTAGTTATCTAACTCAATGATCATAATTATGGTTTATACATAGTTATTATGACTCATCTTCTCCCTTATACTACAACTATATTGATATTTGGCTTAACATCGAGTTGGTCCATGATCTCTATTTAAAGAGCACAAAGGGTCATTTGTTGACAATTGATTATGAGAAATTCATATGTAAATTATTTTCCTTTTAAATTATTAGTTGGGGTCATGGCTTGTTTCCCTATTTGAGGATTTTAGACATGTAATATATTAGTGTAATGATATTCGATTTATTTGTGTGAGTAGTTTCATTAAGGTATTCAACATGTGTGGAAATTTCCTATTTATTGAACATGGTATGCTAGTTCTTAAGAAGACACACTCTCATTGTTGATCAAGATTTTGAACTTGTGTCATTGCATGCATTAAATGAATTCTATATTATGTGATTTATCAGCATTTTTGGGTTGAAATAACTATTTTATTGTGTCCAAAGCATAGTTTTCATTTGGGAACTCCTTTTTTTTATCCCAAAAATGCTTTTTGTTTATTTAAATTCAACCATTTATATCAAATAAGTATATAATTTTATTTCATTTTTTTATAAAATCTCTTTCATTCTCTTTCAATAATTCATTCCAATTTGTTTTGTTTATATTTATAGTTTTCTACCTTTTCTATATGTGTATTGTCTTTGATCAATGCCTTGTGAGAGCTTGATAAATATTAAACATAATGAAAATTTATTATTATTATTTGTTCATATGCTCTTTTCCCTGTGCTTGTGCTAATATTGACAAATGAAATGTTGATGTATATGTAACTTCGGAATGTATTTCACATATATGTATATTGTATTCCTATAGAGATGTTATTATTCCTCTATACGGAAGTGTCGTCATTTATATTGTAAGTGTCGTAACTTATACTTGATGGGTTATTAGACCACCTTATTTGGGGTCGGCCCTGTATAATTCATGTGGGTCAAAGGGTTATTAGACCACCCTATTGGGGGTCGGCCATGTGGGTCAAAGGGTTATTAGACCACCCTATTTGGGGGTCGGCCCACTCAGCATTATGTTATGTGGTAAAGTTCGAGCCTACATGAGTTAGGTAAAAAGGCAAGTCAAGTCAAGTATAAATAGAGTGTGGGAGGCACTCTATTTGCTCACTCACTTCTCACACATGCTCTCAAGGAGGAGAGGCGCACTTATGGAGGAGGAGGATCTGCTGCTAGGTTATGTCTATCTCTTGGTTGGTTGTATCATTGCTCTATCTATCTCTGAGGAAGTTATTGGGGTTTTTCACCTTTATGGTTTTCCCCAAGTAAATCTTTGTGTCTCTTGTGTGCTTGCATTATTGTCTCCATGATTGATATGCTGTAGATATGCTGTACATGTTGTTCTCTCAGTTAAGATCCTAGATCATATTGAAGTAAATTCAGAAAATTTAACATGGTATCAGAGCTAGCCTGAAAGAAGGCATGATATGGCATGTATGACACTTGTTGCACTTACGATGCTAGGGCTTGATATAGCAAAAACCAGTCATCGTAGCACTTTCGCTATAAATCCGTTTTGGCGAAGTTTTCGGATCTGAAATTGTTACAGGCCGAAGCTAAGATCTCCAGGTACCTTGTGTCCAAAGGAAAACCTCTAATTCGTTGTACTTTGTGATTTATGATCTGTACAATATAGGGTTTCTGCCTCTTCCAGATCTGAGTCAAAATCAGGTGACCTTGGGAAAAAGGTCATAACTTGGGATAGGAAGCTCCAAATGAAATTTCGTAAAAAGTGACAGGTAGTACACAGTCTGTACTATCTCAGAAAACGTTTTCAGAGGCCGAAGTTGAACCAGTGACACGTGGCACGCCGTACAAGTTCGCTCTACTGTTTTATCCCATAAACAGGTCACGTTGCGACACTTGGCATAACTCTCTCTCAGAAAATCCAACGGAGGTCAGACCTGTCAGGATGGAAAGATAACAGGCCGAGATATCTCAGAAAACGTTTTCAGAGGCCGAAGTTCAAACAGTGACACGTGGCACGCCGTACAAGTTCGCTCTTCTGTTTTATCCCAAAACAGGTCACGTTGCGACATTTGGCATAACTCTCTCTCAGAGAATCCAATTGAGGTCAGAACTGTCAGAATGGAAAGGTAACAGGTCAGGCTATCTCAGGAAACGTTTTTTCAGACCCTGTGGATCAAAAATTTTAGAGTTACACCAGAAACAATCAGGTACATATTTTTGTCAAAACAGAATTATTTTTTGGTACCTTCATTCATGGCTTCCGGAATTTAGGGCTTTGAAGAAAGTTGGAATTTTTGTAATCGGAAACCACGGCTGAATGCTACTCATCAAAATAAAAATTTAGAGACCAAAATCAGAATTTTTGGTTGGGAAGAAGGCCGGGCTTGATCAGACCCTAGTTCGGGACTTTGATCAGGAAAGTGGAAAATTAGGGCTTCTGTAAAAATGGGAATTTTTGAAATCTGAGACCACGGCTGGAAGCTCCTCAGAAAAATAGAAGCTTAGAGCTTTGGATCAAACCTTTTGATTGGGAAAAATAGTGGGATTCATCAAACCCCAGTTCAGGGTCACGTCCAGTGAATCCGGAAGTTTCAAAGGCAAAATTGAGGAGTGAAACTTTGCAGTTTTCAAATTATGAATATACCAATTTGATCAGCTCATCAAGGCGCATATTTCTATCCTTTCGGAAGTTTGAAATTCAAAGTTTGAATTTTTGGGGTTTCTCTGACAAACCCATATCCAGCTCCAGGTCCAGTTCTTGCACATCAAGTGGATTGGGTTAATCCTAGAAGAAGATGGATTGGTCACCTACATAGGTGAAGAAGTTCCTGTTTCAGAGGGAGATGAGGCTAAGGCCTTACATAAGAAGATTACAAGCGATCTCGACAGGTATGACTCATCGAGGTATGTTTTGATATTTGTCCATGATTAAGTTTATGGTATGTTTGTCTTCATGTTATTACAGTTAAGTACAATTTTGTTTTTAGATTTGTCGTATCACCTTAACAAAATTATGAATGCATGATAGAAGATATTCATTATTTAGGGTGTTGACACTTATGATTGTACTAATGCATTATGGTGTTGTATGAGGTTTATGTTGTCTACTAACATGAAAGGTACACCAAGAAAGACAAATCATGCTCCAGTTCAAGAACATATGATCATGGTGACATGAGGATAAAGACTCATCCATTGTCATGGATCTCATAGAAGATCCATTTACGAGGTATGTATAACTTGGTTTTATAATGGCTAACCATTGAGACATGCAGGTTACTAACACAAGTCATTGAAGAGAACCAAAAGACATTATACGGGTATGTTAGACATAACTAGCTAGCATGCTAATCCAGGTATGTTTTTCCTATATCAAGCTAGAATCCTACCTTGTGTTAGGATCTTATACTATTGTGTTGTTGATAATGATTATTCACAAAGAGTCATAGGTTTGAATAATCATGGTTGTATGCATATTATGTTTCTTACCATAATTGATGATATGACTAACCAGAAGAATCATGAAGGTATAGCTTTTATGCATATTATATCTCTTATCTTGATTGATGATTCAACTAACCCGAAGAGTCACAGGTTTGAGTAATTATAGGTTTGAGTAATTATAGGTTTAGACATGTTATGTTTCTTATGATTTGACTAACCATAAGAATACTACATAAACCTTGAATGCTAATGCTTATTATTTCTGTTTGAAATGATCATGACTATACATGCTTGAGATTATTGTGTTTTAATAGTATACTAATGAATGTATGATTTTATATGAGTTCACAAGGATAACACAATCATGATACTAATAAGCATGCATAGGGACCAAGGATGAATATGAGTTCAAGAATAGGTAATTTAGGAAGCAAAGATCAAGAGGGAGCACACTCCAGTTGTTCCTGCAAGAAAGCAAAGGAGCACACTTCAGTAGTTTCTGCAAGGATGCAGATATTCAGAGGGAGTTGACCATCTCTCTACATTCCACAATAGAAAGGTGTAGAAGAAGCTACTTCAGATTAAGACTCCAGCAGCTCCTGCAAGGAAGCAAAGACTCAGAGGGAGTCCACCCAACGAACAAACAAAGATAAGTATTTTAAATTATCATTTCTTGCATATTTGTTTGTTTAAATAATACTGTTCAATAATGTATACACTGATGTTCCTAGAATTAGGTTGTGTATTATGCATATTAGAATAGTTGCATTGATGAACAGTATACTACTAATATACATGGGTAAGTGGCCTATGGCACTGTACAACATTCCATTGCTACTTATCTAGAATGAAACCTCTTTGCTGACATGTTGGGAGTTGTGCACACTCTTAACAATGTTCTGGTAGAGATTGGAAGGCATCTAGAAAGTTACGGGATATGGATAAATGTTGTATTGAAGCATTGGCTAAGATAATTGCATGACTGTATGACATATTTCTTTATGTGTAAGAATTTGTTCTGAAAACTATGAGATGTTTTCTAATCATGCAATTTAACTTGTTGTGTAGGAAAGATCGTATGTCATCTCCTACAAAAGAAGAACTACAACATTTTGTTCCAGCAACAAAGATATCTATTGAAGATATTGAAGATATTGAAGTTCCCAGGATCTGGGATGAAGAAATGGAATGCCATGATCCGTCGATCATGAAGAATGATGTTTGGGATGTAGTCCCAAGATGTGAAGGGAAGTTTTTTTATGACTTCCAAATGGAACTATCAGATCAAGCATGTTGCAGATGGCAGCATTGAGAAATATAAAAGTGATAAAATAGAAGATGCACCAGATGGATCTCAAGACAGCATGGTGTAGTCATATATGTGTGCAGAACTTGGTATGGTAGGATAGACAGCTTTCTATCCAGTTTGGGCGTTACCAAGAGTAAAGCAGATTCCAACCTTTTCTACAAGGTTGAAGAAGGCAATCCAGTGATACTATTTTTTTATGCAGATAACCTGTTTGTTACAGGTAAAGATAGATTGATTGCCGACACGCAGCGGAAGCTTTCTTCCAAGTTCGAGATGATGCACTATTTGTTTTTGGCATGGAGGTGTGGCAGAGTGATGGAATCTTCCTTGGACAAGGGAAGTATGCAGTAGAGATCCTGAAGAGGTTCGGGATGATGGACTGCAAGCTATGGCCACACCTATGGCATCGAATCTGAAGCTTCTATGTGATGCTTCATCTGAGCTGGTTGATGTCTCCATGTATCGTCAGATGATTGGGTCCTTGATGTACCTGATGAACACGAGACCAGATATTTTCTTTGCTGTGAACACATTGAGCCAGTTCCTGACGGATCCAAGGAGTGTTCACTTGGTTGCTGTAAAGCATATTCTGAGGTACCTGAAGGGTACAGTGGATTATGGGCTCAGGTATGAGGCGAATCAAAAGTTTAACCTGCAGGGTTATGTTGATTCAGATTGGGCTGGCAGTGCTGCAGATAGGAAGAGCACATCTGGGTGTTGCTTCAGTATGGGATCAGGTGTGATCTCTTGGTTTAGCAGGAAGCAGTCCTGCGTAGCACTGAGTACAGCTGAGGCAGAGTATGTTGCAGCCTGTTCATCTAGTTGTGAGGCAGTATGGCTACGGAAGCTACTGTCTGAGTTATTTGATCTCCATTGGAAGCTACTGGTATCTTCTGTGATAACCAGAGTTGTGTGAAGCTGTCCGAGAATCCAGTGTTTCATGACAGGTCGAAACACATAGAGATCAAATATCACTATATCAGGAATATGGTATAGAGAGGAGCTGTGAAGCTCCTGTATGTTGCGACGGACGAGCAGATTGCAGATGTGCTGACGAAGCCACTAGCTAGGGTAAAGTTCGAGTACTTCAGAGAGAGGCTTGGCGTTCTTCAGATCGAGGAAACTTCGAGGAAGAAGTGATGGACACATTTGCTGAAGCCATTCCAAGCATGTGGGAAGGAGGATCCTTCACATGGCTGTGGATGTAAGCGCTGGATGATGAGCATCAGGATGATGTTCTGGTTTCTACATGGATATGATCAGTTGGATGCTGGATATGATCGGTTGGATCATGTGTATGTATTTTGTATGAACGCATCATGTTGGATGCTGTTGGATACATTGTGTGGATCATGTATCTTTGTATGATCAGGTAGATCATGGATGATGATGGATACATTGTGTGGATCATGTATCTTTGTATGATCAGGTAGATCATGGATGCTGATGGATACATTGTGTGGATTATGTATCTTTGTATGATCAGGTAGATCATGCATACTGATGGATACATTGTGTGGATCATGTATCTTTGTATGATCAGGTAGATCATGTATGATGATGGATACATTGTGTGGATCATGTATCTTTGTATGATCAGGTGGATCATGTATGTTGATGGATACATTGTGTGGATCATGTATCTATGTATGTATCAGGTGGATACTTGGATGATCGTGGATGACAAGCTTCTCCAGATGACATGCAGCAGGATGTTGCAGTGATGATGATCAGGATGATCATGTGTACATCAGGATGATGTTTGATGAGTATCAGATGATACTTTGTGGCCGTGGATCAGGTTGTGCAGGAAAGCATGTAATTTGTGCCTTGGGAGATTTGCAGATGGTCTTTCGAGGTTTTGCCTATGGCATGTAATTCGGTGCCCTAGGACATCTGGAAAATGCTCTTGCGAGGTTTTGCTTGGGAGGACATGTAATTTGTGCCCTGGGAGATTTCAGGTCGGAGTTGTGTACCCGTAACATCCTGAGATGCTCTTGCGAGGTTTTGTCCTATGGCATGTAATTTGCTCCTGGGAGATCTGGACAGGATGAAAAAGGCCTCAGATGCTTCAGCCAGGTTTTTCCATGACCACATGTAATTTGCTCCTGGGAGATCTGGACAGGATGAAAAAGGCCTCAGATGCTTCAGCCAGGTTTTGTGGTGAGATCACATGTAATGTGCTCCTGGGAGATCCGACAGGTAGAGCCGCGTGCTCGTAACAGCCTGGGATGCTTCAGCCAGGTTTTGTGATGGGTCACATGTAATGTGCTCCTGGGAGATCCTACAGGTAGAGCTGTGTGCTCGTAATAGCCTGGGATGCTGCAGCCAGGTTTTGTGACGCACGTAATAAGTCCTGAGGATTCCACAGTATGGCCAGTGATGATGAAGACCTGCAGGTGGTGGGCCTACATCCAGTATGAAAAAGGACTGGCTCTGTAGAAATTCCTATGACGAGTAGATTCAGAGATTGATTGAGATAGCAGCAGCAGTGACGATGATGATGACTCGATGATGATTATCCAGTGACGATGATCCAGAGAAGATGACTTGTGCTAGAAGAACTGTGCTGAGAAATACCTTCCTAGTTAAGAGGGAGTGTTGATGTATATGTAACTTCGGAATGTATTTCACATATATGTATATTGTATTCCTATAGAGATGTTATTATTCCTCTATACGGAAGTGTCGTCATTTATATTGTAAGTGTCGTAACTTATACTTGATGGGTTATTAGACCACCTTATTTGGGGTCGGCCCTGTATAATTCATGTGGGTCAAAGGGTTATTAGACCACCCTATTGGGGGTCGGCCATGTGGGTCAAAGGGTTATTAGACCACCCTATTTGGGGGTCGGCCCACTCAGCATTATGTTATGTGGTAAAGTTCGAGCCTACATGAGTTAGGTAAAAAGGAAAGTCAAGTCAAGTATAAATAGAGTGTGGGAGGCACTCTATTTGCTCACTCACTTCTCACACATGCTCTCAAGGAGGAGAGGCGCACTTATGGAGGAGGAGGATCTGCTGCTAGGTTATGTCTATCTCTTGGTTGGTTGTATCATTGCTCTATCTATCTCTGAGGAAGTTATTGGGGTTTTTCACCTTTATGGTTTTCCCCAAGTAAATCTTTGTGTCTCTTGTGTGCTTGCATTATTGTCTCCATGATTGATATGCTGTAGATATGCTGTACATGTTGTTCTCTCAGTTAAGATCCTAGATCATATTGAAGTAAATTCAGAAAATTTAACATGAAAAGTAGAGGACAAATTTTGCATTTTTGGGTAGACTAACCAATATCTAACCCAAAACTTATAAACTTCCAATTTTTTCTTTTGAAATTTTGGTTCTTATTTTTTAAAATTGGGCTGTGTTGAATTTTTTTTCAAGAAAAAATATGGATTTTTGGGGTAAGCATGTACTTCGAAGTAAATACTTAAAAAAACCACCGTCTTTCATGAACTTTAGTATAAACATGATTTCACTTGGTTGAAAACCACATTATTAAATTAGAGGTATTGAGTTTAAGTCTTTCTTTTCATTAAGTTAATTTTTGAAAACATTCATGCAACTTTAAGTTATAACATAATTTTATTGTAAATGTGGTTCTCACTTATTTTTATTAAAGTGAGTCACTTGTAAAAGTGACTTATCTATAAAAATGATTTTACAAGAAATAATATATTGTTGTAACTCAACAACCTCATTATGCACTTATCACCACATGCTCCAACCTCTACTTTCCATGTGGCGCCTTGGTTACTTTTTTAGACCTATCTTCATAAGGGCATAACTTTTTCATCCCGAACATCTTTTTAGTCTCAGTTATATCTATCTATCTATCTCTACATATATACATATATACATATATACATATATACAAATACATATATAAATATATACATATACATATATACATATATACAAATACATATATACATATATACATATACATATATACATATATACATACATACATATATATATATATATATATATATTTGTTTGAGAGATTTCCATTTAGATTTTCCAGTTTCAACGTTTAAGGCCATCTTACCTACATATTGTAATATGGTTGAGTCCTAGTGATATCTCACTTACCACATCAAAATACTTAGGTCGATTCACTATAAAGTAAATTACCTTTGTTTATTACCCATGTAAAAGAAACTGTCCCCACTTATGTATAAAAGAAAGTCAAATGGCATAGTAAAAATTACTAAGCATGTGGATTAATTAGAATGTACATTTCTCATGATCTATGATTTCACCTTCAAGGAGTTGAAAAAATAGGTGTATCTTGCAAATTTTTGGAATACATGTTCATTAAACATAGAGATTCAATCCCACCAACTTGAAACCAATTGATTGCTTAAAATCCCATTGATTTATCTCATATTTAATATTATCTATCTAAGTTTCAAACACTTTGATTTGTACATGATTAATGTAAGATCCCAAATAAGGATGACCAATGTATATATGTTATTTTTGCTAAAATTGGTAGTGCATATTTTGTTTCTGTAGCTACTTTTAACTCCACCAAAAAGCTTTAGGGAATTCTCACAAAACACCCACTCTAAAATATTTTTGTGATTCTTTGATTAGAAAGCAGGATAAACTCATGTATCTTGGAGTGATAAAAACTGTAGGAACATCTAACAAAGAATTAGAGTCTCAAAAAAGGACAAATTCAAGCACCAAAAGAAGCATCCTCACAAAAATAAGTCAAACAAGGGATCCAAACCCTCTCATCTAGCTTCTACTCTCAATGGTGATGAATGAACTAAATCAAAAGGTAAGAATATCAAGAGACATTGTAATTTTTGTGGGTGAGATGGTCATTTAGAGTCTAACTGTTTGAAGAAGATGGAATCCTTAGGAGAAGCAATGAATAAGAACAACATTGATCTTCATTCTTCATTCTTTTCCTTATAATTCTTCTCATGGACATTCACTTCCTGCTTGTATTTTTTCTTGAATGCAACATCTACTTGTTCTTCTAATGAGTTATTATTGATTTTAGAGCATCGTATCATATGGGAAAAGATAAAGCCGTATTTTATATTTTTAATAAATGTAACACCAAACCAAATATTTGTTGGTGATGATAGATGTCTTAGTGTTGTAGGGTTTGGAACATTTCTAGTAGATGATTTCCAATTTAATGATGTATTATGTATTCAAATGATTTCCTGTAGCATTTTATCAATGTATCAAATTGCTTATTTAGGTGAATTTTATTAACCTTACCAAGTTGTAATCAAGGATTTAAAATACATTAAGCATGTTTTTGTAATTGGAATTGTTGATGATATTACTAGGTTGTACAAGTATGACAACTTTGGGTCATTATCTCTTCCATTTGTTTTTAGTTCTCATAGTGATGACTTGATAAAAATATGACATGAGTGATTTGGTCATCTGAACTATCACTCATTGAAACAACTATGTAATCAAAATATTATGATTGGTATTCCTCTTGTTTCTTGCAAATATGGTGTTTGTTTTGATTGTGTTCTTTACAAATATCACTAGGATAGTTTTAACAAGCATTCCTTAGTCCCCTTGCAACTTGTTCATAGTGATTTGTGTGGTTCACTTCCTTTTGCTTCTTTCTTTAGAGTCAAGTACTTCTTAACTTTCATGGAAAAATTCCGTAAATTCATTTGGGTTTCTTTATTAAAGCTTAGGTTGAATTTTTTTAAATGTTGTGGCAACCAAATCCTTTGTGAAAACAAAATATACACATCAACTTTAGAAATCAAGAGAAAATAATTGAGGGAGAATATGTTAACAACAAATTTAAAACTTAGTGCATTGCATAGGGAATTTAGATGCAATGCACTATTCCATATACACCACAACAAAATGGTGTTGTCGAGAGACATAATTACACATTAAAAGAATTTGTAAATTGTATGATCTAGTCTAAAGGATTAAGTCCTCATTTTTGGGTGAAATCCATTAATTTTGACATAGTTAATGAAATCTAACAAATTATTTAAAACAGAAGATGCTGAAGTAAGAATTGAGTAAAATTAAATCATATGCAAGCCACTTTCATGTGTTTTTTAAGGAATCATGGGATCACATTCCTAGTAGGAAAAGGAAAGCATTACAACCCAAGACTGAGAAGTTAATTTTTGTTGAATATTATGAAAATGAAAAATGTTATAGTATTTTTCAAACTCAATATCATCCTACGAGCCTAATTCAACATTTGTTACATCTTTGGCTAATGAGCCAACTCCTACGATTGTGCCAAATTCTATTCCCAATTTTTTTTCTAGTGATCCTATTATGATTTCTTATTTAGATTATTATAGTGAGGATGAAAAAACACCTTAACCTTTTTACCTTCCTCTAGTTGGCTCCATTGAACATGAACCTACACCAACACCACAACTTCCTAGATGGGTATGTATACTACAAGAAGTGACTAGCAATGTTGTGAGTAATCTGCCATATCAACTTCATACATTTTAATAGTTCGAATGAACCCCCTCTCTTTTGTATCAAGTTCCAAAGGCTCATGACCCCAAAAAAATGCAAAATATTTTGGTCCTAAGAAGTGGGAGACAACAATGAGTGGATAATATTGATCATTAATAGAAAGAAATACTTGGGATCTTGTACCTCTTCTGAAAGGAATAAAACTTATCTGATATAAATTGGTTGATATAACTAAGTATGGATTGGATGGAAGCATTGAAATACATAATATCTGCTTAGTTTCTATTGTTAAGTTTTTGATAAATGCATTCAAACATTATCTAGGATCCTACTAAGATAAAAACAAGCACAACATAACAATCATAAACACAAGAGACACCGAGTTTCCTTGGGGAAAAGAAGGTGAAAAACCCCGCAACTTCCTCAGAGATAGAATAAGCCACAATACAAGATCATAATGATTAAACCAAAAATAGATAACTCCAGTAGCTACTCCTCCTCCACTAGTGCGCACTCCTCTTTGAACTAATGTGACTTGGATGAGTGAGTGAATGAATAGAATGAGACCGTGATGCACCTGCAACAATTAATTAACAAGAATATGCGAAATAGCAAAAATGACAGAACTCATAATCACTTTTATATTGATCATAGGCCACTTCGAGGGGGCAACCTCCTTCGAGCAAGCTCAATACAATTAACTTCACCGTGCCTTCATAGGTCTCAACACACACTTATATACTAATTCTAGGCGCCAATACTATGGGTCAAAACCATGGGCCGTTACAAACTATGGATCAAAAATACTACGGGCGACTTACAAAGCATATGCGCCAACAACAATAACATAAACTATTGATCAACAAATACTAAGGGACGACTTACAATGCATATGCGTCCAACAACAACATACTAACAAAGTAAAAACATGGGTTCCTAACAAAGACACACTCACTCTCTATTTATACACTGACTTGACCTGCCAATAACTTAACAGGGCCGACTTCCTAAGGAAGCTTAATAAACCATCCACATGACTCAACTAGGGCCGACCCCACACCAATGGTCTAATAACCCATCAAATATAAGTTGCGACACTTGAAACAGTTGTGACACTTACAAATAAAAATGATGACAATTATGATTGGAGGAATAATACATCTCCATCATACATATAATAAAGTACAAGTGTAATACATAGAAGAATATATTCCGAAGTTACAAATACATCAACACTCCCTCTTAACTAGGACGGTATTCTCTAGACACAGGTCATCAAAACATATCGACACAAGTCTTCAATTCTGGAGCTGGATCATCATCACTGGATCATGGAGCATCATCGTCACTGCTGTTATACATCGACATCTCGATCACTGGGATATCTCTCAATTCTTCTCGTCATAGGAAGTTCTTCAGAGCAACGCTTTTTCATGCTGGATGTAGGCCTAGCCTCCTGTAGGTCTTCATCATCTTTGCCATACTGTGGATCCCAAGACTAATTACGTGCATAAAAAAAACTTCGAAAGAGTATCTCAGGATCCTTTATGTGGCTAAGCATGATCGACAAGATCTCCCAGGGAGCTATTACATGTGAGCACCACAAAACCTCGAAAGAGCATCACAGGACTGATTACGAGCACACAACTCAACCTATGGGATCTTCCAGGGTGCTATTACATGTGGTAAGGGAAAACCTCGAAAGATCATCCCAGGACTGATTATGAGCACACATCTCAACATATCGGATCTCCCATGGCGCTATTACATGCCATAGGAAAAAACCTCAAAAGAGCATTTTACAGATCTCCCAAGGAGCTATTATATGCCATAGGAAAAACCTAGCAAGAGTATCTGCAAATATCCCAGGGCGCTATTATATGTCCTCCCAAGCAAAACCTCGAAAAAGCATTTGCTAGATCTCTGAGGAAGCTATTATATGCCATAGGAAAAACCTAGCAAGAGTATCTGCAAATCTCCCAGGGCGTTATTATATGCTTATCTGCACAACTTGTCCATGGAAAACCTGTAGAAAAACCTCGCAAGAGCATCTGAGCTCAGACTATCGGATCTCCCAGGGATCTATTATATGCTACCTGCACCATCTATCCATGGAAACATACTATCATCATGATACTCATGATAATACTGATCATCATCACACAGTGCATCATCCTGATGTACATCATCATCGCATGATCATCCTAATCATCATCACATCATCATCGCATGATCAATCTGATCATCGTCTTAACATCATCCTGATGCTCATCACAAAATGATTACATCCACAGCCATGGGAAGGATCCTCCTACCACCATTCTTGGAATGGCTCCATCAAATGTGTCCTATCACTTATTTCACAAAGTATCCTCTATCTGAAGAACACCAAGCCTCTCTCTGAAGTAATCAAAATTCACTATGGCTAGTGGTTTGTTCAACACATATGCAATCTTCTCATCCATCACAACATACAGGAGCCTCACTGCTCCTCTCTGCACCATATACCTAATATAGTGATATTTTATCTCAATGTGCTTTGACTTGTCATGGAACATCGGGTTCTCAGACAAATTCACATGAATCTGGTTGTCATAGAAGATATAGGTAGCATCCAACTGGAGATTAAATAAATCAGACAGTAGCTTCCTTAGCCATACTATCTCACAACTAGCCAAACAAGTTGCGACATACTCTGCTTCGGATGTACTCAGTGATACGCAGGATTGCTTCCTACTAAACCAAGAGATCACACCTGATCCCATATTGAAGTAGCACCCTGAAGTGCTCTTCCTATCTACAGTATGGATTAGAAAGCTACTGTCTGAGTTATTTGACATCCATAGGAATAGCACTTTGACTACACCATTCAAGAAAGTTGTCTTGACATCCATCTGGTGTATCTTCCACTTCATCACTATAGCCAGGGAAAGTAATATTATGATGGAAGTGTATCTGGATACAAGAGCAAAGGTCTCTTCATAATCTATCCCCTCTTTCTGGGAGAATCCACGAGCTACAAACCTTGCCCTGTATTTCTCTATGCTGCCATCTGTAGCATGCTTGATCTTATAGATCCACTTGGAAGTCACAACAGAATTCCCTTCTGGTCTTGGGACCACATCCCAAACATTATTCTTCTTGATCGATTGGTATTCCTTGATCATGGCATCCTTCCATTACTGCATCCCGGATCATGGGAACTTCAGATTCTTCAATATCTTCAATAGATAGTTTTATTGAACTTAGTTGTTGGAACAAATGTTGTTGTACTTCTTTTGTAGGTGATTGTACATGATCTTTCCTACAATTCAAATTCAATTGCATGATTAGAAACTTCTCATAGTTTTTAGAACAAAATCTTGCACATAAAGACATAGGTCATACATTCATGCAATTATCTTAGCCAATGCTTCAATACAACATTTATCCATATCTTGTAACTTTCTAGATGCCTTCCATCTCTACCAGAACATTGTTAAGAGTGTGCACGACTCCCAACATGTCAGCAAAGAGGTTTCATTCTAGATAAATAGCAATGGAATGTTGTATAGTACCATATGGCACTTACGCATTACTATATTAGTAGTATCTTGTTCATTAATGCAATTATTCTAATATGCATAATACACAACCTAAGTCTAGGAACATCATTGAACAATATTATTTAAACAATCAGATATATACGAAATGACAATTCAAATACTTATCTTTTTTTGTTGTTGTTGGGTGGACTCCCTCTTAATATTTTCTTCCTTGTAGGAACCACTGCATCTTAACCAACACTGAAAATGGATGAGAGGTTCATCCATAGATTATTTGTCTTCTAGAGTCCAACTCTGCAGTAGCTTCTTAAAGTTTTCTGAAGTGAATTCTCCACCATTGTCGGATCTAAAGGTATTGATCTTCTTTTCAGTGAGGTTTTGAATTCCTTGAATTTTCCACTACATGCTTCATCTTTGTTCTTCAAGAAATAGATCTAATTCTTCATAGAGAAATCATCAATGAAAGAAACATAATATACATACCCATTGGATGATATTGGACTGCATACATCGGAGTGGATAATTTCCAAGATTCCTTTTTCCTTTCTTTCACTGCTTGGAAATATCTTTATTTTTGTTCTTTCCTTTTGCACATCCTTTGCAAACTCCTTCATGCTTTGACTAGATTTCAGGAAGAGCTTCTACTGCTTTGCTTGCAATTGGCAGTGCCCTATAGTGCACATGAGTAAGCCTTCTATGCCAAAGTTCACTTACCTCCATGGATTGATGTACCATGGCATGTTCAGGTTGTCCCTTCAATTTTTACAATCCTCCCTCTTGCTCTCCAATCACTACTGCATCATCTATGGTCTTAACTTTAGGTCACATAAGTACTTGGCCATCCACAAATGAAACTCTTAGTCCTTTTGCATCTAAAGATGATATGGAGAGAAGTTTCTTATTGAGTCCAGGTACATATAGAACATCTTGCATCTTCAAAGACTTCCCAGAGTTTAACTTGTAGGAGGCTTCAACACTTCCTTTTATGGGGTATTGATAGTCATCCCCAAGTTTAACCTTATGAGGCGACTCATGTTTAGATAGATCTAGAAGAGATTCTTTGAATCCCATCATATGTTTAGAAGCCCCACAATCAATAAGACAATCATTACACCCATGTGTAATAGTACCTGTGAGAGAAGAGATTAGAACATATTCATCATCACTTGAAGAGTCTTCACTTTCTACCTTATCCTTCTTTCCGAGAGTTTCATCATCCTCAGCAGCATGAGCATGATATCTCTTCTTGTTGCTCTTCTTTTTGTTGTTGTTGTTGGAGTTCCTTTTGTTATTGGGACATTCTGAAGCAAAGTGTCCATTTTTATTACAGTTGAAGCATATTAGATTTTTCTTATCTATTTGATGATATTGGTGTGAAGATCTCTTGTGATGAGATTGCTCCCTCTTGGGCTTACTTCTCTTGGTGTGAGTTGTGAGAGCTTGATCTTCAGTTCCCATATTTTCTTCTCAAGCCACAAGCCTAACTTCTTCTTGTGAACATTCCTCCCACAGTCTATTGAAGGAGATCAACTTCCTTCTTGCACAAATACCTTGGATGAAGGAGTCCCATGACCTAGGTAGGCCATTCAAAGTGGTCATGACAATTTATTCCTTCTCTACTACTTCATCCACAACTTCAAGTTGTTCCTTGATTTGACAGACCTGAGTGATGTAGGATTGGATGGTCTCTCCATTCTGAAACTTTACCCCTTTCAATTAATTCCACAGAGTCATCTTTTGATTTATATTCTTTCCTTCAAACAACTTGTTCAAAGAGTCAAACATCTCCTTAGGTGTCTTTAGGGAAGACACATGGGGAATGGGATGGTCTTTTATAGAATCAACAATGATTCTCTTGGCCTTGACCAAGTCCTTCTTGTGTAAGGCCTTAGCCTCATCTCCCTCTGGAACTGGAACCTCTTCCTTTATGTAGTTGTCCAATTCATTCTCTTCTACGATTAATCCAATCCTATACTTCCATGCTTGGAAGTTATCAGCTCCTTCAAGCTTATCCTCAAGATTGGTGTGGTGAGACATCTTAAAGAGTACTTCAAATGGAAATAGAATGTTTTAGGTCTTACCACTTGATTTGCTGAAAATTGGATCTGGAGCTAGAATAGGGTTTGTCAGAGAAACCCTAAAAATTCAAACTTTGAATTCCGAACTTCTGAATGGATGGAAAGATGCACCTTGCTGAGCTGATCAAGCCGGTATACTTCAATTTTGAAATCTGCAAAATTTGACCCCTCAAAATTTCCTTTGAAACTTTCGGATTTCTTGGACAAGATCCCGAAATAGGGTTTGATATTTCCTGAGGTTCTACCCAGCCAAAAAAATCGACCTTGTGCCCTAAAATTCAATTTTTCTGAGGAGCATCCAGTCGTGGTCACAGATTCCAAAAATTTCAACTTTTGCAGAAACCCTAATTTTCCATCCTTCCGATCAAAATCCCAATTTAGGGTTTGATGAAGCTCGGCCTTCTTCCCAACCAAAAAGTTTGATCTTGGTCTCTAAACTTCTAGTTTCTTGAGGGGAATCCATCTGTCATCTCAGATTCCAAAAATTCTAACTTTCTCCGAAACCTTAATTTCTCGCAGTAGTGACAGGCCAAAAACTGAAAGTGCTCATAATTGAATTCTGTCTCGATAGAAAGATGCGCCATTCGAAGGAGAGTCAGCCTAGCCTCTTGCATTTGATTATATAATGATAGAAACCCAAATATTAAGAATCCCTAGCTTCCGCAGCTGCATAGTGTCTTCTTCACGGCTCTGATACCATGTTATGTTTTTGATAAATGCATTCAAACATTATCTAGGATCCTACTAAGAGAATAACAAGCACAACTAAAAATCATAAACACAAGAGACACATAGTTTCCTCGGGGAAAAGAAGGTGAAAAACCCCGCAACTTCCTCATAGATAGAATAAGCCACAATACAAGATCACAATGATCAAACCCAAGATAGATAACTCCAACAACTACTCCTCCTCCACTAGTGCAAACTCCTCGCTCAACTAATGTGAGTTAGGTGAGTGAGTGAATGAATAGAATGAGACACACTCACTCTCTATTTATACACTGACTTGACCTACCAATAACTTAATAGGGACGAATTCCTAAGGAAGCCTAATAACCCATCCACATGACTCAACTAGGGCCGACCCCACACTGGTGGTCTAATAACCCATCAAATATAAGTTGCGACACTTGCGACACTTACAAATACAAATGACGACAATTCTAATTGGAGGAATAATGCATCTCCATCATGCATATAATAAAGTACAAGTGTAATACATAGAAGAATATCTTCCGAAGTTACAAATACATTAACATCTAAAGTGATTTCCTTATAGCCAAAACAAATTCCATCCAACTTATTTTATCCCTTTCTACTTCACATAAATGGGAGGTCCATCAAATGGATGCTAAATTGTCCTTCTTGGATGGGGATTTGCAAGAAGAATTTACATGGAAAAACGTCTTAGCTATGTTCAAAATGACTACAAACTTGTTGTCTACCTTAATAAATTTATCTATGGTCTTAAACTAGCTCCTTGGGCTTGGTATGCTAAGATGGATATATTTCTTTTTGACACCAATTTTTCTAGATGTGATTCTTACCCTAATGTCTATACCAAATAAGTAAGTAACCATATCATAATATGTGCTTTTTATGTTCATGACCTTATTATCACTAATAGTAACCCAAATTTTTAACCCATTTCAAATTCAACCTTAAGAATAAATTTGAAATGATAGACTTAAGAAATTTGCATTATTTTTTTGGTGCTCAAGTCTTCAAAAGAAAGGAATATGATTCCTGCACCTAGTCTAAATATGCATGTGGTATTTTTCAATGGTTTCACATGGAACATTGTAAACCATCCTATTGGAAGGGCCTAGTAAGTTAGTCGACTAGGCCTGCCAGTCCACCAATAGTCCACTACTAGATTGGCTCAATAGGTCAACTGACATAATGAATAGTCATACATAGTTGTATGTCATTTCATATGTATAAAAGGGTTATCAGTTTACGATGCATAATGTCCTTGTACTGTTAATATAACAACTATTGGAATTATATCTACTTTTGTCTATTTATGCATGTATGTTCTCCTAATATGTATCAATGGTCACTAATGATTGTAATCCCCTAGATTGAAACATTGGTTCCATTTCTGGTACCTTAACTTGTATTTGAAACTACATACAAAGACATGTACGCATAAACGTTTACATTAGAATAAGTGTGTAGGTGGTGCTTTGGAAATATTAAAAATTACATCAACAACTATGCCAGAAGGAACAATATGATGATTACACAAGCAGAGAAAACATTCTTCACCAAGACCCATGATAAATTTGTAGAGTTTGTACTTATGCTAACTTACAAATTGATCAAAAAGACCATGGATGACACCAAGTGAGAAAGATAAAGAATTTATACACAAGTTAAATAACAATGGGAGAACTAACCTTTATGAGTGGATTGAAAAGATTGCAAGTGAATTCTGTGAGGAACAAGTACTTGAGAAAAGCACATCCATGGACAACGTGAGAAGAATATTTTACAAAGACTTGCATGAGATTTTTCTCTGCATGGTACCAATACTCCTTCAAAAGCTTTTATTGACAAAGGAGTTAGTCATCTTGTGGAACCTCAACCAAAAGTTAATATACCTATTTCTACCAAGTGGGAGGAAAATCAATCCAATTGGGATTACTTTCTAAGGAAATGAAATTATACCTGCCTAACACTATCTTTGACCTAAAGTAAGTTGGGTTGTGATGGGGGGGTTTCTTACCATGAGGAACTAATAAAGGAGGCATGTTAGTCGATCATGGAGAAAAAGAGACCCAGGATATATTGCAAGTTGGAAAAATATCCAATCAAAATGTTGAAACAAAAAAAAAAAAGATATCTAGAAAATTGAAAGAGAAAAAAGAAGAAAAAGGGGAGAAGAAATAAGATAACCCACAAATCCTTTTTCTCAATAAGAAGAGTAAGAAAAAATAAAGTTACATGTTTATCACTACTTGAGTGAAGGTTTAGTCAACCAAAAGAAGAAGACGAAGTGGCCATGCCTAACCCAACCTTATGTTGAATATTGTAACTTCTAAGAATATTATATTTGTACATTATTTATTCCGGAGATGTTCCATCCCTCCGAGGTGATTCTATTATGTATCCGGAGATGTTTATTCCTCCGAGGAGTTGTGGAAACTAGGGTTATTAGACCCACCATGTGGGGGTCGTCCCAGTCAGTTATAATAGGGTATTTAACCTAATGGTTAAATACGAGCCTACATGTACTTGTGTAAAATATATGTCAAAGTAGTGTATAAATAGAGGAGGTGTGTTCCTCATTTGATACACTCACACACTTGAAAAGAGGAGCACTTGTATGGGAGATTTGCTAAGGAGGATTAGAAGGAGGGAGCACATCTTGTATTTTGGTTTATCATCTTATTGAGGAAAGCTTTGTTGGGTTTTCTACCCCATGAGGGTTTCCCAGGATAAATCTGTGTCTCTTGTGTTTATGCTATGCTTGTTGTTTCTTCAGTGATCCTGTATATGCTATTATTGTGAAATAGAATGTAATGCTGCTATTTTCTGTATTAGCATATTGAATTTTAACATGGAATCAGAGCTAACCAGAAGGAAGACAAGGTATGGCACTTACGACACTTGCTTTACTTCCGACAATTTGAAGGTTAGGGTTTTACATAGCAAAAACCAGTCATCGTGGAACTTTTGCTATAAATCCATTTCTGCGAAGGTTCAGGGTCTGAAAAGTTTACAGGTCGAAGATAACATCCCCAGGTACCTTGTTTCCAAAGGGAACCCTCATATTCGTTGTACTTTATGAGTTATGATTAGTACAAGTTAGGGTTTCTGCCTCTTCCAGATCTCAGTCAAAATCAGGTGACCTTGGAAAAAAGGTCATAACTTGGGCTAGGAATCTCCAAATGAAATTTTGTAAAAAGTTACAGGTAGTACACAGACTTTAATATCTCAAGAAACGTTTTCAGAGGCCGAAGGTGAACCAGTGACACGTGGCACGCCGTACAATTTTTCTCTCCTGTTTTATCCCATAAACAGGTCATGTTGCGACACTTGGCATAACTCTCTCTCAGAGAGTCCAATTGAGGTCATAACTGTCAGGATGGAAATATAATAGGGCAAGATATCTCAGGAAAAGGTTTCAGAGGCCGAAGATCAAACAGTGACACGTGGCACACCGTACAAGTTCACTCTCCTGTTTTATCCCATAAACAAGTCACATTGCGACACTTGGCATAACTCTCTCTCAGAAAATACAATTGAGGTCAGACCTATCAGGATGGAAAGATGACAGGTCAGGCTACTGCAGAAAACGTTTTCAGACCCTGTGGAGCAAAAATTTCAGAGTTATAGTAGAAGCAATCATGTGCATATTTCTGTCAAAACAGAATTATTTTTAACACCTTTATTCATGGCTTCCGGAATTTAGGGTTTCGGAGAAAGGTTGAATTTTTTTAAGTTTGTAACCACGGCTGGAAGCTCCTTAGAAAAATAAGAGTTTAGAGCCTTGGATCGAACCTTTTGATTGGGCAGAAGGGTGGGCTTCATCAAACCCTAGTTCGGGTTCCTGTCCAGAAGATCCAGAAGTTTCGAAGGCAATTTTGAGGGGTCAAATTTTGGAGATTTCAAAATTGAAGAATGCTAGGTTGATCAGCTCAGCAAGACATATTCTTCCATCCATTCAGAAGTATGAAAGTCAAAGATTGAATTTTTAGGGTTTCTTTAGCAAACCCTAATCAAGCTCCAGATCAAGTTTCAGGGGGAGTTGAGGCTAAGGCCTTACATAAGAAGACTACAAAAAGTCTAGACAGGTATGAATTAAGGAGGTTCAGGTACATTACAAAAGACAAATAAAGTTCCATGACCATGACAACATGAAGACAAAGACTCACGAGGTATGTATGACTTTGTTATATTATGTTTAACCCATGAGACATGCAGGTTCTAGCTCAAGATCTCTAAATCATTGAAGAGATTGTTTAGGTATGTTGTACATAACTAAGCAGGTATACTAATCCAGGTATGTTTTTCTATGTCATGTTATAATCTTACCTTGTGTAAGTATACTTGGTATGATTGGTTAGTAATCAAGGGTTTATGCATATTATGTCTCTTATCTTGGTTGATGATTTAACTAACTAGATCAAACAAGAATATGCATGAGTAAAAGAAGACTTACTTGAAACCCTGAATACTAATGATCATGATTGTACATATTCAAGATCATTTAGAATTAGAATGTTTTGATAATATTGAGAATATACTAATGAATGTATGTTTGTGTATGAGATCATGAGGATGAAACTAGTGTACACTTGAGCATGCACAGTGGTACAAAATGAATAGAAGTTCAGAAGACATACAGAAGATCAAGCGGGAGGCAACCACACAAACATAAAAGATAAGTATTTGAGTTGTTATTAGAAATAGTAAATGATATTGCTTGTATGCATATTTGTATTCCTAGAATATATCATGCTGAGTGTAAACATTCATAAAGCATTGAACAGTATACTACTAATATGCATATGATTGGTAAGTTGGACAAACATTCCATTATTGCTTGTCTAGAATGAAACCTCTTTGCTGACATGCTGAGAGCTGTGCACACTTTCAATAGTATGTTCTGGTAGAGATGGAAGGCATCTAGATAGCCACTGTATGCATACATGATATGGGAAAGTGTTGTGCCAAAGTATTGGTCAAAATAGTTGCATAACTATGTAAATGATATATGTATGCATAATAGGTTATCATGTCAATATGATTTGATTATTATGAAGTATTACTAATCATGTACTTAATTTTGATTTGTAGGAAAGATCATGATGAATGATGAACACTGAACAAGCGATGGATGTTCAACAAAAGAAACACACTATAGAAGGCTTGTGGCTAGAAGATTCTCTTAGAAAGAAGGAAGAGAATCATGATGAGATGTTTGCTCCAAGTGGCTAGATAAGACCATTCTCTTAATGGTGTAATTAAAGAAGAAGTGTGAATCAGATTTTGTATGGGTTCCCAGGATCGATAATCAATTGATGAGCTTAATGATCACCATGGGTGATGTGGATCTCAACCTTTGCTACAAGGTTGAATATGGCTTCTATACACATATGACATGGATGCAAGAAAGAACTCACCACAGAGTTCGAATGATTTTGAGGCTCATATTAGTAGACCCATCTGACGAGAGATGGCACAGATAGATATGCAGAAGATCACTCAATGCTGAGTGTGAATAATGGACAATTGACAGCTTCATGACAAATCTTGGGCTTTACCAGAAGTAAATTTGTTCCTAACCTTTCCCTTAAAGTTGTGGATGATGAACCTATCATACCATTATTGTATGACGATGATCTCTTTCTGACAAGGAATGAGAAACAGGTCATGAAAATGGCTGCAGAAATGAAAAATGAAAGATCTCGGATTAATGCACTACTTCTTAGGTCTAGAAGTATGGCAAGATCCAAAAGGAATCTTTTAATTCAAAGTAATTATGTTTTGAAGTCTCTAAAAAGATTTGATATGTTGGAGTATAAAGCCATGGCCACTCCCATGGACTCCAACTTGAAGTTGTTAGTTAATGACTCATCGTATTTAGTGGACCTAACCCTATATAGACAAATCATTGGGTCATTGATGTATATAACAAATACTAGGCCAGATATATGCTTTGCTGCAAATACCCTAAGTCAATATCTAGTAGAACCTAGAAAGGTTCACTTAATAACTACAAAGCATGTAGTGAGGTACCTAAAAGGTACATTAGATTTTGGTCTATATTATCTTGGAGGTCATGAACTCCGTTTACATGGTTACTCAGATTCTAATTGGGCAGGAAGTGCCTCAGATAGAAAGAGTACATCAGGTGGATATTATAGTCTTGAATCCGCCATGTTCTCATGGTTCAGCAAGGAACATTCTAGTGTGGCTCTCAGTACTGCTGAAGCAGAATATATATATAGCTGTCTGCTTTGCCAGCTGTGAAGCAGTGTGGCTTCAAAAGCTATTATATGGAGTGTTTGACTTAGAAATGAATTCCACTATGATTATGTGTGACATTTAAAACTGCATCAAGATAGAAAATCTTGTATTCCACGATAAGTCAAAAAACACGTAGAGATCCGATACTTCTATATACGAGATATGGTGTAGAGAGGAGCTATCAAGCTCGAGTATATAAGCATTGAGGATCAGATTGCTAATATCTTGACTAAACCTCTGTCTCGAGTAAAGTTTGAATACTTCCGAGACAAGCTTGGTATAGTCCAGAAGGACCCTCCTCGAAAGGGGGAGTAGCATAGTATCTGATAACAAGTCTGTCTCATCAATGATGAGGTTACCTATTTACTACACCTAGTTACTTAGAATTATTTAGATTTAGGAATCTTATATTTTTTCTTTTGATGATAGATGTATACATGCTTTTGATGATAGATGTTATGCATGTTTTGATGAGGAGGATACATGTTTTGTTATACATGTTTTGATGATGAGGATACATGTTTTGTTATACATGTTTTGATGATGAGGATACATGTTTTGATGATGAGGATACATGATTGACACATGTTTTGATGAAGTTCTTGGTAAACATGTGAGGGGATTGGATCATCCCTGGACTTCAATCCGAAAGAAGAGCCGTAGACATATGTCTTCGAGAATGAAGTCCTTGGTGGACTTGAGGGGATTAGATCATCCCTGGACTTTAGTCCTAAAGAGATCCGTAGACGTATGTCTTCGAGAATGAATTCCTTGGTGGAATTGAGGGGATTGGATCATCCCTGGACTTCATTCCTAAAGAGATCCGTAGACGTATGTCTTCGAGAATGAAGTCCTTGGTGGACTTGAGGGGATTGGATCATCCCTGGACTTCAATCCTAAAGAGAGCCGTAGACGTATGTCTTCGAGAATGAAGTCCTTGGTGGACTTGAGGGGATTGGATCATCCCTGGACTTCAGTCCTAAAGAGAGCCGTAGACGTATGTCTTCGAGAATGAAGTCCTTGGTGGACTTGAGGGGATTAGATCATCCCTGGAATTTAGTCCTAAAGAGAGCCATAGACGTATGTCTTCGAGAATGAAGTCCTTGGTGGACTTGAGGGGATTGGATCATCCCTGGACTTCAGTCCTAAAGAGAGCCGTAGACGTATGTCTTCAAGAATGAAGTCCTTGGTGGACTTGAGGGGATTGGATCATCCCTGGACTTCAGTCCTAAAGAGAGCCGTAGACGTATGTCTTCGAGAATGAAGTCCTTGGTGGACTTGAGCGGATTGGATCATCCCTGGACTTTAGTCCTAAAGAGAGCCGTAGACGTATGTCTTCGAGAATGAAGTCCTTGGTGGACTTGAGGGGATTGGATCATCCCTGGACTTCAGTCCTAAAGAGATCCGTAGACGTATGTCTTCGAGAATGAAGTCCTTGGTGGACTTGAGGGGATTGGATCATCCCTGGACTTCAGTCGTAAAGAGAGCCGTAGACGTATGTCTTCGAGAATGAAGTCCTTGGTGGACTTGAGGGGATTGGATCATCCCTGGACTTCAGTCCTAAAGAGAGCCGTAGACGTATGTCTTTGAGAATGAAGTCCTTGGTGGACTTGAGGGGATTGGATCATCCCTGGAATTCAGTCCTAAAGAGAGCCGTAGACGTATGTCTCCGAGAACAAAATCCTGAATGAACAGGTAAGGGGATTGGATCGTCCTCGGACTTTAGTCCTTTGAATTGAGCCGTAGACATGATGTCTCTGAGAACTAAATCCTGAATGAACAGGTAAGGGGATTGGATCGTCCTCGGACTATGGTCCTTTGAATTGAGTCGTAGACATGAGGTCTCCGAGAATTGAATGATAGGACTGGATCGTCCCTAGACTTCGGTTCAAAAGGTACATGATAGGACTGGATCGTCCCTGGAATTCGGTTCAAAAGGTACATGATAGGACTAGATCGTCCCTAGACTTCAGTTCAAAAGGTACATGATAGGACTGGATCATCCCTGGACCTCGGTTCAAAATGTACATGACAAATCCTAGAATTGTTCTAGGTTACATCCAGCATGAAATAGGGCTGGCTCTGTAGATGTGATACATCCAGCATGAAACAGGGTTGGCTCTGTAGATGTGATACATCCAGCATGAAACAGGGCTGGCTCTGTAGATATGATACATCCAGCATGAAACAGGGCTGGCTCTGTAGATGTGATACATCCAGCATGAAACAGGGCTGGCTCTGTAGATATGATACATCCAGCATGAAACAGGTCTGGCTCTGTAGATGTGATACATCCAGCATGAAACAGGGCTGGCTCTGTAGATGTGATACATCCAGCATGAAACAGGGCTGGCTCTGTAGATGTGACACATCTAGTATGAAAAAGGACTGGCTCTGTGGTGGTAAATCCTAGATCTGATCTAGGTCACATCCAGTATGAAAAAGGACTGGCTCTGTGGTGGTAAATCCTAGATCTGATCTAGGTCACATCCAGTATGAAAAAGGACTGGCACTGTGGTTGGGATTGGATCGTCCCTAGACATGAGACTTGTCTTAAAGAGATAAGGATTGATCATCCTGGAACTTGATCTGGATTGCATCATCCATGGACCTATGTCCTAAAGAGAGCAGGATTGATCATCCTGTAATATGATCGTGTGATGACGATGCTGTCGATCGTGTATGATGATCGTATGATGACGATGTTGATCGTGTGATGACGATGCTGCTGATCATGTGATGACGATGCTGATCACATGATGACGATGCTGATCGTGTGATGACGATGCTGCCGATCGTGTGATGATGATGTTGATCGTATGATGACGATGTTGTTGATCGTGTGATGACGATGCTAATCGTATGATGACGATGCTGATCGTATGATGACGATGCTGCTGATCGTGTGATCACGATGCTGATGATCGTGTGATGACGATGATGATGATCGTGTGATGACAATGCTGATGATCGTGTGATGACGATGATGATGACGATGCTGATGATCGAGTAATATCAACTCTGATGATGTTGATGTTCCAGTAACTAGTTGAGTTACTGATGATGATGAATTAAAGAAAGCTTCCGATGATATATAGATGATGTAGTCAATGACTCCTTGCTCCTGCAGATGTTGTTATAATATCCTTCTCGTTAAGGGGGAGTGTTGAATATTGTAACTTCTAAGAATATTATATTTGTACATTATTTATTCCGGAGATGTTCCATCCCTCCGAGGTGATTCTATTATGTATCTGGAGATGTTTATTCCTCCGAGGAGTTGTGGCAACTAGGGTTATTAGACCCACCATGTGGGGGTCGGCCCAGTCAGTTATAATAGGGTATTTAACCTAATGGTTAAATATGAGCCTACATGTACTTGTGTAAAATATATGTCAAAGTAGTGTATAAATAGAGGAGGTGTGTTCCTCATTTGATACACTCACACACTTGAAAAGAGGAGCACTTGTATGGGAGATTTGCTAAGGAGGATTAGAAGGAGGGAGCACATCTTGTATTTTGGTTTATCATCTTAGTGAGGAAAGCTTTGCTGGGTTTTCTACCCCATGAGGGTTTCCCAGGATAAATCTGTGTCTCTTGTGTTTATGCTATGCTTGTTGTTTCTTCAGTGATCCTGTATATGCTATTATTGTGAAATAGAATGTAATGCTGCTATTTTCTGTCTTAGCATATTGAATTTTAACACCTTATATAATGAGCTACATAGGGTAGTTGTTGCATTTGTAATGCTATGTATTGGAGACACAGAGGATGAAGAAGACAACGATAGATGAGAAGTTTCAACCTCGAAAACACCCGCATAGATACCTCAAAGTGTCATGGTTAGGGAAATATTATCCAATAACTTAGTTATTGAACCTAGTCATTCATCAATATGGAGTCGACTGCATGAAATGGAACAACTTATTAGGATGATAATTGAGAGAAATTAGGAAGGAAATTAGATATACATCATTATAGGAGAATAAAAACCCGACATCCCAATTAAGTACTCGAACCTTGTGGAAGCACCACCCTTCCAAAGCTAATTAGTGAATAAGGACTAGAAACAACACAATCAACAAAGGACACATGTGAAGGATCATGACCTTTCAATATTGTTAGATATAAAGAAGTATAAATACAAACTTCTAATCAAATTACATTCACTATGGAAACAATGTCAATTAATCGCACTAATCAAATACATATTTATGAAGGGGATGAATATCCCAAACAAAATTAGTTTCTTTTGAAAACATATGGGATGTGACCAATGTTGTCAATTAAGCTAATAAAGTAGCACAATTTGAAGGATATATAAGGAAGTGATCCCTCACATGGTTCGTGAACTATATATGAAATCATAATAGGACAAGAGACGAGATCAACAATTTTATTTCACATTTTTCAAATTTCAAGATCACAAGCATTCAGTAGCTCTACCTAGATAACTTGTTTGTGATTATGATATAATATTAAAATATATTATTAGTCAGATACCATACGCGGTTTCCAATCAATTACTAGTTTAGTGGTTTGTTGCAGAATTACTACTTAGAATCAGATCACCTCCAAGGAAGCATGAGACTAATACCTACAAAGAATCTCTCAGAACATCCTAACTTATTGAAACTGATGATGAATGGGTCATGCCCATGATTGATAAAATGGTAGAGGAAAGAATAAATATGATAAAAAAATTCATCAAATACCTTACAATACAGTGATCAAATCTATGGTACACAAACTATCTACACAAATTCCATACAAAATACAATTGTAAGAAGTCTATCAGTCGACGACAAGTCGTTATGCCAATACATAAAAATAATTTTTTAAACTTGTGAATGCCCAAATAACCATGTAGCTCATGATTGTCATCACAATTTGAAGAATTACAAGATAAAATGATGTATTATCTATGAATAAACATCCCATAACACACCCAAATGCTAAATTCAAGTACCAAATTCAATACTTGTCATACTCAAGCAACTGATCAAAAAAAAAAAAAATGGAAACAATGGCCAAGGAGGATATGGTGGACAATGTGGCTACGAAAATGGTGGAGGATTTAGGGGTTGCAATTGAAAGAGGGAATCTCACTTTGGTGGTCGACCAAGAATATCACATTGCTTCATATGCTACAAAGTTGAACACTTTAGTCTTGACTGTCCCATGAAAGATAAATCTAACTTGAAATTCTATTCAAAATGTGGCATAAGGGATCATTCATTGGAATATTGTCTAATCATTCCATAGAAAATTATAAACAAAATGAAAGTCCACCTACTACAAAACTACCCAAAATACATAGAAGTGAAACCTAAATATTTACATGTATTTACGAGATTAGGCACCATAACAATAAATGAAAACACCCAAGAAAATCCTATTGTAAGAGTAAGAAAGAATAAAGAACTGGATTAATCAAACCCCAGGAAACAAAATAACAAATTCAAGGAACCACTAAAACTATTATGGGACATCATTCAAGAAGAAGATGCAATACAAGAACATATGAATAGAAACATTGTACTAAATTTGTTTATGAACTTAGTAACTAAAGAAGAAGTAGTCATTTGATTAATTTAGTTGTTAAGTCTTTTAAGCGTAATAAGAAAATGGTCGAAATTCAAAAACTATAGCATAACTGAATCAAAAGGTAAAAATTTTTGAAGACTGGGACCCTTTAGTTGATTTAGAGATTGAATATTATCAAGTTCGAATAGTCATAGTTGATTTTGGATTACACATGAAAATAATACCACCAGCAACATGGCCATATATGGACCAACCAAATGTGGTAATATTACACAATTACCTCAAATTAGCAGGTGAAGGCTTAATAGAACCAATTGACGTATTAAAAGATGCTCAACCGAGCATCATTATAGTATAAAAAATAGTCGATTATGAGCTCGCAATGTGGCATATGGGATGGCCCTATATACAACCTTGGTCAGTTGACTATGGGGAAGAAAGATGAATTCATCGATATAGTTGTAAAAAGACAAAGTAAAAATTAAAGGAGAGGGGAAAAGAGTTATAATATCCCTTGGACCTAATGACGAAAAAGCATGGATAGAACATTGTGATGAAGATGATGGCATAATAAAAATATACTAGGTTATTTGTGTTGATTAAGAAACAGTCAAACCTAACAGTGAGGGAGAATTATGCATCAATGCACCCTTATCCATCGGAAAAAATTTAGACACAACTATATGTTGGACAATAGAGAATTATGAATCAAAATCTCAATATTTTTGGCCAATACAATGTTAAGTCATAAATTTTTGCACATTACCATCTATATTGTGGTTCATTACATATTATTGATGTTGGCTTGGGTCTATTAGTGGTAATTGTTATTAGTATTATTATATTTGTTATGTCAGCTTGGGTCCATTAGTTGTGATCATATATCTTGGTATCTTATATATTTTATTCATTAAAGGTGTGGAGTATTTTTTCTGGTCTATTTATACCCTTTTCATTCTGTTTTTGGAAATTTGTTGCATAACATTTGGTATCAAAGCTTGGATGCTTCCAAAATAAGTCATCTTGGAATTTTTTCTATATATATTTTTCTATAGGGTTTCAGACATCAAAACTCGGAACCCATATAGAAAATAGGTTGAGATAACTATGATAATTGTTTCATACCTTGACTCATTACAAGTTTATTCTTTATACCTTCAAGAAGATAGGGTTTCTGACTAGCCCAAAAGCTAGTCTCAAATAGGTATTCTAGGGAAATATGTTATATTTGAAGCATGAGAGATATAAATTGAGTGAGATCAGTTGCATAAGAAAGAAGAAATACCATAGTAGCTATGGTAGCAATTTCATAATCAAATTCAAAAAATTGGACAAGTGGTAGGCCCAACACTCTCGTTGTTTTGAAAAGGCCAAAAATAACAAGTGTGGGGAAAATTGGCACATACAAATTCCACAAGACCTGCAACATCGGAAAGAGGACATATCAGGATACCATAGGACCAGATTTCAGACTTAGAGGGGCCAAAATTTTATGATTGCATTAGTTTGAAAGAAGTATTCAAATCAAGGTTGGAAAAAGGTATGCCATTTTAATTTTTGAAATAACTTTTAGTAGAAGGATTTATTTGAGGTGAAAATAAGGTATGAAATATATTTATATTGTTCAAAATGCCACCAAAATGTAGTGGAACAAATCACACTCCAATCAAACCACCACAGGATTCATCCCTGACCTATGATGAAAGTGAAGACATATCTTTTAGGGTGTCCAAGTTGGAAGATAAGATTAAAGGGACTATGAAAATGATTTATTTAGCTAACTTGGAAAATAATATGGCTAGTAAAGAGGATCTAGTAAATATGACCAATGATATGGAAAGTTATAAAGAATATTTTCAATATTTGAAGGTACTGCTAAATGTGATAAGACTTAGATTTCCTATACATTCGTCTACTCATGAAGATGATAAGAAGGAAAAGGGGGACTTATTCTAGTCACATAGTGATAATATTGAAAAAAATTAGAGAATAAGATCTTTGAGTCCCCAAAATTTAATGATCCACTACATCATCATAGGTTCAACTCGGGTCCACAGAACTAATTTATTCCCATTATTGACATGGGAAATTTTGATGGCAATGATCCAATAACATATATATTCCACATGGAGCAATTATTTGATATACACCAAGTACCAACTTTGCAAAAGGTAACTATTGCATCATTATATTTAGAGCCTAATCAATTTTTATGGTACCAATGGCTTTATGTCTGAAAAAAGACTCTATTGTATCTAGGTCTATATTCATGGAAGAATTGGTTCCAAATTACAACTATATTGGTAGCAACACTTTCTTTAGTCAGATGATAAATATCAAACAAACAGGTCTAGTTACATAGCACATCAAGTAGTTTCAGAAGTTAAGTCTCAGAGTGAAGAATATCTTAGAAGTTAATTTGTTGGATCTCTTTGTTGATGTATTTGTAACTTCGAAAGATATTCTTCTATGTATTACACTTGTACTTTATTATATTCATGGTTAAGATGTATTATTCCTCCAATCAAAAGTGTCATCATTTGTATTTGTAAGTGTCGCAAGTATTATTGTAAGTTTCGCAACTTATATTTGATGGGTTATTAGACCACCAGTGTGGGGTCAGACCTATATGAGTCATGTGGTTGGGTTATTAGGCTTCCTTAGGAATTCGTCCCTATTAGAATTAAAGGTAGGTAAATTTGTGTATAAATAGAGAGTGAGTGTGTCTCATTCTATTCATTCACTCACTCATCCAACTTGCATAGTTGAGAGAGAGGAGTGCGCACAAGTGGAGGAGTAGTAGCTGCTGGAGTTTCTATCTTTTGGGGATTGATCTTTGTGATCTTTGTATTGGGGATTATTCTATATCTGAGGAAGTTGTGGGGTTTTTCACCTTCTTGGTTTTCCCTGGTGAAATGATTTGTGTCCATTGTCTCTTGTGATCATTATGTTGTGCTTGTTATTCGCTTAGTGATCCTAGATAATATTGAATGAAATTATCAAAAAATTAACATGGTATCAGAACCGTGCTAAGAAGAAGACACTATGCAACTGCGGAAGCTAGGGATTCTTAATATTTGGGTTTCTCTCCTTAGATCATCAAAGGTAGGAGGCTAGAATGACTCTCTTTGCAAGGGCGCATCTTTTGGTCGAGATAGAATTCAATTCTAAACACTTTTAGTTTTTGGCCCGTTAGTGCTGCGGGAAATTAGGGTTTCGGAGAAAGTTGGAATTTTTGTAATTCGAGACCACAACTAGATGATCCTCAATAAAATCAAAGTTTAGAGACCAAGATCGATTTTTTTGGTTGGGCATAACCTCGGGTATCATCAAACCCTAGTTAGGGATTTTGATCAGAAAGGTGGAAAATTAGGGTTTCTGCAAAAGTTGAAATTTTTGGAATCTAAGACCATGGATGGATGATCCTCAGAAAAATCAAAGTTTAGAGCACAAGATCGAACTTTTTGGATGGGAAGAACCTTGAGCATTATCAAACCCTAGTTCGGGATTTTGACCAGAAAACTAGAAATTGGAGATATGAAAGTTTCAAAGGCAATTTTGAGGGGTCAAATTTTGCAGATTTCAAAATTGAAGTATACCAGCTTGATTAGCTCAGTAAGGCGCATCTTTCTATCCATTTAGAAGTTTGGAATTCAAAGTTTGAATTTTTAGGGTTTCTCTAACAAACCCTAATCCACCTCCATATCCAGTTTCAACAAATCAAGTGGTAAGACCTAAATATTTTATTTCCTTTTGAGTTTCTCATTAAGATGTGTCACCACACCAATCTTGAGGATAAGCTTGAAGGAGCTGACAACTTCCGAGCATGGAAGTATAGGATTGGGTTAATCCTAGAGAAGACTGATTTGGACACTTACATAAAATAAGAGATTCAAGTTTTGGAGGGAGGTGAGGCTAAGGCCTTACACAAGAAGAATTGGTCAAATCCAAGAGAATCATTAATGATTCTATAAAAGACCATCTTATACCCCATTTTTCTTCTCTAAAGACACCGAAGGAGATGTTTGACTCCTTGACCAAGTTGTTTGAAGGAAATAATATTAATCGGAAGATCACTCTGCGGAATCAATTGAAAGGGGTAAAGTTTCATAATGGAGAGACCATCCAATCCTACTTTAATAAGGTCTCTCAATCAAAGAACAACTTGAAGCTATGGATGAAGTAGTGGAGAATGGAGAAATTGTCATGATCACATTGAATGGCATACCTAGGTCATGGGACTCCTTCATCCAAGGCATCTGTGCAAGAAAGAAGTTGATCTCCTTCAATAGACCATGGGAGGAATGCTCACAAGAAGAATCTAGGCTTGTGGCCCACGAAGAAAATATGGGAAATGAAAATCAAGGAATCACAGCACACACCAAGAAAAGTAAGCCCAAGAGGGAGCAATCTTTTCACAAGAGATCTTCACACCACCATCATCAAAGAGAGAAGAAAGATCTGAGATGCTTCACTTGTAATGAGAAGGGACACTTTGCCTCAGAATGTCCAAAGAAAAAAGGAACTCCAACAACAACAACAACAACAAGAGCGACAAGAAGATATATCATGCTCATGCTACTGAGGATTATGAACCTTCCAGGAAGAAGACTAAGGTAGAAGGTGAAGACTCTTCAAGTGACGATGAATATGTTCTAATATCAGCTCTCACAGGTACTGTTACACATGGGTGTAATGATTGGCTTATTGATAGTGGGGCTTCTAAACATATGACGGGATTCAAATAATCTCTTATGGACCTATCTGAACATGAGTCACCTCATAAGGTGAAACTTGGGGATGACTATCAATATCCTATAAAAGGAAGTGGTGAAGCCTCCTACAAGTTAGACTCTGGGAAGTCTTTAAAGATGCAAGATGTTCTATATGTACCCGGACTCAAGAAGAACCTTCTCTCCATATCAACTTTGGATGCAAAAGGGATGAGAGTTGCATTTGTGGATGGCCAAGTACTTATGTGGACAAAAGGTAAGACCATCGATGATGTTGTTGTGATTGGAAAGAAAGAGGGAGGATTGTAAAAATTGAAGGGACAACCTGAACATGCCATGGTACATGAAACCATGGAGCCAAGAAAATTTTGGCATAGAAGGCATGCACATGTGCACTATAGAGCACTACCAATTGCATGTTGGCAGGCGGTTTGGAAGTCGATTGTACCACAGTATGTGGGTTTTGGGGTCATTTGGACCGGGTCAGTTAGATTTTGGGTAAATTGCTCAAAGTGTCAGTTAGGGAGTTGTTGGTAAGTGGACAAGCAATGTAAATGAGGAAGCCTATTTATAGTCATAGAGTCATATGTGTTGGATAGTGGGGATTGGAAGCTCGAATGTGAAAGTGAGATATGATCTTGTGATGTGTCAGTGAGATCTATGTTTTTGCGGAGATATTGTATCAGGGTTTTGCTTAAGTAATATTACATGATGAAACTATTTTGTGAAATTCCCTGTGTATCTTTTGTCATTTCTGATAATGCATGTTGGGTGTTGATGTATATGTAACTTCAGAATGTATTTCATATATGTGTTTATATTCCTATAGAGATGTTATTATTCCTCTATACAGAAGTGTCGTCATTTATATTGTAAGTGTTGTAACTTATACTTGATGGGTTATTAGACCACCTTGTTGGGGTCAACCCTGTATAAGTCATGTGGGTGAAAGGATTATTAGACCACCCTATTGGGGGTTGGCCTAGTCAGCATTATGTTATGTCGTTAAGTTAAGTCAGACCTAGTAAAGGTTATTAGGCAAGTCAAGTGAAGTATAAATAGAGTGCAGGAGGCACTCTATTTGATCATTCTATTCTCTCTCACACTCTCGGGAAAGTGGTGCACTTGTGAGGAGGAGGATCTGCTTCTAGGAGAAGACTGTCTCTTGTATTCTGGTTGTATCATTGCTCTATCAATCTCTGAGGAAGTTATTGGGGTTTTTCACCTTTATGGTTTTCCCCAAGTAAACTCTGTGTCTCTTGTGTGCATGCATTATTGTGTCCATGATTGATATGTTGTAGATTTGCTTTACATGTTGTTCTCTTAGTTAATATCCTAGATCAAATTGAAGTAAATTCTGAAAATTTAACATGGTATTAAAGCTAGCCTAAAAGAAGGCATGATATGGCATATATGACACTTGTTGCACTTACGATGCTAGGGCTTGATATAGAAAAAACCAGTCATCGTAGCACTTTCACTATAAATCCATTTTAGTGAAGTTTTCAGATCTGAAATTGTTACAGCTTGAAGCTAAGATCCCCATGTACCTTGTGTCCAAAGGAAAACCTCTAATTCGTTGTACTTTGTGATTTATGATATGTACAATATAGGGTTTCTGCCTCTTCCAGATCTCAGTCATAAACAGGTGACCTTGGAAAAAAGGTCATAACTTGGGATAGGAAGATCCAAATGAAATTTCATAAAATGTGACAGGTAGTACACAGACTGTACTATCGTAAGAAATGTTTTCAGAGGCTGAAGTTGAACCAGTGACACGTGGAATTCCGTACAAGTTCCCTCTCCTGTTTTATCCCATAAACAGGTCACGTTGCGACACTTGGCATAAATCTCTCTCAAAGAATCCAATTGAGGTCAGACCTATCAGGATGGAAAGATGACAGATCAGGATACCACAAAAAAATTTTCAGACCCTGTGGATTGAAAAGTGCGGAGTTACTCTAGAAGCAATAAGGTACATATTTCTGTCAAAACATAATTACTTTTTGAGCACCTTCATTCATGACTTTTGAAATTTAGGGTTTCGGAGAAAGTTGAAATTTTTGTAATCGGAGACTACGGATGAATGCTACTCATCAAAATATAAATTTAGAGACCAATATCAGAATTTTTGGTTGGGCAGAAGACCGGGCTTGATCAGACCCTAGTTCGGGACTTTGATTGGAAAAGTGGAAAATTAGGGCTTCTGCAAAAATGGGAATTTTTGAAATCTGTGACCACGGCTGGAAGCTCCTCAGAAAAATAGAAGCTTAGAGCTTTGGATCAAACCTTTTGATTGGGAAGAAGAGTGGGATTCATCAAACCCTGGTTCAAGGTCACGTCCAGTGAATTTGGAAGTTTTAAAGGCAAAATTGAGGAGTGAAACTTTGCAGTTTTCAAATTCTAAATATACCAGCCTAATCAGCTCATCAAGGCGCATATTTCTATCCTTTCGGAAGTTTGAAATTCAAAGCTTGAATTTTTAGGGTTTCTCTAACAAACCCTAATCTAGCTCCAGATCCAGTTCTTGCAAATCAAGTGGATTGGGTTAATCCAAGAAGAGAATGGATTGGTCACCTGCATAAGTGAAGAAGTTCATGTTTCAGAGGGAGATGAGGCTAAGGCCTTACATAAGAAGATTACAAGCAATCTCGACAGGTATGACTCATGCAGGTATGTTTTGAGATTTGTTCATAATTAAGTTTATGGCATGTTTTTCTTCATGTTATTACAGTTAGTACAATCTTGATTAAATTTAGACTTGTCGTATCACCTTAATAAAATTATGAATGCATGATAGAAGATATTCATGTTAAGATTTAATATGCTAAGATAGAAAATAGCAACATTGCATTCCATTTCACAATAATAACATATACAGGATCACTGAAGAAACAATAATCACAACATAAACACAAGAGACACAAATTTATCCTGGGAAACCCTCATGGAATAGAAAACCCAGTAAAGCTTCCTCAATATAGATGAACAACAATATACAAAGATGTAACCCTGAGCATAAGCTCCTCCTTCTCCATAGCAGACCTCTCCTCCACAAGTATGCCACTATCAAGTGAGTGAGTGTGTGTAAAATGAGGAATACACCTCCTCTATTTATACACTACTCTGACTTGTCTTTTACACAAATCATGTAGGCTCGTATTTAACCATTGGGTTAAATAACCCACTACAACTGACTGGACCGACCCCTCTAGGGTGGTCTAATAACCCTTTGAACCACATAACACATATAGGGCCGACCCCCACTAGGGAAGTCTAATAACCGAAGTTACCACATTCTGACGAAGGAATAAACATCTCCGGATATACAATAAGATCTTCAAGGAGGAATGAAACATCTCTAGAATAATAAAGTACAAATATAATATTCTTTGAAGTTACAATATCTCAACACTCCCCCTTAACGAGAAGGATATTATAACAGCATCTGCACGAGAAAGGAGTCATCAAAATCATACATGATACATCTATAAATCATTGGAAGCTTTCTCAACATCATCAGTAACTCAAGCAGTTACTGGAACATCTTCAATACTGGAACATCAACATCTTCAATACTGAGTCTTTATCTTCTGCAGCACTCGAACAGCTACAACAACATCAACATTTGGATCCTCACGATCATCAGCATTGTCATCATACGATCATCAACATCGGGATCATCTCGATCTACAGCATCTGGATCACCTCGATCTACAACATCTGGATCATCTCGATCTACAAGATCTGGATCATCTCGATCTACAAGATCTGGATCATCTCGATCTACAAGATCTGGATCATCAGGATCTACAACATCTGGATCATCTCGATCTACAACATCTAGATCATCTCAATCTCCATCATCTGGATCATCTTGATCTCCAGCATCTGGATCATCACGATCTACAACATCTGGATCATCTCGATCTACAGCATCTGGATCATCTCGATCTACAGCATCTAGATCATCTCGATCTACAACATCTGGATCATCTCAATTAGTATCCACACCAATACATCTATCATCAAAACATGTATTCTTACATATATCATCAAAACATGTATTCTCACTAATACATCTATCATCAAAAGCATGTATTCTCACTAATACATCTATCATCAAAAGCATGTATTCTCACTAATACATCTTTCATCAAAACATAGCAGCATACCTTGCAACACACATGATCCAATTACGGCATGGTCAATCCCTCTCACTTTAGGACATAGGTCCAAGGATGATACAATCGTGATCCACTTATGGGATGATCAATCCCTCTCAATTTAAGACATTTCTCATGTCTATGGACGATGCAATCCAGATCAACTTACAGGATGATCAATCCTTATCCTTTTAAGACACCTCACCATGTCTAGGGACGATGCAATCCCAATCTACTTACATGATGATTAGTCCTTATCACTTTAAGACACCTCACCATGTATAGGGATGATGCAATCCCAATCTACTTACAGGATGATTAGTCCTTATCACTTTAAGACACATCACCATGTATAGGGACGATGCAATCCCAATCTACTTATAGGATGATTAGTCCTTATCACTTTAAGACACCTCACCATGTCTAGGGATGATGCAATCCCAATCTACTTACAAGATGATTATTCCTTATCACTTTAAGACACCTCACCATGTCTAAAGACGATGCAATCCCAATCTACTTACATGATGATTAGTCCTTATCACTTTAAGACAAGTATCATGTCTAGGGACGATGCAATCCCGATCAAGTTCCAGGATGATCAGTCCTTATCACTTTAAGACAAGTCTCATGTCTAGGGACGATGCAATCCCTATCAAGTTCCAGGATGATCAGTCCTTATCACTTTAAGACAAGTCTCATGTCTAGGGACGATGCAATCCCATCATGTACATTTTGAACCAAGGTCCAGGGACGATGCAGTCCTATCTTCAATTCTCAGATACATCAGTCTACGGATCAATTCTGGGACCAAAGTCCGGGGAAGATACAATCCCCTACCTGTTCATTCAGGACTACATTCTCGGAGACCCAGTCTACGGCTAACTTTAGGACTGAAATCCAAGGATGATTCAATCCTCACATGTCCACCAAGGAATTCATTCTCGAATAAATACGTCTACGGCTCTCTTTAGGATTGAAGTTCAGGGATGATCCAATCCCCTCATGTCCACCAAGGACTTCATTCTTGAAGACATACGTCTACGGCTCTCTTTAGTACTGAATTCCAGGGATGATCCAATCCCCTCATTTCCACCAAGGACTTCATTCTCGAAGACATACGTCTACGGCTCTCTTTAGGACTGAAGTCCAGGGATGATCCAATCCCCTCATGTCCACCAAGGACTTCATTCTCGAAGACATACATCTACGGCTCTCTTTTAGAACATGTGTTCAAGGATGATGCAATCCCCTTGTCACCTTAGACCCTGTCTAAGGACCATCCACCAATCTCTCTATCGGCATCACCAATATAGGTATCCACATCATCGACCTCACTGTCGATGCGGGAAATATCATCATAAGTGATCACATTGCTCCCCCTTTCGAGGAGGGTTCTTTTGAACTATTTTAATTTTGTCTCGGAAAACTTTACTTGAGGTAGAGGTTTGGTTAGTACATCGGTAACTTGTTACAAATTCGAACTTTAATTCTTTTCTGCACCATATCTTGTATATAGAAATGTCAGATCTCTATGTGCTTTGACTTATCATGGAATACTGGATTCTCTACCATTTTGGTACAACTCTGTTTGTCAGATAGGATCACAGTTGGGTCCATTCTAAAGCCATACCGCTTCACAACTAGCAGAGCAAGCAGCCATATATTCTGCTTGTGCTGAGAGCCACACTAGACTGATTCCTGCTAAACCACGAGATCATGGCTGATCCCAGACAATAACATCCTCTCGATGTGTTCTTCCTGTCTGATACACTTTCTGCCCAATCAACATCTGTGTAGCCATCTGAAGTCATGATCTCCAAGATAGCATAGATCAAATTCTATCGTATCCTTTAGATACCTCATCACATGCTTTGCAACTATCAGGTGAACACATCTAGTTTCCACTAGATACTGACTCAAGGTGTTCACAACAAAGCATATATATGACCTAGTATTTGTTAGATACATCAATGGTCCAATAATTTGTCTGTACAGAGTTATATACACTAACTTTGATGAGTCATTCGCTAACAGCTTCAAGTTGGAATCCATGCGAGTGGTCATTCCAACATATCAAGTCCTTTTAATATTTCTCGGCATACTTTCCCTGGTTGAGAAAGATTCCTTCTGAGCCATTCCATACTTCCACACCTAGGAAGTAATGCATCAATATGAGATCTTTCATTTTCATTTCTGCAGCCATCTATCTGTGCCATCTCTTGTCAGATGGGTCTATTGATATAAGCCTCAACATCATTCAAACTTTGTGTTGATTTCCTTCTTGCATCCAGTTCATCTGAGTATAGAAACCATATTCAACCTTGTAGCAAAGGTTGTGATCCACATCACCCATTAATCTCATCAATTGACTATCGATCCTGGGTACCCATACAGAACCTGATTCACACTTCTTCTTTAATTACACCATTAAGAAGATGGTCTTATCTAGTCACTTGGAGCAAACATCTCATCATGATTCTCTTCCTCTTTCTAAGAGAATCTTCTAGCCACGAGCCTTCTATATTTTGTTTGATTTGTAAATCTTCTTGTTGAACATCCATCATTTGTTCGGTGTTCATCATTCTTCATGGTCTTTCCTACAAATCAAAATTAAGTACATGATTAGTAATACTTCATAATCATGAAATCACGTTGACATGATAACCTATTATGCATACAGATATCATTTACATAGTTATGCAACTATGTTGACCAATACTTTGGCACAACACTTTTCCATATCCTGTATGCATACAGTGGCTATCTAGATTCCTTCCATCTCTACCAGAACATACTATCGAGAGTGTGCACAACTCTCAGCATGTCAGCAAAGAGGTTTCATTCTATATAAGCTACAATGGAATGTTTTGTCCAACTTACCAATCATATGCATATTAGTAGTATACTATTCAATGCTCTATGAATGTTTACACTCAGCATGAATACAAATATGCATACAATCTATTTACTATTTCAAATAACAACTCAAATACTTATCTTTTATGTTTGTGTGGTTGCCTCCCGCTTGATCTTCTAAATGTCTTTTGAACTTCTATTCATTCTGTACTATTGTGCATGCTCAAGTGTGCACTAGTGTTATCCTCATGATCTCATACACAAACATACATTCATTAGTATATTCTCAAAACATTCTAATTATAAATAATCTTGAATATGTATAGTCATGATCATTAGTATTCAGGGTTTCAAGGAAGTCTTCTTTTACTCATGCATATTCTTGTTTGATCATAGTACTCTTCTGGTGAATTAAATAATCAAGATAAGAGACATAATATGCAGTAAACCTTGATTACTAACTTTATGAATAAGCATAACCAATCATACCAAGTATACTTATATAAGGGATCCTAACACAAGGTAAGATTCTAACTTGACATAAGAAAACATACCTGGATTAGTATACCTGCTTAGTTATGTACAACATACCTAAACAATCTCTTCAATGATTTAGAGATCCTGAGCTAGAACCTGCATGTCTCATCGGTTAAGCATAATATAACAAAGTGATACATACCTCGTAAGTAGAACAAATATTATGGATGAGTCTTTGTCTTCATGTTGTCATGGTCATGGAACTTGATTTGTCTTTTGTGATGTACTTGTATCTTGTTAGCAGACAACATCAACCTCATACAACACCATAATGCATTAGTACAATCATATAGCCCTAATCAATGAATGTCTTCGATCATTCACATGCATTCATACTGTTACTAGGGTGATAAGACAATTCTAACATTAATCAAGATTGTATTAATAAATAATATGAAGACAAACACATCATGAACTTAATCAAGAATTAGATTTCAAGACATACCTGAACCTCCTTAAGTCATACCTATCAAGACTTCTTGTAGTCTTCTTATGTAAGGCCTTAGCCTCAACTCCCCCTGAAACTTGATCTGGAGCTTGATTAGGGTTTTCTAGAGAAACCCTAAAAATTCAATGTTTGACTTTCACACTTCTGAATGGATGGAAGGATGTGTCTTGCTAGCATACTTCAATTTTGAAATCTCCAAAATATGACCCCTCAAAAATTTCCTTTGAAACTTCTGGATCTTCTGGACAGGAACCCGAACTAGGGTTTGATGAAGCCCACCCTTCTGTCCAATCAAAAGGTTCGATCCAAAGCTATAAACTCTTACTTTTATGAGGAGCTTCCAGCTGTGGTTACAGACTTCAAAAATTCCAACTTTTGCTGAAGCCCTAATTTTCCATCTTTCCGATCAAAATCCCGAACTGGGGTTTGATCAACCCCGGTCTTCTACCCAACCAAAAAATTTGATCTTGGTCTCTAAATTTCGATTTTCCTCAGTAGCATTCAGCCGTGGATTCCGATTCCAAAAATTCTAACTTTCTCCGAAACCCTAAATTCTGGAAGCCATGAATGAAGGTGCTCCAAAAATAATTTTGTTTTGACAGAAATATGTACTTGATTATTTCTGCTATAACTCCAAAATTTTAGCTCCACAGGGTCTGAAAACATTTTATGTGGTATCCTGAACTTTCATCTTTCCATCCCGATAGGTCTAACCTCAATTGGATTTTCTGAGAGAGAGTTATGCCAAGTGTTGCAACGTGACCTGTTTATGGGATAAAACAAGAGAGTGAACTTGTACGGCGTTCCACGTGTCACTGGTTCAACTTCAGCCTCTGAAAACATTTTCTAAGATAATACAGTCTATGTACTACCTGTCAATTTTTACAAAATTTTATTTGGAGCTTCCTAGCCCAAGTTATGCCAATTGTCGCAACGTGACCTGTTTATGGGATAAAATAGGAGAGCGAACTTGTACGGAGTGCCACGTGTCACTGGTTCAACTTCGGCCTCTGAAAAAGTTTCCTGAGATATTACAGTTTGTTTACTACCTATTAAGTCTTACGAAATTTCATTTGGAGCTTCCTAGCCCAAGTTATGACCTTTTTTCCTAGTTCACTTGATTTTGACTAAGATCTGGAAGAGGCAGAAACCCTAACTTGTATTGATCATAACTTACAAAGTACAATGAATCTGAGGGTGAAATTTGGACACAAGATACCTGGAGATGTTATCTATGACCTGTAAAGGTTTCATATCTTGAAATATCTCCAAAATGGATTTCTGGCGAAAGTTCCACGATGACTGGTTTTTTCTATATAAAACCCTAACTTTCAAATTGTCGTAAGTAAAGCAAGTGTCGTAAGTGCCATACATTGCCTTCCTTCAGGTTAGCTCTGATACAATGTTAAGATTTAATATGCTAAGATAGAAAATAGCAACATTGCATTCCATTTCACAATAATAGCATATACAGGATCACTGAAGAAACAACAAGCACAACATAAACACAAGAGACACAAATTTATCCTGGGAAACCCTCATGGGGTAGAAAACCCAGTAAAGCTTCCTCAATATAGATGAAAAACAATATACAAAGATGTAACCCTGAGCATAAGATCCTCCTTCTCCATAGCAGACCTCTCCTCCACAAGTGCAGCACTCTCAAGTGAGTGAGTGTGTATAAAATGAGGAATACACCTCCTCTATTTATACACTACTTTGACTTGTCTTTTACACAAATCATGTAGGCTCGTATTTAACCATTGGGTTAAATACCCCACTACAACTGACTGGACCGACCCCTCTAGGGTGTTGTAATAACCCTTTGACCCACATAACGCATACAGGGCCGACCCCCACTAGGGAAGTCTAATAACCCAAGTTACCACATTCCGACGGAGGAATAAACATCTCCGGATATACAATAAGATCTTCAAGGAGGAATGAAACATCTCCAGAATAATAAAGTACAAATATAATATTCTTTGAAGTTACAATATATCAACAATTCATTGATTATGGTGTTGACACTTATGATTGTACTAATGCATTATGGTGTTGTATGAGGTTTATGTTGTCCGCTAACATGAAAGGTACACCAAGAAATACCAATCATGTTCTAGTTCAAGAACATATGATCATGATGACATGAGGATAGAGATTCATCCATTGTCATGAATCACTTAGAAGATCTATTTGCAAGGTATGTATAACTTGGTTCTATAATAGTTAACCTATGAGATATGCAGGTTACTAGCACAAGTCATTGAAGGGAACCATAAGACATCATGTGGGTATGTTAGACATAAATAGCTAACATAGTAATCCAAGTATGTTTTTTCTATATCAAGTTAGAATCTTACCTTGTGTTAGGATCCCTTATATAAGTATACTTGGTATGATTGGTTATGCTTATTCATAGAGTTAGAAATGTAAGTAATCAAGGGTTTATGCATATTATGTCTCTTATCTTGATTGATGACTTGACTAACCAGAAGAGTCCTATGATCAAATAAGAATATGCATGAGTAAAAGAAGTCTTCCCTGAAACCTTCAATACTAATGTTTATTATCTGTGTTTGAAATGACCATGACTATACATGTTTAAGATTATTGTGTGTTGATAGTATTAAGATTATACTAATGAATGTGTGATTATGTATGAGACCTCAAGGATAACACAATGATGATACTAATAAGCTTGCATAGTGATGGATATAAGTTCAAGGACAAGTAATCTAGGAAGCACAGATCAAGAGGGAGCACACTCCAGTTGTTCCTACAAGGAAGCAAAGATCAAGAGGGAGCACACTCCAGTTGTTCCTGCAAGGAAGCAAAGATCAAGAGAGAGCACACTCTAGTTGTTTTCTGCAAGGAAGGAAAGATCAAGAAGGAGCACACTTCAGTAGTTTCTGCAAGGATGCAGATATTCAGAGGGAGTTGACCACTTCTCACAATCCACATCAGAATGGAGTTGAAGAAAAGAAGCAAAGACAAAAATTAGGGTTTCTTGCTTATTGGGTTTCTCTCCACAGATTTTGGAAATGCAGTATAGTAGATTGACTCTACTCATCAAGGAGAATATATCTGTCCAATCAGAATTCAATTCTGAGCATTTTCATATTTGGTCCTAAAAATTAGGGTTTCCACAAAAATAGGAATTTCTGAAATCTAAAGACATAGCTGGAATCTCCTTGGAAACATCAAAGTTTAGAGCTTTGGATCGAGATTTTTGGATGGGAAAATCTATGGGAAACTCAAACCCTAATTCAGGGTCCTCCCGAGTGAACCCAGGAAGACTAAAAGGCATTTCTGAAGGGTGAAGCTTTGCAGATATCAAATTCTGAATACACCAAGATGATCAGATCATCAAGGTGCATCTTTTTATCCTTTCAAAAAGTTGAAATTCACTTTTTGAATTTTTAGGGTTTTTCAACAAACCAGATCCAGTTTTCAGCAAAACAAGTGGTCAGACCTAAATCTCTTCTATTTCCATTTGAAGTACTCTTTAAGATGTCTCACTATACCAAGATTGAGGATAAGCTTGAAGGGGCTGATAACTTCCGAGCCTGGAAGTATAGGATTGGGTTAATCCTGGAAGAAAATGAATTGGAATCCTACATCAACTCTGAGGTCCCTATCCCAGAGGATGAAGAGGATAAGGTATTGCATACGAAGAACTTGGTCAATGCAAAGAGAATCATTGCTGATTCCATCAAAGACCATCTCATACCACATGTGTCCTCTCTAAAGACACCCAAGGAGATGTTTGACTCCCTGACCAAGTTATTTGAAGAGAAGAACATAAATCAGAAGATTACTCTGCGGAATCAATTGAAAGGGGTCAAGATGTTGAATGCAAAGACCATTCAATCTTACTTCTCCAGGTCTCTCAGACCAAGGAACAACTTGAAGCTGTGGATGAAGTAGTGGCCAATGGTGAAGTTGTTATGACCACTCTGAATGGCCTACCTAGGTCATGGGACTCCTTTATTCAAGGAATCTGTGCAAGAAAGAAATTGATCTCTTTCAGTAGACTGTGGAAGGAATGCTCTCAAGAATAAGCTAGGCTTGTGGCACGAGAAGAAAATATGGGGGATGAAGATCAAGCTCTCACATCACACCAGGGTATTTTTTAAGGACTCTAATATTATACTTAATTATAGTATCCTAGGAGATTATTTTCCATTGAAAAAAACAACTATATAGATACATAGGCGAATATTAAATATGAAACATACAATTTACTACTGAAATGTGTAAATTTTGGCAAATATTATGTAAATATAGGCGATATTAAAGACTAAAAATTACCAAATAGCGAATTTATCTTTTGAAAAAAGCCCAAAAAATAGCCAATTGGCGAAATTTCGCCCTTAAAAATTACCCTGCAGCTCACACCAAGGGAAGCAAGGTTAAGAGGGAGAAATATCATAACAAGAAACATTCTCACCCTTATCACAAGAAGAAAGATCTGTCTCATGTTCGATGTTTCGAATGTAATGAGAAGGGACACTTTGCTTCAGAATGTCCCAAGAACAAAAGGGACAACAACAAAAACAACAAATTCAACAAGAAGAAGAAGGGGAGCAAAAGAAGGTATCATGCTCATGCTGCTGAAGATGATGAACCTCCAAAGAAGAAGGATATAGTAGAAAGTTATGATGATTATTCATCAAGTGAAGAAGAGTATGTTCTAATCTCTGCTCTCACAGGTACTATTTCTCATGGTTGTAATTATTGGCTTATTGACAGTGGTGCTTCCAAACACATGACTGGGTTTAAAGAACCTTGTGTAAATCTATCTGAACAGGAGTCACCCCATAAAGTTAAACATGGGGATGACTATCAATACCCCATCAAAGGAAGTGGTGAAGCCTCCTACAACCTAGATTCTCGAAAGTCCTTGAAGATGAAAGAAGTTCTCTATGTACTTGGGCTCAAGAAGAACCTACTCTCCATATCTACATTGGATGCAAAAGGTATGAGGGTTGTATTTGTAGATGGCCAAGTTCTAATGTGGCCAAAAGGTAAAACTATTGATGATGCAGTAGTGATTGGAGAGCAATATGGAGGCTTGTATAAATTGAAAGGACAAAATGAACATGCCATGGTGCATGACTCCATGGAGCCAAGTGAACTTTGGCATAGAAGACTTGCACATATGCACTACAGAGCATTACCAATTGCAAGTAAAGCTGTAGAAGGTCTTCCTGAAATCAAGACCAAGCATGAAGGTGTTTGCAAAGGATGTGCAAAAGGAAAGAACATAAAGAAAGAATTTCCAAGTAGTGAAAGCAAGGCTAAAGGAATCTTGGAAATCATCCACTCTGATGTATGCGGTCCGATGTCATTCAGTTCTTTGAGTAGGTATATTTACTATGTCTCTTTCATTGATGACTTCTCTAGGAAGACTTGGGTTTACTTCTTGAAGAACAAAGATGAAGTATTTGATAAGTTAAAGGAATTCAAAACCTTGATGGAGAACCAAATTGATAAGAAGATCAAAACATTCAGATCCGACAATGGTGGAGAATTCACCTCAGGTGACTTCAAGAAGCTATGAAGTGATTCAAGGATTAAGAGGGAGTTGACTGCTCCTTACAATCCACAACAGAATGGAGTTGCAGAAAGAAAGAACAAAACAATCATGGAAGAAGCAAGGGCAATGCTGCATGACCAGGATCTACCTATGCATCTATGAGTAGAAGAAACTAGGACAGCTGTATATGTGCAGAACAGAACACCCCACAAGATATTGGACAACAAGACACCAGAAGAGGTCTTCTCTGGTAAGAAACCTGAAGTCGGCCATCTCAGAATATTTGTTTGTCCAGTATATAATCATGTGCCAAAGGAAAATAGGACTAAGCTAAATCCTTCAGGAAATAATGGTATCTTTGTGGGTTATAGTGAAAGCTCAAAGGCTTACAGAATATACTTTCCAGGGTTCAAGAAAATTGATTTCAGCAAGGATGTAACATTTGATGAAAATTCAGCATTCATCAAATCAAGGAAGACACCTGTTGAAGTTTATGAAGAACCTAAGGAAACTAGATTTCAAGACACTACCATGACTGAAGCAATTCCAGATGTTGATCATGAAATTGAAGATCTGCAAAAACCTGTAGATCCACCCCGTGAGAATAACTTTCACAAGAGAAAACCTGTATGGGCTAGAGAGCTCATTCAAGATGTAGAAAGATATGGTATTCTAGAAGAAGAACACATAGCAAAGAAGAGAACTAGATCACATACCAGCTATGTTGCTTTACTCTGTGATATCATGAACAAAGAACCTTCCAGTTATGAAGAAGCAACGGAAAAGAAAGAATGTAAGGATGCCATGGTCGAAGAATACCAATCAATAATGAAGAATGATGTTTGGGATGTTGTCCCAAGACCTGAAGGGAAGTCTGTTGTGACTTCCAAGTGGATCTACAAGATCAAGCATGCTGCAGATGGCAACATAGAGAAATACAAGGCAATATTCGTAGCTTGTGGATTCTCTCAGAAAGAGGGAACATATTATGAAGAAACATTTTGTCCTGTAGCCAAGTACACTTCCATTAGATCAGTACTTTCCCTGGCCACAACGATGAAATGGAAGATACACCAGATGGATGTCAAGACTGCTTTCTTGAATGGTGTAGTTGAAGAGGAAGTGTATGTGGAGCAGCCACTCGGTTTTGAAACACATGACAGGGAGTCATATGTGTGCAGATTGAAGAAAGCCTTGTATGGCTTGAAGCAAGCTCCCAGAACTTGGTATGGTAGGATGGATAGTTTCCTATCTAGTTTGGGCTTTACCAAGAGTAAAGCGGATTCCAACCTTTACTAAAAGGTTGAGGAAGGAAATCCTGTGATACTAATCCTATATGTGGATGACCTATTTGTAACAGGAGATGATAGACTGATTGTCGATACAAAGAGGAATCTTGCTACCGAGTTCAATATGAAGGACTTAGGGATGATGCACTATTTTCTAGGTATGGAGGTGTGTCAGAGTGCAGATGGGATCTTCCTTGGACAAGGGAAGTATACAGTAGGTATCTTGAAGAGGTTCGGGATGATGGATTACAAGGCCATGGCCACACCTATGGCATCGAACCTGAAACTTCTTATGATGCTTCATATGAGTCGGTTGATGTCTCTATTTATCGTTAGATGATTGGGTCCTTGATGTACCTAACGAACATGAGACCATATATTTTCTTTACGGTGAACACATTGATCCTGTTCCTGATGGATTCAAGGAGTGTTCACCTGGTTGCTGTAAAGCATATTCTGAGGTACTTGAAGGGTATAGTTGATTATGGGCTCAAGTATGAAGCGAATCAAAAGTTTAACCTGCACGATTATGTTGATTCAGATTGGGAAGGCAGTGCTATAGATAGGAAGAACACATTTGGGTGATGCTTCATTATGGGATCATGTGTGATCTCTTGGTTTAGCAGGAAGCAGTCCTGCATAGCACTGAGTACAGCCGGGGCAGAGTATGTTGCAGCCTGTTCGGCTAGTTGTGAGGCAATATGGCTCCGGAAGCTACTGTTTGAGTTATTTGATCTCCTCTTGGAGGCTACTGGTATCTTTTGTGACAACCAGAGTTGTGTGAAGCTATCTGAGAACCCGGTGTTCCACGATAGGTCGAAGCACATTGAGATCAAATATCACTATATCAGGGATATGGTGCAGAGAGGAGCAGTGAAGCTACTGTATATTGCGATGAATGAGTAGATTGCAGATGTGTTGATGAAGCCACTAGCCAAAGTGAAGTTCGAGTACTTCAGAGAGAGGCTTGGCATTCTTTAAATCGATGACACTTCGAGGAAAAAGTGATGGACACATTTGATAAATCCATTCCAAGCATGGTCGAAGGAGGATCCTTCACATGGCTATGGATGTAAGTGCTGGATGATGAGCATTAGGATGATGTTATAGTTTCTACTCTATATGATCAGTTGGATCATTTATATGTATGTATGTACGCATCATGTTGGATGCTGGATATGATCAGTTGGATCATTTATATGTATGTATGTATGCATCATGTTGGATGTGTATATGATCAGTTGGATCATTTATATGTATGTATGTACGCATCATGTTGGATGATGGATATGATCAGGTAGATCATGTATTTGTATATGTATCAGGTGGATACTTGTATGATCAAGTAGATATTATACTTATGTATGTATCAGGTGGATGCATTATGCATATCAGATGGATAGATTTGTATGATCAGGTAGATAATGTATTATGATATGTATTAGCTAGATACTTTGTATGCATCATATGGATATACTGTTTGATTAGGATGATCACAGATGACGAGCTTCAGGATGTTGTTCCAGATGATACACATCAGGTTGATGGTATGATGATGATCAGGTTGATCATGTGATGATGTACATTAGGATGATGTATGGTGAGTATCGGTTTTATACTCTATGGCCGTAGACAGGTTGTGTAGGTAGCATAGAAAAGACCCTTTAAAATCTAGATAGGTAGAGTGGTGTGCTCATAACATCCTAGGTTGCTCTATCGAGATCCAGACAGGTGGAGTGGTGTGCTCGTAACGTCTTGGGATGCTCTGAGTAGGTTTTGCTACAGTTTCACATAGAAATGATCCTTTAAAATATGGACAGGTAGAGCGGTGTGCTTGTAACATCCTGGGATGCTCTATCAAGATCCAGACAGGTAGAGCGGTGTGCTCGTAACATCCTGGGATGATCTGAGTAGGTTTTGTGAAAGTTCACATAAAAAAGATCCTTTAAAATCCGGACAGGTAGAGTGGTGTGCTCGTAACAGCCTGGGATGCTCTATCAAGATCCATATAGGTAGAGCGGTTTGCTCGTAACATCCTGGGATGCTTTGAGTAAGTTTTGTGAAGGTCAACATGTAAAAGAACCTATAGTCTATGCTAGGTTTTTTTGAGGCATGTAATCAATCCTGGGATCCACAGTATGGCCATTGATGATGAAGACCTGTAGTTGGTGGGCCTACATCCAGCATGAAAAAGGGCTGGCTCTGTAGAACTTCCTATGACGAGTAGATTCATAGATTGATTGAGATAGCAGCAACATTGAAGATGGCGATGATTCGAGGACGATACATTGATGACGATGATCCAGAGAAGAAGACTTGTGCTAGATGATCTGTGTCGATAAATACCTTCCTAGTTAAGAGGGAGTGTTGATGTATATGTAACTTCAGAATGTATTTCATCTATATATTTATTGTACTCCTATAGAGATGTATTATTCCTCTATATGGAAGTATCGTCATTTGTATTGACAAGTGTCGCAAGTGTGTTAACTTGTCGATGAGTTATTAGACCACCTTGTAAGGGGTTGGCTTGATATAATGTAATATGAAGTTATTGTACCTAGCTAGACAAGTTGGCCCCATAAGGTTATTGGGAAAGAAGGACAAGTATAAATAGAGATTGGGAGATCTCTATTTGGATCACTTCAAAACTCACACTTCCTTCACTCGGAAAGTGGCGCACATGTGAGGAGGAGGATCAGCTGCTAAAAGGAGTCTATCTCTTGTACTTTGGTTGTGCTATTGCTCTATCTATCTCTGAGGAAGTTGTGAGGTTTTTCACCTTAGGGTTTTCCCCACGAAAACTTTGTGTGTCTATTGTCTCTCATGCTTTTGCTTCTTGTGATGATTGACATGCTTGTTATGATTGATGTGCATTGATATATTGCACATGTTATTCTCTCAGTAAAGAGCCTAGAGTATTGTGAATTAATGCTCAAAATTTAACATCCCTGCCTTTTGCAACTATTTGGTTTGAAGAGCACCAAACCCATTGAGTGATGGTGGCATGCCATGGTGTCGTGTTTGTTAGGTATATGGGCACCGCCATGAGGAATTTCCATGCATGCAGAAGATGGTCACCAAATCGATGAATCTATATTGCACTTTCTGTAAATCTGTGGGACATGACGACAAAGATTGCCGGGCATATGGGTTGCTTCATGAGAGAACGTACGATGCATTCTATGTAAATGATGACCAACATGCCATACAACAACCGCAACTGCAGCCACAGGCAGCCCAACCGTTACCTCAACCAAAGGTACAGTTTGTACTGTGGCAGCAACCACAGTAATTTATGCCCCAATATGCTCCGATTCAAATTGCTCCACAGCAGCCACAGTACGTTCAACAACCGTAGTATGCGCAACAAGGGCAGGGCATGCAACCAGCTTTGATGCAGTAGCAGTACAATCAACTGCAGTACCAACAGTAGGGTGGATTCCATGGAGGATTTCGGGGTGGACGCGGCAGAGGATTTGGTCGCGAAGGAGGACGAGGAGGTCGCAAACCTATTCAGTGCTATCAGTATACAGTATGGTGACACTGTCAACACGATTTCCCACTATTGTAGACGCAATGTACATTTTGCTTTGTTACAGACCACACAGTGGAAAAGTTCCCGCAGTTGATTGCATGATGGAAAGCAGGGAATGTTCCATAGTTGCAGAATGGGAACTAGGCACAATAGCCAGTACAGAATCAGCTGCAGCAACTGGTGCAGAACGAGAACCAACTTTCAATTTAGAATACTAATCAAAATGTGAACCAACTAGGGAACCCGACACCAAATCAGAATCGGGGTGCAAATGTTTAGACAATTTCTGCGGAGCCAAGGCTATAGGATGCAGCTATCGCTGTCATCACATGGGGAGGTGCAACAACAGTAGGGGTCATTCGACTGGACGGGAAGAAAAAGGTATCATTTCACATTGAGTCCGAGCTTGATATGTTATTTCAGGCACATCGTACGGTGGACCAGGATTGCAGTAAAGCTATCATTTGCAACATGGCCCCTGTTTTTTATGCTACTTCAGAGGCAGGTCCATTAGCGCAGTTTGGAATTTTGCAAAAGTTTCTTGAGAGATATTTATTAGTGGCAAGAGATCCCATGACCCTTGCTGATATTGAGGGGTTGTTGCAGCATCTAGCTAGGGGACAATAGGAGTCCACTGTAAACTCCTTACAACAGCGGAAGATAGGTAAGGAGATGCGAATGAATATCCAAATCGGGGATTACGAAGTTCATTTGGTTGTTCTGGATCTTGGTTCATATGTCAACATCTTAACCAATTAGGCATGGAAGAAAATGGGGAGTCCCCCATTACGCTAGTATCTTGTACAGCTCCAGTTAGCCAATCATGCTAAAGTGACACCGATTGGGAGAGTCCCACATCTGGTGGTGGACATTGAGGGCATGAATACCTATGTTGACTTTGATGTCATCGAAGTGGTTGAAGGAGGAAGCTCGTATCCCGCGTTGCGGGGGATAAGATGGGCTAACAACAGTGGAGTGGTAATCAACTTCAAGCGGCGGATGATGAATTTCAAAAACCACGATCTCAGAGTCATAGCCCTGTTGGATACGGCTGAAGGACGTAGATACATTGAGCTAGCGAAGGACGAAGATCCCAGTGGATGGGACCATGCATTCAACATTTTTGAAGACTATATTCATCCAACTACCAATGGTGAGTTGGGATGGCGCAGTGAAGGCTGCTCCAGCATGCTGGTGGGTGACACACAAGAAATCAATCGACGAGTGGTCACAATGCAGGAGATTGATGATGGTTTGTTTGGAAATACCGAGGTCTACCAAAAAGGGAAATATGATGGTCGGAATAACCTTGGAAGTCATTGAGGAAGTTTCATACATTGTGGGCATCGCCACCGTGAGACAAGTGGGTCCATGCCTTTATTCACACTCTAGATGAGATGTCGCGCTCATGGTATACTACAACTGATTTGCGAGGAGAAATTACCACTTGGGTGGAGCTAACGGTATGCTTCACTCATACATTCAGCTCTGCGAATGCCAACCCTGATGTCAACAATGCTTTGAAGCTCATCCGCGATGTGGTTCTGAAGGTTGTCCTAGTGACATATCCCACGTCTCCCCATGCGCATTGCCAGATGCAATCCATGATGGAATGTTACAACATCACCGGTGGGCCTGAAGAAGGTGATGATCCGCGGAATGTCAATATTCCAGAATTTGAAGGAACTCGCGATGTGGTATCACCTGATGCGCCAAGTGACCCGTTCAGTCAGCTCTTGAAGCTTCGTAAGATCAATATTGGGATGAAGTCCACTCCAATGTTTGTGAATGTTGGAGATTATTGGGATGGTGAGATGATGGTAAATTTCACTGATTTGCTGCATGAATTCCAAGACCTCTTTCCTATGAAATATTCCAAGATGAAAAGTATTTTGGGAGATCTAGGGGAGATGCAAATCCCCTTGAAACCAAATGCTAAACTGATCAAGCAGCGACCCTATCGGATAAATCCGTGACATAAGGAGAGGGTTAAGGTAGAACTTGACTGCATGTTGGATGCTGGTATCATTGAACCGATTTAACAGTCAGAATGGATCAATCCCATGGTGGTGCAAGGCAAGAAGACTGGCGAGGTGCGCATTTGTGTCGATTTGCAGAAGTTGAATGATGACTGATTGCATGATCCCTTTCCGACTCTGTTTATTGATGAAGTATTAAAAAAGGTGTGGGCGGCCAGGATATGTATTGTTTCATGGATGGGTTCTCGGGCTATCATCAGATCCGCATTGCAAAGGAAGAACGCCACAAGACAACTTTTGCGACAGAATGGGGCTGTTTTCAGTACACCATGATGCCGTTTGTGTTGAAGAACGCACCTGTGATCTTCTCGCGGGTTGTTGTTACGGCATTCTGGGATTTTATTCAGAAGTTTTTTGCAGGTATACATGGATGATTGGACAGTCTATGGTTCGATCTGTGATCATCTTTCCAACCTACGATTGATGTTGGAGCATTGCCGACAACACCAAATATCGCTGAATTTAAAGAAGTGCATCTTTTGTGCACCATTTGGGATATTGCTGGGCACATTGTATGCAAAAAAGGGTTGCTAGTCGATCTAGAAAAGATTGTGTAGCTAGGGTTTTCACCCTAGCTTGTGCAAATGAGAACCTACTAAGGAGAAGGGCCTCCTTAGTAGCAGTTCAATAAAACAATAAAATAAGACAGTAAGGTAAAGTAAACTTAAACTAGCATGTGCATGAACAAGAAATGAAAAGACAGTAATATGATAAGAATTTTATTTTGTATTAAAAAATGGGAACCAAGATACATTTACCTCAAGTGTTGAGGTTGGTGAAGCTCTTGAAGTAGTCCAGGAGGGCTACTTCCAAGCTCCAATGGGTTCCTTCTCCTTCTCCAAAGTGTTTTGGATATGGGCCAAAGAGGCACTCAAATGTGAAATTAGCTCAAAATTGTGAGCTAGGATTTCAAGAGTGATTTTGGCAGCATGGGGATAGGAGAGATTGTGGATGTGAAATGGGGAGCCTCCATCACCTATTTATAGGTTTTTAGTGGTGGAGTGTTGACCCATGGTTTTTGGCACCATATGGTTTAGGTCAATTGTATAGGGTTTTTGCTTCTTTTTTCCCTCTTTTCCCTCTTTTTTATTTTTTTTATTCCGTTTTTAGAGGGTTTTTGCTATTTTTGGAGGAAATTTAACTTATTTTGGGGGAAAAAGGGGGTTTTTGGCCTTTTGGAGGAAAATATGGTAGAAAATATAGAAAAACGAGTCATGTAATGAGGGAGATGAGGTAGTGAGCACTTTTTGGGTGTTAACAAATTGCCCCCTTATGTGTGAGGGCAGGAGCTCATCGAATGGCCAATAGAAATCATAGGCCTTTTATGGTTTTCCTAGGATGTGGAGAGGAGAAGAAATGAACTAGATTTCGGAACAACGATCCCGAACGAACTGCAAAAACTGAAAGTACATGAACTCAATAATGAATGAGGAATAATCTCAACATATGGACGAGGAGGGCATACCCATGCTCGTATCAATATCTATAACAATAACAATGAGGTCAAAAAATGGGGACCTGAAAGATACATGACCTCAAAATAATGAATGAGGAAGAATCTCAATATATGGATGAGGCAGGCATACCCATGCTCGTATCAAGATCTAGAACAATAATAATGAGGTCCAAAAATGGGGACCTGAAAGATACAAGAGGAAACCACATGTCCACATCATGGGGGTAGGCCCAATACCTTGCCTACTCATCATCATTGTCATTCTCATCAATAATATTGGGGGATTCCACCCTGCAATGGGAATACCTCATCATCATATCATCACTTCATTATGCCAGCACAGCCCACAGCCTCATGGTACACCCCCCCTCCATTAGTTGGTCAATTCCATATTGATCCCTCTCTAAAACAACATCTACACCACATTAACACCTCTGAGTTCGGGGGCATAATAGATTACCTCGAACCTAAGATAGGGGGCATGATCAATCATTTTGACCCTACCCCATCACATATATCTCAGCACGTCCATAAGCCCATCGTTCAAACCAACACATATGTGATCCACAATCACAAACCCCATGCACATAGCATGGGGGTAGGTCATTAACCCTGCTCACTTTTTCACATTTGTGATCTCAACCATTTTTTAGGTTATGTGTCACTTGTATATTTGATTTGATACACCTAGTATTTCGTCCCCGCGGGCCATCATTTCTCCCCACCATTGCATCCTTCGCTTGGTGGGATCACCTTTATTTATAACCATTGTTTAACCTTGTTTTTCCTATGACCATTCCAGAGTCACTTGACCTCGATTTTTCGCACCCTTTGCACCGTCGGATTCATATATATGTGCCCGTGATGATGCTTGGGATCACTCCTCACTCTCACCACTGGCCCATATCCAAAACACTTTGGAGAAGGAGAACGAACCCATTGGAGCTTGGAAGAATCGCTCCTGGACTACTGTAAGAGCTTCACCAACCTCAACACTTGAGGTAAATGTATCTTGGTTTCCATTTTTTAATACAAAAGAAAATTCTTATCATATTACTGTCTTTTTATTTCTTGTTGATGCACATGCTAGTTTAAGTTTTCTTTGCTTTACTGTCATATTTTACTGTTTTATTGAACTGCTACTAAGGAGGCCCTTCTCCTTAGTAGGTGCTCATTTGCACAAGCTAGGGTGAAAACCCTAGCTACAATTTTGGAGACTCCACTGGGGATAGGAGAGATTGTGGATGTGAAATGGGGAGCCTCCATCACCTATTTATAGGTTTTTAGTGGTGGAGTGTTGACCCATGATTTTTGGCACCATATGGTTTAGGTCAATTGTATAGGGTTTTTGCTTCTTTTTTCCCTCTTTTTCCTTTTTTTTTATATATTTTATTTCCTTTTTAGAGGGGTTTTGCTATTTTTGGAGGAAATTTAAATTATTTTGGGGGAAAAAGGGGGTTTTGGGCCTTTTGGATGCAAATATGGTAGGAAATATAGACAAATGAGTCATGTAATGAGGGAGATGAGTTAGTGAGCACTTTTTGGGTGTTAACAGATTGCGCTCATTTTGAGCTTAACACCACCAACTAATGTTAAGCAGTTGAGGGCGACGTTGGGCCATATTGGGTATTATCGCAAGTTCATCAGCGGTTATGCATCGATCACCGCCCCTATGGAGAAGTTATTGAAGATAGATGCGGTATTTCAATGGAACCCTGAATGTCAGGATAGTTTTGAGCAACTAATGGCTAAGACGGCTTCGACACCGATATTAGTATTTCCGGACTGGAGTAAGGAATTCCATGTCCATGTTGATGCATCATCGATTACACTAGGTGTAGTGCTAGCGCAACCAGGAGAGGGGTATCTCGATCACCCTATTGCTTTCGCAAGTCGGAAGTTGTCATCTGCAGAAAGGAACTGTACCACTACTGAGAGGGAAGGCTTTGCGATGGTCTATGCACTGTAGAAATTTCGACACTACTTATTGGGTGGACATTTTAAGATGTTTACAGACGAATATGCATTAAAATACCTGGTCAATAAGCCTGTGTTGGGGGGGAAGATATGTCGATGGCTACTTCTTTTTCACGAGTTCGATTTTGAAGTGATTGTGAAGCTAGGGTGGTTGAATGCTAGCCTTGATCATCTATTGCGGATTGAAACAAGAGAGGAGCCAACTAACATTGAAGACGGGTTACCTGATGCGTAACTATTTAAGGTTGAAGTAGTTGATGGCTATTTTGAAGAAATCATTTAGTTTCTGGCAACAGGTACCGCACCAGAGGATTTTACCACGAGTTAAAAGAAGCAATTGGTGGTCAAGGCTGCAAACTTCTATCTCATTGTGGGTGAGTTGTATAAATTAGGATTAGATGAGATATTGTGACGGTGTGTCTTGCCACACGAGAAAGCGCAGATCTTGGAAGAAGCACATGCAGGAGTAGCTGGAGGAAACTACAGTTGGCGGGTGACTTCCAGGAAGGGGTTTCGTGCGGAGCTCGAGTGGCCCATGCTGCATAATGATGCGACAGATTATGTGTGGTCCTGCGATGTTTGTCAGCGAACCGAAAATCCATCCAGGAGGGATGAGATGCCGTTTATGCCTCAGCTAATACTACAGCCATTTGAAAAATGGGCAGTGGATTTTTTCGGACCAATAAATCCACTGGGGAAGCGCACTGGTGCAAGATACATCATTATGGCGATAGATTATTTGACAAGATGGATGAAAGCTGCACCAGTCGTTGATTGTTCCATGGCCACAACTGTGTGGTTTTTGTTTGACAACATTGTCACCCGCTTCGGCTGCCCCAAGATATTGTTGAGTGATAAAGGAAGCCACTTTCTCAATCGCACCATCAACGCATTGACGGAGGAACTGCAGATACAACATAAGAAGAGTACGCCATATCATCCGTGGGAAAATGGCACGGTTGAAGCTTTCAACAAAATATTGGAACATGCGTTGACAAAGGTGTGCAATGCGAACCACGATGACTGGGATCTGAAAATCCCAACAATATTGTGGGCGTATCGCACCACATGTAAAAGGTTGATGGCACATACACCATTTAAGTTGGTGTATGGCCAAGAAGTGATTATGCCAATGGAGTACATCGTTTCGAGTCTGCGTATAGCGGAAACAATAGGTATGGATGCTGCAGCAACATTAGAAGAACGTCTAGCGTAGTTAGTACAACTGGAGGAAGATCACTTTATTGCAGGTTTCTACCAGGGTGAGGAGAAGGATCGCTAGAAGGAGTGGCATGATCGCCACATCAAAAACAAACAGTTTCAACAAGGTGACTTGGTGCTTTTGTATGACAGCAAGTTTATGAAACAACTAGGAAAACTGCAGATGCATTGGCTTGGTCCATATCGCATCAGTAGCATTACTTCAGGAGGTGCAGTACACTTGTAGCAGTTGGATGGAGCGATGCTCCCAAAGTTGATTAATGGTAGCAGGATAAAGCCCTATCAGTCGGGCTTGGAATAGAACAATGCCTGAGTTGCATCGGGAAAAAAAAAATGCAGGTTGATCGGTGGTAGGTTGGCGCACCGACAGGATTAGAGTGCGCAAGCAAAAAGGTTTGTGCCACAAGTTAGGAGCAGTCCGCGACAGTTGCAGGGTCGTGACCAGGTCAAATTAGAAATAAATGCCAAAAGTTAAGACAATTAATTAATGATGCTTGTTCAAATGATGGGCATTAATGGTGGATCCGACCGATCAGTTGACAGGATCAACGGTGGATTTGAGTCATTAATATAGAATTTAGGCCGAGTTAATGCAGGATTTACTGTTGATTATGAAGGATCGGTTTGGATGCTATAAGAATAGGTCAAAGATGGTCGAAAGGCTCCATGAGAATTCAGTTATTAAGTGTGATTGTGAAGTGTTGTAGAGGTTTGTTGTTGCCTAGAGAGCACAGTTGTGAGTCGGGAAAGGTTGAGATTGAACTTGCGAAGTACGGGTGTCGTGCGCCATGTTAATATTGTGAGTGGCACTGTGCCATCCCTTGGCATTTGGTGAGTTCAGTTAGGTATGCCAGGAGAGGTAGATATGGTCGAGATCTCCAACAAAGTAGAGTCTCCCTTCAATCTTGTTGTTGTTGAGGAGGAGGAAGTGAATATTGAGGAGGAAGTATGCTGGTCGGAGCATCAGTGATCGGCAAGAAGTGTTAGGGAGGTCAGCATTCTGAGTCAATGCAAAGGAAGAGGCAGCTCAGGTCATCCAGTGCAGGGATGGCATAGCTTCAAGTACAGATGGGACGGTCCAGTCGGAGAATTGATGAGTCCACTGCGTGGGAGGGATTTTCTACTGCCGACATCCCTGGGTATGTTCCCCCTAGTCGGCTGGGTTCACCACCATGCAAAGTGAACAAAAATTAGAAGTATCCACTGAAGATGCCAGCGCTCCCTCCTAGAATGGAGTGCTCCACTGATTTTGTGCCAGAATTGATGCGCCTGAAGTATGATGATCATGATATGGTGGCCTGCCTAGAAATCACTTTGGACCCCTATGTTCCAGAGTCCCAAATCACAGGGACGTCAATTCCTCAGGACTGGGCACGGGGGATGAACCAGGTTGGCTTGTTGGGCCTTATTAACATGCCACATTTCATATGACTGCTGGAGGTTAAAACTTGTGTGAAGAAGCTGCTGGCCTTCTTCCACGACAGTTCATTGTGGTTGGACACAGAGATTCCGGTCACTATAGACCTGATTGCGACCATTACCGGATTTCCCAAAAATGGGGTAGACTAGTCACAATACTTCCAAGGGAAGGAGAACGAAAAAAAGAGGGCGAAGCAGTTGGTTGACCACTACAGGTTGGAACGAGATGGCCGTGGGTATCGCATTAGTAGTATCAACAATAAGGCAGTTCTCACCGCACCAATATTTTGTCCTGCAAGGTGCTTCGGGGTGGTCGACCTAATCAATCCAATTCAGGGATCATGGCATGCACAGAGCAATACGTGGAGGGTGTTAAGATGAATTTGTCATTGTTTCTGCTAAACCAGTTGGCAGAGGATGCCACCACTGTCCAAGCTGGGAAGGGATCCTTCACATATAGATGGCAATGAATTTTGATCGCATTGGTTTCCTGGAAGGATCCCAACACTTATCAAGGTATGGAGGTTGAGATTGGGAAAGAGCGTCGGGGTGCGCGATATCAAAATTTATGGTGGGTTTGTGAAGAAGATCGACTCCGGGATTGCGCATTGCAGTTCTGGATTTATTGGGAGATGCTTTCTGATGCAGCAGTACAAGTGCCTCGGCTGTCTGAGGAAACCGCGAAAAAATTCAAGCTGATTATGGTGTTCGTGATTCAGCCGCACGCAATTTATGTGCAATCCAGACGGGACCCAAGTAAGCAATGGTTACTGACCCCTTACAAGGTGAAGAAAGAAGCGCTAGAAGCCATTGTGAACGAATGTTTGTCGGAATGGTGTGAACCCAAGGGGTTGGAAGAGATTGAGGCTAGTGAACCAGTGGAAGGTCTAGATGATCGCCTATTGGCGCAGGACCCGTAGAGTCATCATGACTCAGATCAAGAATCAATAAAGACATCGACAACTGATGAAAGTGACCGAGACCTTGAAGAAAACAGAACAAAATAGCACCAAGATTCCCTTGTCGTCGGAAGCGTAGTTGGGCCGACTAATACAAGCAATCACTGATGCATCCACCACGGTGGCTAAAAATATGACGGTGAAGATAGACGAAGGTTTCCATGCACTCACTGCTCATATGGATTCCTTGTGAAATATGGTTTAGAGGAAGGCACTCGAAGAAGCATTAGCATAATCAACACAAAGCTGCGGGTCAGGAATGTGGAGATTCCCCTGACTACGATTGTGACTGACGATGAGGCTTTGAACACCTTGATGCAGCAGTTGAAGAAAGTGACCATAAACGTTAACGCATTACCAGCCTAAGGGTCGACAACTGTGCATATGGTTGCTAGTCGGGAAATGGTGGACAAAATGCACGAGATTAGTGGTAAGTGTTTGCGGTTACAGGAGAGCAAGGCAGCGACGTAGGAATAAATCACAGATTTAATAGGAAGGGTTGCTACAGAGCGGAAGGTTGTTGATGAGCTAGAAGAGGACATCAAGAAAGAATGATTTGGGACGGCTCGAGAGATCGAAGTGTTGAATATTGTAACTTCTAAGAATATTATATTTGTACATTATTTATTCCAGAGATGTTCCATCCCTCCAAGGTGATTCTATTATGTTTCCGGAGATTTTTATTACTCTGAGGAGTTGTGGTAACTAGGGTTATTAGACCCACCATGTGGGGGCCGGCCCTGAGGTTATGTTTTAGGGGTTATTAGACTTCTCCAGGAGAGGTCGACCCTATTAGGTATTTTTGGTGGTCGGGAGTTAGTATAAATAGAGGAGGTGAACTCCTCATTAGACACACTCGCTCACTTGAGAAAAGTAGCGCACTTGTTTGGGAGATCTTCTGAGGAGAAGAAGGAGGGAGCACATCTTGTATTTTGCTTGATCATCTTATTGAGGAAAGCTTTGCTGGGTTTTCTACCCCATGAGGGTTTCCCAGGGTAAATACTGTGTGTATCTTGTGATTATGCTTCTTTCAGTGATCTTGCTAGTCTATTTGGTTTAAACTTAACATGGTATCAGAGCTAGACTGAATAGGACATCTTTCACAAGGTAAGAATCTCTCTCTCTCTCTCTCCGGTGAAGTTTAGGGTTTTAGCAAAAAGTTGGTATCATTGAAATCTGGTTACATGGATGGATAGCCCTTCTCAAGACCAATCGTTTGAGCCCTAGATCAAACTTTTTGGTTTGATAGAACTCCGGGAAATTCAAACCCTAATTCTACCAAAAGTGCTATAAACCAGAAATTGGTCTCAGCAAAAAGTTGGTATTGTTGAAATCTGATGACATGGCTGGATAGTGCTTCTCAACACAAATCTTTTGAGCCCTAGATCGAACTTTTTGGTTGGGTAGAACTCCGGGAAAGTCAAACCCTAATTCTACCAAATGTGCGATAAATTTCTGTCTCAGGATCCGGAAAAGTAAAACGTAACTTTTCAGATAAGTACTCTCTATCTCTTGGACTCCCCCAAGAGAAGATGGCTCCAAACACTAAGCTTGAGGACAAGCTAGAAGGTATAGAGAATTTCCGGGCATGGAAATACAGAATTGGTCTCATTCTTGAAGAGAATGATCTTGCTCATTATATTAAAGATGAAGTTGCAGAACCAGAAGGAGATGAAGCCAAAGAAAAGCATAGGAAGGATTTGATTAGGGTAAAGAGAATCATAGCTGATTCTATTAAAGACCACTTGATTCCCCAAGTGGCCTCCAAGAAGACTCCAAAGGAAATGTATGATGCCCTAGGAAGAATGTATGAAGGAAAGAACATCAATAGGAAGATGAACCTAAGGACTCAATTGAAGAGTACCAAGATGCACAAAGGAGAATCCATTCAAGACTACTTCTCAAGGGTTTCACAAATCAAGGAACAACTAGATGCAATTGATGATACTCTTGATGAGGATGAACTTGTGACGACTGCTCTCAATGGTCTCACTAGACCTTGGGAATCATTCATACAAACCATGTGTGCGAGGAAAGAGAGCATGAAGTTTGATATAGTATGGGAGGATTGTGTTCAAGAAGAAGCTAGGGTAGCCAACAGAGAAGCTCTTCTCAAAGAGGATGACCAATCTTTGTCCACCCATACCAAAAGAAGAAGAATTGGTCATCTCAATAAAGTTGACCACAAAGGATCTCAACACTTCTCTAGACCTAAAAGGAGAAAAGGACCAATTCCAGTAAGAGATCTTTCCACAGTCAAATGCTACAACTGTGATAAACTAGGACACATCTCCAGATTTTGTCCTTCACAAAAGAAGAAGTTTGTCCACAAAAGACACCATGCACATATGGTAGAAAATGATAGTGAAGAAGAGGAAGAAGATGAAGAAGAAGAAGAAGAGGTAGAGGTAAGACCTAAAAGGAAAAGATATAAGGTGAAGAAAGAAGATCCATAAGAATATGTCCTATTCTCTGCACTCTCTGGATCTGTATCTCTTGGAGAAGATACACGGCTCAATGACAGTGGTGCTTCTAAGCACATGACAGGTCAAAGAAAGACTTTCTCAAATCTTGAAGAAAAGTCTTCTACACAAAAGGTATCTCTAGGAGATGGCTACCAATATCCCATCAAAGGAATTGGTGAAGCTAGCTACAAGCTAGATTCTGGAACACCTTTGAAGATGAAAGACATCTTATATGTACCAGGTTTAAAGAAGAACCTACTCTCTATATCAGCACTAGATAAGAAAGGTTTTAGAGTGGCTTTCATAGATGGACAAGTACTCATGTGGTCCAAAGGAAAGACAATTAAAGATGCAGTTTTCATTGGTGAAGAAGAAGGAGGTCTCTATAAGCTCAAGGGTCATCTAGAAGATGCCATTGCTCATGAGATCTCTAGCCCCAGTGAGCTATGGCATAGAATATTAGCTCACATCAACTATAAATCTTTACCCTATGTAAGCAAGGTAGTCATAGGATTATCAGATTTGAAAGCTGATCATGATGGCTCATGTAAAGGATGTAAGAAAGGGAAAAATGTCAAGAACCCCTTTCCAAAGAGTGAAACAAAGACTAAGAACATTCTGGAGCTAATACACTCAGATGTATGTGGACCAATGCCCACTACTTCTCTAAGTGGGTTTGAATACTATCTTTCATTCATTGATGACTATTCAAGGAAAAAATGGATATACTTCCTAAAAGGTAAGAATGAAGTCTTTGGAAAATTCAAAGAGTTCAAGGCTCTAATAGAAAATCTCTCAGAAAAGAGAATCAAAATTCTTAGAACAGATAATGGCGGAGAATTTACCTCAAAGGACTTTGAAGACTTTTGTAAAGAAGCTGGAATTAAAAGGAAACTAACTACTCCCTATAATCCCCAACAAAATGGGGTGGTTGAAAGGAAAAATAGAACAATTATGGAAGCTGTGAAGACTATGATACATGACCAAGATATTCCCATGTATCTATGGGCTGAAGCAGCCAAGACAGCAGTATATGTGCAAAATAGATTATCTCATAGTGCTCTTGATTTCAAAACTCCAGAAGAAGTGTTTATAGGAAAGAAGCCTGAGGTAAGTCATCTTAAAATATTTGGGTGTCCTGTGTACATCCACATTCCAAAAGAAAAGAGAACCAAGTTGGACCCTTCTGGTAAGAAGGGAATATTTGTTGGTTATTGTGAATCATCCAAAGCCTTTAGAATTTACATTCCAGGTTTTCATCACATAGAAATAAGTAGAGATGTAACTTTTGATGAAGAAGCAGCTCTCAAGAAATCCAGAAAGTGCCAACTTGAAGAAATCTATGAAGAAGATACATCTCCCAGAATCATAGAGGCTGTGCCCATTCCTGAAGATGATTCACCAGAGGATCATGACATGTTGGAACCACAAGAGCCTCCTATTACAGACTTATCTAAGAAAAGAAGGCCAGCATGGGCTAGAGATATTATTCAAGGGGCTGAAAGATATGGAGCTACTGAAGGCTCCACTAGAGAAAGAAAGAAACCAAAGCTAGTGTCCAACTATATGGCCTTGATGTGTGATCTTGTGGATCAACTACCTACCAGCTATGAAGAGGCAGCTTAGAAGAAAGAATGGGTAGAAGCAATGACAGAAGAATATCAATCAATAATGAAAAATGATGTTTGGGATATAGTCCCCAAACCAAAAGATAAAAGTGTGGTTTCTTCCAAATGGATTTTCAAGATAAAACATGTTGCAGATGGCAACATTGAAAAATACAAAGCAAGATTTGTAGCCAGAGGATTCTCTTAGAATGAGGGAATTGATTATGAAGAAACATTTGCACAAGTTGCTAGGTATACTTCAATTAGAACTATCATGGCACTTGCATCCATGATGAAGTGGAAATTACACCAAATGGATGTTAAGACAGCTTTTCTGAATGGTGTAATTGAAGAAGAAGTATACATAGAGCAACCACAAGGGTTTGAGGTCAAGGATGGAAGGACCCATGTATGCAAACTGAAAAAGGCATTATATGGATTGAAGCAAGCTCCCAGGGCTTGGTATGGGAGGATTTACAATTTCTTAACAAGCATGGGCTTTACCAAAAGTAAAGCTGACCCCAATCTTTACCTCAAAGTGATGGATGATGAACCAGTTATATTGTTGTTATATGTAGATGATCTATTTCTAACTGGAAATGAGAAACAAATTATTGAAAGCAAGAAGAAGCTTTCTTCAGAATTCGAGATGAAAGATCTCAGATTAATGCACTACTTCTTAGGCTTATAAGTATGGCAAGAACCAAAAGGAATCTTTCTAAATCAAGGTAAGTATACTGTGGAGATTCTCAAAAGATTTGATATGTTGGAGTGTAAAGCCATGGCCACTCCCATGGACTCCAATTTGAAGTTATTAGTTAATGATTCATCAGAATTAGTGGACATAACCCTATATAGACAAATTATCGGGTCATTGATGTATTTAACAAATACTAGGCCTGATATATGCTTTGCTGTAAATACCCTAAGTCAATATCTAGTAGAACTTAGAAAGGTTCACTTAATAGCTGCAAAGCATGTAATGAGGTACCTAAAAGGTACATTAGATTTTGGTCTATATTATCTCGAAGGTCATGAACTCAGGTTACATGGTTACTCAGACTCTGACTGGGTAGGTAGTGTCTCAGACATAAAAAGTAGTTCAGGTGGATGCTACAGTCTTGGATCTGCCATTATCTCATGGTTTAGCAAGAAACAATCTAGTGTGGCCCTCAGTACTGCTGAAGAATAATATATAGGTTCTTGTTCTGCCAGCTGTGAAGCAGTATGGCTTCAGAAACTATTATCTGGAGTGTTTGACTTAGAAATGGATCCCACTGTGATTATGTGTGATAATCAAAGCTGCATTAAGATGACTGAAAATTCTGTGTTCCACGATAAGTCAAAACACATTGAGATCCGATACTTCTATATATGAGATATGGTGCAGAGGGGAGCTATCAAGCTCGAGTATATAAGCACTGAGGATCAGATTGCTGATATCTTGACTAAACCTTTGTCTCGAGTAAAGTTTGAATACTTCCGAGACAAGCTTGGTGTAGTTCAAAAAGACCCTCCTCGAAAGGGGGAGTAGTATAGTATCTGTTAGCAAGTCTGCCTCATCAATGATGAGGTTACCTATTTACTGCACTTAGTTACTTAGAATTATTTAGATTTAGGACTCTTATATTTTTACTCTTGATAATAGATGTATTAGCATATACATGCTTTTGATGTTAGATGTATTAGTGAGAATCCATGATAGATGTATACATGCTTTTGATAATAGATGTGTTAGTGTATACATGCTTTTGATGTTAGATGTATTAGTGAAGAATACATGCTTTTGATGATAGATGTATTAGTGAAAATACATGTTTTGATGATATATGTATCGATGCTATTGATGAGAACACATGTTTTTATTTACATGTCTTGATGATGAGGTTACATGATGCCTTGATGTATTGATACATGTTTGTACTTGTATGGATGAAGATACTTGTACCCATAGTGATGAGAGGATTGCATCATCCATGGACTTTAGTCCTAAAGTGATCCATAGACAAGATGTCTCTGAGAAAAAAATCCTGAATGAACAGGTAAGGGGATTGGATCATCCTTGAACTATGGTCCTTTGAATTGAGCCGTAGACATGAGGTCTCCGATAAATGCATGAAATGATAGGACTGGATCGTCCCTGGACTTCGGTTCAAAAGGTACATGATAGGACTGGATCGTCCCTGGACTTCGGTTCAAAAGATACATGATAGGACTGGATCGTCCATGGACTTCGGTTCAAAAGGTACATGATAGGACTGGATCGTCCCTGGACTTCGGTTCAAAAGGTACATGATAGGAATGGATCGTCCCTGAACTTCGGTTCAAAAGGTACATGATAGGATTGGATCGTCCCTGGACTTCGGTTCAAAAGGTACATGATAGGATTGGATCGTCCTTGAACCTCGGTTCAAAATGTATGTGACAAATCCTAGAATTGTTCTAGGTTACATCCAGCATGAAACAGGGCTGGCTTTGTAGATGTGATACATCCAGCATGAAACAGGGCTGGCTCTGTAGATGTGATACATCCAGCATGAAACAGGGCTGGCTCTGTAGATGTGATACATCCAGCATGAAACAGGGCTGGCTCTGTAGATGTGACACATCCAGTATGAAAGAGGACTGGCTCTGTGACGGTAAATCCTAGATCTGATCTAGGTCAAATCTAGTATGAAAAAGGATTGGAACTATGGTCGGGATTGCATCATCCCCCGACATGGACTTGTCTTAAAGTGATAAGGATTGATCATCCTGGAACTTGATCTGGATTGCATCATCCATGGACTTATGTCCTAAAGAGAGCAGGATTGATCATCCTGTAATATGATTGTGTGATGACGATGCTGAGGATTGTATGATGATGATGTTGATAACGGTCGTGTGATGACGATGCTAATGATTGTATGATGACGATGCTGATGATCGTGTGATGATGATGCTGATGATCGTGTGATAATGATGCTGATAATCGTATGATGATGATGTTGATGACGGTCGTGCAATGCCGATGCCGATGATCATGTTGATGATCGTATGATGAAGATGCTAATGACCATTGATGATGCTGATGATCGAGTGATATCAACTCTGATGATGTTGATGTTCCAGTAACTAGTTGAGTTACTGATGACGATGAATTGAAGAAAGCTTCCGATGATTTATAGATGTATCATGTATGATGTAGTCAATGAATCCTTGCTCCTGCAGATGTTGTTATAATATCCTTCTCGTTAAGGGGGAGTGTTGAATATTGTAACTTCTAAGAATATTATATTTGTACATTATTTATTCCGAAGATGTTCCATCCCTCCGAGGTGATTCTATTATGTGTTCGAAGATGTTTATTCCTCTGAGGAGTTGTGGTAACTAGGGTTATTAGACCCACCATGTGGGGGCCGGCCCTGAGGTTATGTTTTAGGGGTTATTAGACTTCTCCAGGAGAGGTCGGCCCCATTAGGTATTTTTGGTGGTCGGGAGTTAGTATAAATAGAGGAGGTGAACTCCTCATTAGACACACTCGCTCACTTGAGAAAAGTAGTGCACTTGTCTGGGAGATCTGCTAAGGAGGAGAAGAAGGAGGGAGCACATCTTGTATTTTGGTTGATCATCTTATTGAGGAAAGCTTTGCTAGGTTTTCTACCCCATGAGGGTTTCCCACGGTAAATATTGTGTCTATCTTGTGATTATGCTTCTTTCAGTGATCTTGCTAGTCTATTTGGTTTAAACTGAAAAAAAAACAGGACCACCTCATTGCGGAGAAGGCCCATGTGTGGGATGAAAGTGTGCAAGTAGAGATGGTCGTTATGGAGGCTTATCACCATGTATCTGATCCCATTGAAGGGTTGGATGTGCTTCAACGTGTGCAGCAATTGGGGGCTATCTTTGTTTAGTTGTGGCACGAAAATCAGGAGTTAAGAGCTCTAGTGAATCCTGGTACACCTCAAGTAGAAGTGGATGACCGCAAACGGGCTATTGAGGATATAGCAACGTAGATGGTGGAGCTGGAAACAATAGCCACAAAGCTCAAAGCCGACACCATGTAGTTTTGGGGCTGAATTTTTCAGGACGAGCAAGTTGAACAATTGATCAAGTCTCGGGAGGAAGACAAGGGGTAGTTGGCGACGGTAAAGGAGGCAATGCGCATGATGCCACCAATGGAGTAGGGTTCCAAGTTTGTGGACTTAAAAGAGCTGCAGCAGCGCATCGCCAAGTTCGACAAGAGATAGAAGAAGCGCATTGCGTAGCTGAAGGAGTTCCAGGAAGTTGGCAGATAGTTCATGACAAAAGATGGACAAGTTCTCCAGGAAGTGCAGGAACGTTGTTAACAAGTGGCAGTGAAGCTCACTGAGCACCCATCTACCCAGGATGCCATCGACAGTCAGGAGGTGGCTATGGTAGAAAAGGAACAGGTGAGGACAGTTGAACAACAGTACAAGTATTTCAGAGTCAAGACCATAGAGTACACTGTGTCTTGCTGACATGGCTTGAGGGCGAGACACAAGATTGTGTTGGGGGGATATTGGCAGGCAGTTTGGTAAGGTAGCATTGTAGCATCTCGAATGCTGCGACAAGTCAGAAGATGTGATAGAAGGCAGAAACATGGGTGCAAAGGAGAGTATTTTATGTATTTTTTAGTCGATTGTACCATAGTATGTGGGTTTTTGGGCCATTTGGGCCATATTTTATGTAATTTTGAGTCGATTGTACCGTAGCATGCGGGTTTTGGGTCATTTGGACCATGTCCGTTAGATTTTGGGTAAATTGCTCAAAGTGTCGGTTAGGGAGTTGTTGGTAAGTGGACAAGCAATGTAAAGGCGGAAGCCTATTTATAGTCATAGAGTCATATGTGTTGGATAGTGGGGATTGGAAGCTGGAATGTGAAAATGAGATCTGATCTTGTGATGCATCCGTGAGATCTGTGTTTTTGCGGAGATATTGTATCAAGGTTTTGCTGAAGTAATATGACATGACGGAACTGTTTTGCGAAATTCACTGTGTATCTTTTGTCATTTTTGATAATGCATGTTGCGATTTATGAATGATGCTATGTTTCCTTGCTGCAACTAATGCTTTAATGTTATACTTATTGTAATGAAGGATCATGTTGAATGATGCTATGAATATAAATGATGTTAAATTTGAATGTATAAAGCTATATTTGAAATGTCGCGATAAGTTTAAGTGATTGTTGCCACAAACATCCTCATTCATTCGACGGAAACATGGTTCCATCAAATCTCCCTTGAACATCTCGGGTGAGACCTCATCTGCTCCATAGGTGTTGCTGGACAGGGTAAGACCCATCTGGGCTAGTGCTCAGAGAGATTGTAGTGGGACGGTGTCGACAGTGATGGGAACCCCCGTCGATCGGGTTTGAGTCAACATTGCAAGCAAAGTAGTAGAAGGTCTTCCTGAAATCTAGTCAAAGCATGAAGGTGTTTTCAAAGGATGTGCAAAAGGAAAGAAAACAAAGAAGGCATTCCCAAGCAGTGAAAGCAAGGCATAAGGAATCTTAGAAATTATCCACTCCGATGTATGTAGTCCGATGTCATCCAGTTCTCTGAGTAGATCAAGACTTTTATATCCTACAATGGTGGAGAATTCACTTCAGAAGACTTGAAGAATTTATGTAGTGATTCGAGGATTAAGAGGTATTTGACCACTCCTTACAATCCACAACATAATGGAGTCGTAGAAAGGAATAACCTCTCATCCACTTTCAACATTGGTTAAGGTTAACACTATCAAGGAATCCAGTAGCTCCTACAAGGAAGCAAATATTGAGAGGGATTCCACCCAACAAACAAACAAAGATAAGTATTTGAATGGTCATTTCTTGTATATATGACTGTTTAAATAATATTATTCGATGATGTATATGCTTATGTTCCTAAACTTAGGTTATGTATTATGCATATTAGAATAATTTCATTAATGAACAATATACTACCAATATGCATGTGATGGGTAAGTGGCCTATGGCACTGTACAACATTCCATTGCTACTTATCTAGAATGAAACCTATTGGCTGACATGTTGGGAGTAGTGCAAACTCTTAACAATGTTCTGGTGGAGATGGAAGGAATCTAGAAAGTTACCGTAAGAATATGGGATATGGATGAATGTTTCATTGAAGCATTGGCTAAAATATTTGAATGACTGTATGACATATGCCTTTATGTGTAATACTTTGTTCTGTAAACTATGAGAAGATTCTAATCATGCAATTGAATTTTACTTGTAGGAAATATCACCTACAATAGAAGGACTACAACATTTGTTCCAACAACGAAGTTCAAAGAAAACTATCTATTGAAGATATTGAAGAATTTGAAGTTCCCAGGATTCAGGATGCAGTAATGGAAGAATGCCATGATCAAGGAATACTAGTCGATCATGAAGAATGATGTTTGGGATGTGGTCCCAAGACCAGAAGGGAATTCTATTGTGACTTCCAAGTGGATCTACAAGATCAAGCATGTTGAAGATGGTAACATAGAGAAATACAAGACAAGGTTTGTATCTCGTGGATTCTCCCAAAAGGAGGGTATAGATTATTAAGAGACTTTTGCACCTGTAGCCAGATACACTTCTATTAGAACAATACTTGCTCTGGATGCAGTGATGAAGGAGAAGATACACCAGATGGATGTCAAGACAACTTTCTTGAATGGTGTAGTCGAAGAGGAAGTGTATGTGGAGTAGCCACTCGGTTCTGAGACACATGATAGGGAGTCATATGTGTGCAGATTGAAGAAATCCTTGTATGACTTGAAGCAAGCACCTAGGACATGGTATGGCAGGATAGACAACTTCCTGTCCAATTTGGGCTTTACCAAGAGTAAAGCGGAATCCAACCTTTACTAAAAGGTTGAGGAGGGAAATCCAGTGATACTCCTATTGTATGCGGATGACCTGTTTGTGATAGGTGAGGATAGGTTGATTGCTGACATGAAAAGGAAGCTTGTTGTCGAGTTCGAGATGAAGGACTTGGGGATGATGCATTATTTTCTAGGTATGGAAGTGTGGCAGAGTGCAGATGGAATCTTCCTTGGACAAAGAAAGTATGCAATAGAGATCCTGAAGCGGTTCGGGATGATGGACTGAAAGGCCGTGGCCACACCTATGGAATCGAACTTGAAGCTATTGAGTGATGCTTCGTCAGAGTCGGTTGTTCCCACGATGTATCATCAGATGATTGGGTCATTGATGTACCTAAAAAACACGAGACCAGATATTTTCTTTGCGGTGAACACCTTGAGCCAGTTTCTGAGTGATCCTAGACATGTTCACCTGATTGCTGTAAAGCATATTTTGAGTTACCTAAAGGGTACAATTGATTATGGGCTCAAGTTTGATGCGAATAAAAAGTTTAACCTCGACGGTTATGTTGATTCAGATTGGGAAGGCAGTGCTGCAGATAGGAAGAGCAATTAGGGATGCTGCTTCAGTATGGGATTAGGTGTGATCTCTTGGTTTAGCAGGATGCAATCTTGTGTAGCACTAAGTACAGCCGAAGCAGAGTATGTTGCAGCTTGTTCGGCTAGTTGTGAGGAAGTATGGATAAGGAAGCTACTGTCTGATTTATTTGATCTCCAGTTGGATGTTACCTGTATCTTCTGTGACAACCATAGTTTCATGAAGTCGTCTGAGAACTCGGTGTTCCATGACAATTAGAAGCACATCGAGATTAAATATCACTATATTAGGGATATGGTGCAGAGAGAAGTAGTGAAGCTCCAATATGTTGCGACAGATGAGCAAACTTTAGATGTGTTGACCAAACGACTATCCAGAGTGAAGTTCGAGTACTTCAGAGAGAGGCTTGGTGTCCTTCAGATAGAAGATACTTTGAGGAAGAAGTGATGGGACACATTTGCAGGATCCATTCCAAGCATGGTGGTAGGAGGATCCTTCCCATGGCTGTGTATGTAAGCATTGTGTGATGAGCATCAGGACGATGATCCAGATGATGTTATGCATGATGATGATCACGGTGATCATATGTGATGAAATCCATAGAAATCCATTATCGATAGAAAATCCATAGAAATAGTTATCCAAATCTGTGGAGGGACGAGCAAGGGTTCGAGCAGTCCTGAAAGGAGTGTCGTTTCACCCTTGTTGACCTAGAAAGTATCACAGTCAACCATCATCTGTTGAATTTGCATTTTGAGTCCCTGCCAAAAGAAGTTACATTTTTCCTGGTCATAAGTTTTGAGGAACTGACAGTGCCCTACCGATGAAGAAGCATGGAGTTCATAAAAGAGATAGCCCCATTGAACAGATTGCAACCAATTTGGAACAAGCAAAGAAATAGCTGTAAGAGAAACTGGGTCATCAAATGTGCAAGGGGGAGCATCTTCCACCATATTTTCCTTACCCTTTTGGTAAGTGGTCACATAGTCATAACCCATGAGTTGGATAACCCATTTCAGGTGTGCTGGGGAGGAGACCCGTTGTTCCAGGAAAGTTTCCAGACTCTAGAGATCAGTCTTGATGCAAAAATAATTCCCCAATAGGGATGGCTGCCACTTTTGTACTGCATGTAAAATAGCCATCATGTCCTGCTGAGATGTAGATGTGGCTAAATGCTTACCGGAAAGGTCTCATGAATGAGGCAATCCCACTAGTGCAACAAAGACACCTGCATATCTATCTAAGGAAGTAGTGGAGACCGTTGATGGGTGCATCTGAAGGGAATGGAGATGAGCAATGACACCATGTGAATTCTTCTTAAGGATCTTTTCTAAGCAATGTGAACTGATGATGCGGAGAGACCCTGGTTGTAAGCCCATAAATTTATGTTGTGTCCCGTTGACTGAAAACTGCATCCAAAGTTCAGCAAAATCCCATAAGATGGGGCCAAGTGTGCGTAACCATTGAACGCCCAAAACCACATCACATCCACCTAAGGACAAGGAAAACATGTCATAGCGCAAGTTATAATCTTCCATAGATATACGCACATTGTCACACTTCCCCTTGCAAGGTAAGGTGCCCCCATTGGCAACCATGACTTCAAAGTTGGAGCAAGGATGGACAAAACAATTAGCCTGTTTGGCAATCCGAGGGTCAATGAAGTTATGAGGGCTGCCAGAATCAATGAGTATGGTAAGAGGGAGTTTCTTGAAGTATCCCCTAACCTGTATTGTTTGTGGGGTGGTGACGCCAATTACAACATGGAGAGAGATCTAGGGTGGGTTGTCTTGAGATGGGGTGTCAATAGGCAGGTGTTGAATGTCGACCTGATCATCTACTGTATCTGGAGCTTCTTCACCAAGTTCTAAGGCAGGCAGAGAATCCACATCCAAGAGATAGAGATTTTGTTGAACAAATCTATGTTCCCGAGTGATTTTCTCATCACAATTATAACAAATCCCTTTTTCTCAGCATGCTTGCATCTCCGTTTCAGACAAATGCTTGATAGGAGTTGGTTGAGGAGCAGGCGTGATGGGAGGTCGTTAGGAACCCATATTTCTAAAGGGAACAAAGGTGGGTTTGGAGCGTTGTTGAGCAGTGATCTTGTCCCCTGCCAACTTATCCAACCCTAGGACTTCCATCATTGTGTTGGGACAGGACATTTTGACCTCTGAGCAGATTTCATCCTTGAGACCACCGATAAAACAACTCCTGTAGAATTCATCAGACAATCCTTCTGTGTGATTGGCTAGTTTCTCAAATTCTATCTGATACTCTCTCACTGTGCCAATTTGGTGAAGTTTAGTGAGTGCTCTTGTGAAGTCATCAGAAGCACTAGGACCAAATAGTGGCAAAAGGAGTTGGAAAAAAGATGTCCAATTTGGCTCGGGATGAGCTTCGATGTACCAATGGTACCATTGAAGGGCTTCCTGTTCCAAATGAAAGGATGCAAGTGGAACTTTCTGGACATCAAAAGTATTATGCAAACCGAAATATTGCTCTGCTCGGTATATCCATCCAGTCGGATCAGTACCATTGAAGCGAGGAAAATCAAGCTTCGGCCCACAAAAATTGCTGGAAGAAGAGAACCCGGTGGCTGCAACAGATTCTGGCTGTCGATTATTATTCATGGCTGAATGCTGAAGATGGAGGTTGAGAAATTTTTCATCCAGATCTTGGAGTTTGGTTTGGATGGTTGCAAGTGCTTTGTCATGGTGTGTGCTCCTGCATAGGCGACAACCATAACCAGGGTTTTTTTTTTTTTGGAATGGGTAGAAAAACACAAACAGAAGCTAATTTAGTAAAGGGAAATTTGGATTGGGGAAAAAATCTGATGGGTAATTGGGGTTTGACTAGATTTTGGACACTGTCAAAATGACAAGAAAGCAGAAAATGGGGATTTCAGAAGTAGGGTGAAAGAATGAGAAAATTTGGTAGAGAGGGACAAAGAAGTAGAATTAAAAAGGGAACTCTATGGTAAAATTTTAAGGCGATCGGGTTAAAATCGAAGAAGTTATGGCAAACCCTGAAAATAGACAAATGTGAGATTTCGGGTGTTGGGAAGTGGAATGTGGGATAGGGTCTTCATGAATGAAATATGCAGAATGGGATTACAGGGGTGTCAGAGAAGTTTCAAGGGAAACAGAGTTAAAACAAGGGAGACATGATGGAAAAACATTTTTTTTTCCTTCAGAAATGGATCTGCAATAGCGCAGAAGGGATCGGCAACAGATGGATCTAAAAGACACCGAATGGATCGAAAACGATTGGATATGGAACGAATTTCATACTAGATTTCGAACGGCTGTCAGAATGGATCTGAAACGGCTAGATATGAAATGGATCAGAATGGATCTTAAACAGTATGGAAGTGATCGACAACAGTTCAACTGAAAATAGATATGGACCCATGGTATGTTCAACTTCTTAACAGTTCAGGTGTTTCACTCAACCACCAATGCTGTCTGATGGCTTTCCTATTGGGGCAGTACCCCTTACTCCATGGCTCAGGTAAAACTGATAACCGCTTTTCCACAAAAGCCAGCTCTTTGTTTACCTCATGTGTGGGAACTAGTCAATCAGGTAGGGGTTGTTTCCCTTTTCACTGGCAGGTCCTCTCAATGGGCTAGCTACTTTAGGGTTCATATGGTACTCCTCACAATGAGTTTTAGGGCTTATGCCCAAGTACTTCCCAGAGTTAAGCGGATAGGGATTATTCCCATATCCAAACTTGCAACAGATGCGAAAAAAAAATTGGCATAAATTCCACCCAACAAGCCCAAGAAAGTGGTCTGATACCGGATGTGATGAACCTACAATAATTAATTAATGCAAATACACAAGATATCAGAAATAACAGAACTCAGAATCACTTTTATGTTGATCACAGACCACTTCGAGGGGGCAACCTCCTTTGAGCAATCTTAATACAATTAACTTCACAGTGCCTTCATAGGCCTCAACACACACTTATATACTAAGTCTAGGTGCCAATACTATGAGTCAAAACCATGGGCCAGTACAAACTATGGATCAACAAAACTATGGGCGACTTACAAAGTATATGCGCCAACAACAATAACACAAACTATGGATCAACAAATACTATGGGACGACTTACAAAGCATATGCATCCAACAATAATATACTAACAAAGTAAAGACATGGGTTCCTAACAATGATCATGTGATGATGATGTGCATCAGGATGATGTAATGTATGCTGATGATCAGTATGATCATGAGCATCAGGATGTTGCTCTGTGCGAGGATGATCAAGTGGATCATGAGTATCAGGATGATAATCCGTGGCCATGGACAAGTTGTGCGATAAGCATATAATCTTGCCCTGGGAGATTTGCAGATACTCTTGCACAGGATGGCCAGCTCGCAGAGATAATGAATACCTACAAGAGTCTAGGCCTACAACCAACATGAAAAATGGTTGGCTCTGTAGAACTTCCTATGATGAGAATAATTGAGAGATATCCCAGTGATCAAGATGATGAGTATAGCAACAGTGATGATGATGCTCCGTGATCTAGTGATGATGATCCAACTCCAGAATTGAAGACTTGTGGCGATATGTATTGATGAACTGTGTCTAGAGAATACCTTCTTAGTTAAGAGGGAGTGTTGATGTATTTGAAACTTCGGAAGATATTCTTCTATGTATCACACTTGTACTTTATTGTATTCATGATGGAGATGTATTATTCCTCCAATCAGAAGTGTCATCATTTGTATTTGTAAGTGTCGCAAGTATTATTGTAAGTGTCGCAACTTATATTTGATGGGTGATTAGACCACTAGTGTGGGGTCGGCCCTGTTAGAATTAAAGGCAGGTTAAGTTGTGTACAGATAGAGAGTGAGTGTGTCTCATTCTATTCATTCACTCACTCATCCAACTCGCATAGTTGAGAGATAGGAGTGTGCACAAGTGGAGGAGGAGTAGCTGCTGGAGTTATATATATTTTGGGGATTGATATTTGTGCATATTTTGGAAATTGAATTTTGTGATCTTTGTATTGGGGCTTATTCTATCTCTGAGGAATTTGTGAGGTTTTTCACCTTCTTGGTTTTCCTTGGTGAAATGCTTTGTGTCCATTGTCTCTTGTGATTGTTATACGGTGCTTGTTATTCTCTTAGTGACCCTATATAATATTTAATGAAATTATCGAAAAATTAACACTCTTTACAGGAACTTTAAAAGAGAATATTCAACATGAGATATGTATCCTTGAACCTAAATCATTGGATAATGATTTTACTTTGGAAAGGAAAATTGAATGTAAAACTATGGTGATGACTACTAGAACGATCACCTCCGACACATATAGAGAGAATAATGATCCTTCTTCTAAACCATGTCAAAGGTTGACACCTCAATAATTGGATGAAACAAGAGCAAAAGGTCTATGCTTTAATTCTGACAGCAAGTATAGTAAGGGACATAAGTGTGGTGAGAAGAAATTATTTTACATAGATTGTGAATAGGAAGAAGTGTTGGGCCTAACATTTTGTGAGGGACCCTTTTTGACAAAACAATTTTTTTGTGGACAAAGGAGAAGTGGAAGTGGTTAAGCGAAGTGATCAACTCCGACGAAGTGGCCAAGAAAATAGGAAAATGATCATATTGATCTAGTCAATGGTCGAAGTTGAGTCAGTTAGTTAAGATTCGTCCATAATGTAATAATGAGTCAGTTAGGAAGTTAGTGGGGTAGTGGTAGTGGGGCAAGTTTAGTGCACCCTATAAATATCTAATAAGAAGGAATTTTTGTGGTGACGTTACGAAGGTATGGGTGGTAGAGATAATTGAGTGTTTTTTGCTTTGTAGTGAAGATAACTGTTATGTTTGTCAGAGATATTGTGGGAAATATGATTTGAGGATCTGCAAGATGTGTGCGTACATCCATTGTAATACATGAAGATATCTGTAAGTTTTTCCTGAAGTGCTTATTTGGATGCAACTCATAATAAAAGACAAGCGCTTCCATGGTTTTTCTCATATGGGTTTCCATGTTAAACTTGGTTTTTTGCATGTTGTGTTGTAACGAGACTTGATATGTGTTTCTTTCCTCTGTTGAATAATCAAATGAATGCATGATGGATTTAGTTGTATGAACATTGGATGCAATATAATAATCTAGTTAGGTTATTAATTATGTCGATGTTATGAACTTGTCGAAGCTCTGATCTATCAATGTTATCTAGTAAAATATAATGATGATATATTGCTCATCGTGTATTCCCCTTTTATACTGCAGGAATTCTAGTTCTGCAGTCCCCATAGATACTTCAGGTGACACTTCATCTACTTTGTAGGTGTTTCCAAAATGGATCTGCTCCCTTTCAGGCCGGTGTTTTTGGATCGTTTGTTTGTTGGTGAAATGTTAAGTGTTGAAACTTGGTTCAAGTAAAAGTGCACCAACAAATGGTTCCATTGCCAAGACTGAGACTTTGAAGAGAAGGGGAATGTTGTGGCATCTGACTAAGCCAGAGATTCAGGATTGGGTAGATTTCCAACTGGAAGAATTTGCAAGGAAGCATAATAGGATTTCTCGATTGGATAATGAAGATTGGTTAGGTAAGTATGTTTTCATTGATATTGATGAAGTGTTCTTCACTGAGTTCCCAGTGATATTGCATGAATGGTTAGCAAGAATGACCGAACATAAGACAAATTTCCGAGGAGAACCTAGATCTTGGACACCTGAGTTGATACTACGGTTGAAAGGTGTGAACAACAAAATTTCTCATGCAGTGGATTTCTGTCTAGAAATTGTGTTGGAGGGGTACATTACAGAATTTTTTGTTGACACTACCAAGTCCTATACTACAGCAAGACATGAGTTCTTTGAAGGTCCGCATGGTAAGTACCTCAAGTCATTTAAGTTATTAATCAAAATGCTCCTTTGTGAAAAAGGTGTAAAGCGAATGGAGTCCGACAAGTAGAGCAATTGTGCATGGAGGTCATGGGTATTGTATGGATGATTGTCTGGGTGGATTAATGGAATGATGTGAGTTGATTAGAGGAGACAAAACTTAACCAAATGAAGAGTGTGTATTTTTGTGGAGTGCAAGATGGTTTCGATCGAACAAGAGGAGGAGAACAACGGCATAAAAGAGGGGTTGCAGTGCGATTGAGAAGAGAAACTATGAACTAGTACCGCAACTCGACGAGTATTCTAGTGACAAAGGGGAAGAGTACCAAATCATTTTTTACGAAGAAGAAGGCTTTGAAGGGATATTTTAGACCCAAATTTGTGACATACCGATGACCCTACGTACATATCCAGAGACTTAGGTAAGACCTAATATTTCTTCACATTTTGTCCCATCTAGTCAAAGTAGTGGCAGTAGTCCGAAGAGTACTTCACCAGGTGGGAAGGATCCAAGTAGTGGTCCATTAGTAGTGAATCAATTAAATCCCTGAAAGTCTAGAATGGCCAAGGATGACATGAAGTTTCCTGTTTTGAATGGGAATGGATTAGAAGATCAAGAACAACACTAGTACCTATGTAATGCGGTATGGACTGTAAAATAAGTTCAATATGACAATGTCAAGCTTTAGCAGTTGATCACGACCTTCAGGGGTCATGCCTTATATTGGTTTATCAAATTTTATGAAGTTATGGGTAACCAACCTGTGAAGACCTTGGTAGAAGTCAAAGAGGGATTAAATATCGAATTTAAGAAGCTGAAATATGAATCTCAATGTATTACAGAGTTGAAGGAAATTAAGCAAACAACGAATGAGTCTGTTTGGGACTTTAACTAGCGATTTAAAACATTGATGGCTCATACAAGATTTCCAATGAATGATCTAAAACATAAGGAATATTTTATTGCTGCATTGTTGCCTCACATCATAATTTCACTTATGAAACAAAAGATACCAACACAGACGGAGGCCTTGGAATTGGCTATGAAGTTAGAAGTATCACCTATTGGAGAGACTGGCACTAGTATGTCTCAAATCCATTCACAGTTATCAAACTTGTCTATTCAAATCCAATATCAAGAAGGGAAAAAAAGCGTGAAGATATTTGGTGCACTATATGTAAAGAAGATGGAAATTCCAAATATCAATGTACAGTGTTTCAGGATTATCTTAATGCTGGTAATCCGCGTCCATTAATATTTTTATATGGTGTTGAATCTGTCAAACCAAAGGACATCGACTAGAAGAATGCTACCTATTATAGAATATTGTAAGTTTTCCCCAAAACTTATGGTGTAAGTTTTGTATCTGTGTTGGACATGATGGGAAACACTATCGAGCATAATAGTTACTCATTAAGCGGACTGCAGACGCATTTATGACGAAGGGAGAAGGTTAAGATGAAAGAAGTGAGGCACCATTTAATAAACCACGAGGTGGATTTAGAGGCCATGGAAAATGAGGATTTGGTCGAGGTAGAGGAAAAATCATATGCTATAACTCTGGTACCCCTGGACATTATACTATATATTTCTTGCATCATGTTACATATTGGACGTATTACAGAGTGCTAGATAATACAATCGAATATTTTCCACATCTTGTAGCAAAATGGAAAGCGAAGTAGAATGAGAATCAGAACAAGAATCATAATAAAATAGTGCATAATATTTCGGTGGAACTACGACTAGGTCAACATACTGTCGCTATGGTAACAAGAGGTGGTGTTGCAACAAGTGGAGATAAGAATAGTACTAATCATCTCAGGGACCCAAGTGTTAGGCCAGTAACCCAGAAAACATCATAGTTTGATGTCCAGAAGGAGAAAGATATATTCTTTGAAGCATGAAATAAATTTCTAAATGGTGCATCGACGTCCTCCTTGTAGCCTAATATTGAAGAGGAACCTATGTACACCATGCCACCTCGCTTTGACAAGTCTGTGCCCAAGAAGAATTTAGGAAAGGAAAGTGTTCTTCACTCTTTCCTAAAAAGTTGTTTACCTCTGGTTAAAGATGATAATTCCCTAAGGGATTTGAAAAGGCTAATTGGGGAATCCAAGGAAGAAATGGGATCCCAAAGGATTGTTAATCATGTTTAGAGGAAACTTAAGGCTGGTCAAGAACTATGACTTAATGCACGGATTGGTCATTACGACATAGATTTTATTATTCTATATTTGCGATCATATGTCAACATCCTGGCCAAGCAAACATGGGAGAATATGGGTAAGCTAAAGTTATTATGGTCATCTATCCAGTTATGACTAGCTATTCAACAGAAATTAATACCATTTTTTTGAATGGTTGGGGTTCCTATCAAAGGGAAAGGGCTATGCATGTATGCAGACTTTGAAGTGATAGAGATTGTCGATGACACAAACCCATATCTTGCATTACTGGGGATTGATTGGGAAATTCAAAATCATACTACCATACACTTTAAGAAGAGGGTTCTAACATTTGAGAACGAGGAGATTAGAGTTGTTGCACCTCTGATCCACTGGAAGGGCATAGATATGTAGAACCATCCAAAGGAGATTATGATGTTCAAGATCTACACAAAATTTATAATGTATCCTCTAGGATCAAGGACTATATCAATCCTATAGTAGATGGTATGCTCATTTGGAAAAGTGTTAGTTCCTATTCATTTGATTTCGGCCCAGGTCTTGAAAATTGACAGAATAGGTTACATGAAGATTTTATGCGAAGATGTGCTCGTGTGACAAAGTCACTATGTTGGGAAGGAAAATAGGTATGTAATATCCCTACTTATGAAGGTTTACCCAATGTGGATCACTTTATCAATGAATTTGAAGGAAATGTACTTGAGCAACAACGCTTATTAGCCTTGGATGTCTCCTTGAAACCAACATCGGTGAGATGGTGGGATACACATAACCAATCTATATTTGGTTTTTCACAGTACATAAGATACTTAGAAATTCAGTTTGGAGAAGGGATCCCATATATTGGAGAGAAATATATAGGAATTACTAGTCATGCTGATCATTTGGCTACCTGTAGTACAATCTGGCAGAATATACCCAAGCAAGAGTGGGTACACATGTTCTTCCATACACTTGACATTATTCCTAGAAATTGGTATACATTACTAGAGTGGCGACAAGGAACGTTAGAATGGGACACTCTGGATACCATTTTTAAACACACATTTAACTACGAGGATGAAATTTCTATAATAGATGCAGATTTGTAGAGAATTAAGGCTAAAATTTTCGAAGAAATTCCAGGACCAATGTCTAACCTTCCATAGTGGAATGCAAAAGTCGAGAAAATGGAGTGTTACAATATCAATGGTGGACCAGAATATGTCAACCCAAGGGATATCCATATTCCATAAAGTAAATGGAGTCATGATTTGAAGGGGCTAGACATATCATCAAATAAATTCCCGCACCATTTAAGATTTAAAACGTAAATATTGGCTCTACTGAGAACCCAAAGTTTGCAAATATAGATGATTACTAGGATGATGAAACTTTGGGAAAAATTTCTGATTTGTTGCATGATTTTAAAGCTTTGTTTCGTACTAAATTTTGAGAAATGAAAGGTATAGTTGGAGATCTCAGTGAAATCAAGATTCCTTTGAATCCAGGCGTTAATCCAATTAAGAAGTGACCATACAGATTAAATACACGATAAGAAATAAAAGGGCAGAATAGATGTCGAAAAGATGCTTGATGTAAGAATCATTAAGCTTACCAAAGAGTCAAAGTGGATCAGTATTATGGTGGTCCAAGACAAGAAGACTAGAGATATTAGGATCTATGTCGACTTATGGAAGTTGAATGATGCTTGTCTACATGATTCCTTTCCAACTTTGCTTACAAGTGAAGTGATCGAAAGTGTCGAAGTCCAGAAAGCCTACTCCTTCACGGATGGCTTTTCTAGATATCATCAGATTAGGATTTCTATGGAGGATCGGCATAAAACAATCTGTGTGATAGAATGGGGCTATTTTCAATACACGTTTCAAATATTGTTGAATCTGAAGAAATGTATATTATGTGATCCATTTGGAATACTATTAGGAAATATTGTTTGTAAGAAATGCATGTTAGTGGACCCTGAAAATATTTCTATCATAGTTGATTTTCCTCCACCTGCTTCAGTTCGATAATTAAGAACAACCCTTTGTCATACATGATATGACATGAAGTTTATTAATATTTATGCCTAGATAAAAAAATCGATTGAGGAACTCCCAAGAAGGATGCAAAGTTTCAGTGGGCTGAAGACTGTCAGTAGAGTCTTGACACATTGAAGGAAAATATGGTTACAACACCTATTTTGGTATTTCCTGACTGGAAAAGGGAATTCCATGTCCATATTGTTGCTTCATCTATCTCTTTAGGGAAGGTCCTTCCTGAACTAGGGGAGGTTTTTATTGACCATCCTATTGCATTTTATAGCAGGAATTTTTCCACTATAGAACGAAAATACACTACGACTAAAAGGGAAGGACTTGTGATGGTTTATGCATTGTAGTCCATTTTAGAAATTACTTACTAGGAGTCCATTTTAAGATGTTTACTGATCACTTCTCCTTGAAGTACCTAGTCAAAAAGACAGTGTTGGGGGGGAAGATCCGTTGATGGTTACTTTTGTTTCAGAAATATAATTTTGAGATTATAGTCAATCCTTTGAGGTTGAATGCGGGACCTAACCATCTATTGAGGTTGGAAATAGGCTAAGAACCCACTAATTTAGAAGACAATCTTCCAGACTCAAAACTCTTTTAGTAATGATGGTTGATGACTATTTGCAAGATATTGTGACATTTTTGTCTATGAGAATGCCATGAGAAGGATATAAAACCACCTAGAAGCAGTTGATAGTCAAGTCCACATATTATCAGTTGATTGTCGATCAGTTGTATAAGTTGGGACTAGATGAAGTAGTGTGTCGTTGTGTATTAGCATGAGCGACCAATTATTTTTATGAGGCTCATGATGGGGTGGCAGGAGGCCATTAGGATGGGAAATATATAGTGCAAAAGATATTAAGAGAAGGATTATGGTGTTAGACCCTCCAAAAATATGCTAAAGAATATTGTTAGAATTGTGACGTGTGACAGAGAATTGGGAAACCTTTAAGAAGAGATGAAATTCCCTTGTTGCCTCAAGTTACATTGCATGCATTCGATAAATGGGTTGTTGATTTTGGGGGACCTATCAACCCAGTAGATAGAAGAATGGGATCAAGATATATTATCACTGCGATAGATTCCCTTACACGTTGGGCTAAAGCAGCACCAGTTCAAGACTGCACTACTGTGAAGTTTTTATTTCAGAATGTTATTACCGGGTTTCGATGTCTGGGTGTCCTACTAAGTGATCAAGGTACACATTTTGTTAATAAGACTATAGAGTCCCTTACTAAATAATTTCAGGTATATCATCAGAAGAGTACTCCACATCACCCACAAGAAAATGGAACCATTGAAGTGTTCAACAAAATTATGGAGCATGCTCTAACTAAAGTTTGTAATGTGAACCACGATGATTGGGATTTAAGAATCCCTGCAATATTGTGGGATTATAGGAAGACGTGTAAACGGTTGATAGGTCAGACACCCTTTAAGTTGGTATATGAAAAAGACATTGTAATGCGCATGGAGTATATTGTACCAAGTTTAAGAATCCTCGCCTTCATAGGTATGTCTGATACTGGTGCTATTGAAGAAAGATTAACGCAGTTACCTAAATAGAAGGAAGACCGGTTTGTCACAAGTTTTCATCAGTAGGTACAGAAGGATCGTGAAAAATTGTGGCATGATCTCCATATTACTAAGAAGCACTTTCAGTGAGGCGAATTAGAACATCTCTATGATAGAAAATTTCTCAAATATACTGGTAAGTTAAGGATGAATTGTCTTGGGCCATATGTTATCAATTTTGTAACAGAAGGAGGCACAATACAGTTCCAAACACTAGACAGTCAAATCCGTCAAGGGTTGGTGAATGGGATTTGGGTAAAGCACTATAGTGACAGTCATGTTATGTATAAGTGAAATCATTGATTGCATGTCTATACACAGTAATATATATATATATACACACATATTTGTGTCATTTAGAAACCCAAGTTTTATTTCTATCATAGGTTTTTTGTCGTAGCTAGTTGTGTCGATGTACAGTTCTGTCTAAGATTTATGGAAAACCCAAGTTAAAATTACACTAAAGATAACCTATCAATGTTACTTGTGTCGAAGCTCCATAGTTATTAATTGGAAACGCCAATTTTCCAGTATGTTGAAGTCTATTTATGTAGAAGTGGGTTATCTTTCGAAGTCAGTTTGTCAAAGTGTTAATTCTGTCACCTGGAAACATGAACATAATTTTTCCATCAAAATTATAATTCTATCAGAAGTTGGTTGTTTGTTGTAGTTCTACCTATCGAAGTTACATTTGGTAAGAGTTGATTGATGCTTTTATGATGGGTTCAAAAATGGCGCTAGTCGGACTTTTTAATTAAATACTAAACTGATTGACATGTGTGAAGAGTTCTACCGATGCCACCATCATCATTGGAGGATCAAGGAAAATTAATTCATCTCGGGAATGACACTCAGATCGCATGCAGGGGATAAAATTAAAAATATCACTTCTCCCTTGCTCGTTCTTCATTGTGAGTTGATCTATTCTAGTTGAACAAACAAACGAGAGCCAATTTTTTGTGTTGTAAGATTGTGCAAGTGTGACCTATCAAAATGCAAGTTGAATTTTTCGCTAGAAGTGAGTAATAGGGCTCTATTGAGGAGGTCTAAATACCAGGATCTATTTCTATGAGTCAGGAGTTTCCTGAATCAATTTACTCTCAAGTTCCTATGAATGTGTCCGGAAATACAAGAAAGGAAAATATACACAATCCAAAGCCGAGGAAAAAGAAACAACTTGACACTAGGGCATCGTCTTCGAGCTCTGTGACCTTATTTCCAAAGTATGTCCCACCTTGAAATTCGAGGGCCAAACCAATCAAGTTGTCAAAGAATAGAAGGTATCAACTCAACATTGTTCTGGTGCTAAAGGGATTTATCGTGCAAGGAAACATTTTGAATAACATCCAAAAGCTATCATATGCAGACCATGATGCCAATAAGTTCACTGAATTTAGTTACACCCACTACATGCGGCCAATTTTTACACCACATGGCCATCTTATTGAGTTAGAACCTCAACAATGGACTCTTTGTGTCACCAAAACCACTCATTTTCCATTTTTGCACTTGCCTTATTTCAGTCGCACTGTGGAGGCCAATGTCTGTTTTAAGAAATTTTGTTATGTTTGCATGGAGGGTGCCTTTGGTTGGAAAAAAAGGTATCTATTGATACATATCTTATTTCTAAATTACAGGTTTACCTAAGGCTGGGGCAGACCCGTCGCAGTTCTTTGTCGGAAAGGAAAGAGACTGTGATCTTGTGATAAGGATGAAATTGAAATACAACTTGTCAAAAAGCAACAATGGCTTTGATGTAGCCTTTATCAGTGACCAGGGTTTTCGGTTCACTGTCAGGATATTAGCCACCAAGTTGTTGAGGAAAAATTTCTGAAATCAAGTCACTATGGTTTTCACTGCTACGATGGAGCAGTATGCATAGGGTGTACAGATGAATTGGGCTACGTTACTGTTAATGAGTTTATTGTAGATTGTGTAGGTGCATAGGATAGTGGAATATCAATTACCTATTCATGGTTGTGGTTATTGATCTCATTTGTTGGATGGGAGGAACCAGCTAATTACAAAGGTATGCGACCAATTGGTTGATGCCAAGGTTCAATATACATGAACTTATCACATTCGAAAATAGGGAGTCGACAACAAGAAATCAATGTGTCGGTGTTTATGTAGTTGGATGCATTAAGATACTACGCCATCCAGATACCACGAATTGATGAAGTTATGGTGGATAAGTATCGCAGTGTGGAGAGTTTCAAATTCATGCCTCACCACATTTATGTGCAAGACAAAAGTGACCCACACCACCAATGGTTAGTGATGGGGTTCAAATTGTCGAATGAATAAGTGGATGTGATGATTCACGACTAGCCTGCAAAATGTCAAGTTCCAATTGAACCTAAGAATATATCACCAGATCCATCGCAACAAGAAGAACAAAAGGATCCTACATCTGGCCAACAACAAAAAAGATAAAACACTCAAAAAAATGAAGGAGGATATGATGACCTAGAGGACCAACAGTCTAGTCATACTCCTACCGACCTTAAATTAGGAGAGAAGCAGAAAGGTGAAACATCAAAGCAAGGTGAAAGGAAGAAGCAGAAAGTATAGCAACATGAAAATGTCCAAACCTTGAAGGATGATGATATTAATATCCGGTTTGATAGGATGAAATTTTTTGAAAAAGAGAACTACAGAAAATAAGAAGATAAAACAATCCATTTATTCAATGGTGTCACCAATGTCTTGGATACACTCTGTTAGGGGGTCAATAAAATATGCATTTCGGCTTTGTCGCAAGTGACTCCACCGCAAGTCGAATCTAAGAACATCAAAGAGGCACAAGATCAAGGCACACCATTACCCCTTATGGAAGGGGTGGTCAAATTTTTCCACACGCAATCACATTTGATGAACCTGTGACCATTGTGGAAGTTCCAAAGTTAGGGTATGCAGATATCAAATTACTAGCATTACCTCTTTATATGTTGCACCGGCTATAGGAAAGTGTCACAAAGGAAATCAAGTAAAGGGAGAGCTCTTTATTGGATTTCGTGAGGGGATACAAGAACCATGCAACTGCATTGAAGGATCTGAATGCTCAACTTCATTAGGACAAGGAATTGTTGTTAAAGGAGAAGGATAAAGTTCAGCAAGTTGTCGAAGATGCATGCAAATTAGTATATGAAGTTGAAGTTATTGAAGAAATGATGATGGAATAGAAAGTAAAAAATTTAGAGACGGTCATCTTTGGATATCGTCTGAAGGTTCAAGAGTTAGAGGATAAGTTGGTACTGAGCACCCCACCTAAAGTGGTTGAGTAGCGACGAGCAATAATTCAAAAAGTTGTTCAGAGCCTTCAGGCAGTGGAATCCAATTCAATGCAGATGTACGAAGTGGTGTCGTAGTCCTAGGACACCTTTTTTGAATATGATTAGCTACAAGAAGTACAAGCATGTCTTGGGTATGTTGAAGGAAAGATGAGTATTTTATGGGAGCAGTTGATGAATATGTCTCCAGTACAACAAATGAGCAGAGCCGCCGAAAGCAAGGAACTACAATTAGAGGTCAATCATTTGATAGTGCAACATAGGAAACACATAGAGAGAGTCGAGACACTTCAGTTTGAGGCCCAACATATATTAGAGGAAATTGGAAGAAAGCATACTTCCATCCAGTCAGCAGTCACTCAGGTTGTCGAAGTGATCTAGATGCATATTTCTACGTAGGAAGTAGAAAATGTTGGCTAGAAGAAGGATGAAGTCCAATAGTTGGTCAAAGAAAGCAAGACCCGCTATGAAGAGTTTTTGTCGAAGATACATGAACCTGACTCACTGCACTGAAGTGTCTCGGTACGAGCCACATGTGAGTGTTGGTGGCCTATTCGGCCTATCATTTTGTGAGGTACCATTTTTGAAAAAATATTTTTTGTGTGGACAAAGGCAAAGTGGAAGTGGTTCAGTTAAGTGATCAACTCTAACGAAGCGTCCAAGAAAATAGGAAAATGATCATATTGATCGAGTCAATGGTTGAAGTTGAGTTAGTTAGTTAAGATTGGTCCACATTGTAATAATGAATCGGTTAGGAAGTTAGTGGGGTAGTGGGAGAGGGGAAAGAGTAGTGCACCCTATAAATATTTAATAAGAAGGAAGTATTGTGGTGACGTTATGGAGGTCATGGGTGGTAGAGATATTTGAGTGTTTTGTGCTCCGTAATGAATATAACTGCTATGTTTGTCGGATTTTTTTTGGGGAAGTTGAGTTGCTGATCTGCAATATGTGAGTGTAGATCCATTGTAATACATGAATAAATCTATAATCTTTTCCTAAAGTGATTATTTGGCTGTGAATCATAACAAAAGACAAGAGCTTCCGTGTTTTTTCTCATATGGGTTTCCACATTAAAATTGGTGTTTTTCATGTTGTGTTGTGACGAGACTTGATATTTGTTTTTTTCCTCAATTGAATAATCAAATGAATGCATCATGTGTTTAGTTGTATGAACATTGGATGCAATCTAATACTTTGGTTAGGTTATTAATTATGTCGATGTTATGAACCTGTCGAAGCTCTGATTTGCTGATTTTCTCTGTAAAATATAATGATGATACATTTCTTGTCGTGTATTCCCCTTATGTAATGCATGAATTATGGTTCCTACAGTCCCCATATATACTTCGGGTGAGACTTCATCTACTCTATAGGTGTTTTCGAAAGGGATCCACTCCCTTTCAGTTCGGTGTCCTTGGATCGGTTGTTTGTTGGTGAAATGGTAAGTGTTGAACCCTGGTCAAAGGAAAAGTGCGCCAACAAGAAGCGAAAGAAAAAGAACTATATCTAGGTGAAGAAATAGAAGAGATTACTTCCAAATAGATTACTCCCACCATATCCCGTCATGCGGTAGTTGGAATTATCACTCCTAAAACATTCAAGATCAAAGGATATATCAAAAAGAAAAAAGGTAACAGTTTTGATTGATTTTGGTAGTACTCATAATTTCATTCACTCGAGATTAGCCAAAGCTCTGAATTGCTTTGTGTATCCAACATCATAGTTTCAAGTAATGATTGCAGATGGATGTAGTGTCGATTTATCAGGGAAATTCCATAATATCTATCTTACTATGGGGGAACATGTATTGAATAGTAAAATGATTCAAGTATTCAAGTAATGATTGTAGATGGATGAAGTATCGATTTATCAGGGAAATTCCATAATATCAATCTTACTATGGGGGAACATGTATTGAATAGTAAAATGATTTCTATCCAAATGGGTGGGGTTGATGTTGTACTAGGGGTTTAATGGTTACAATCATTGGGAACAATGGATTTTAATTTTCAAGAACTTTTCATGAAATTTTCTTGGGAAGGAAAATAATTTGGATTAAGGGGTATCACGGGGAATCCAGGAAAGGTGATAAGCTATAACACCTCAAATTTCCACACCATGTGTAAGTAAGGATCTGCATGTTTCACCACCATGGAAAACATGATGTTTATTTTTCCTAAGGGTGTTAGGACCCTTCATCCTAATGTTATTCTCTTCCCTAGTCACACTTGGAATCAAATCCAACAAACAAGGGGTTGAAACCCTCCTTAACCACCTCTCAAAACTACCTTTTACTGGAATTTGTGTGCCCTGCTAGTGTTCCTAGGAGAAAAAATTACATCTTTTCTGTGCCTTGCATGCCTATGGGGAAGAGAAAATTTCATCATTTTCACGCTTTGCTCAGTTATAGGGGCATAAAAATCTATAAACAACCATTTTCCCTAAATTTTAGACCTTGGATCTTGAGGATATTTTCACGGGATGAGGTACCCCTTTCGAACCCCATATCACATTCCCTCCTTGGCATGTTTGATATCCTTGATCCACATCTTCCTCACTTAGATCCAAATATACTCTTAGTGGTTGGCCTCCCAAATACTATAAGAGGAGATCCATCCATGAGCTAAGGGGGATGATCTTGGAAAAACCAAACCTATGGTCATGTAATTCTTGGACAACACCCATGAAGAGGTCATCTTGATCTTAAGAGTAATTCAAGGTGATGAAGGAGAGATTGGAAGAAGGTGTTGTTGCTTTGAACTTCAGGTATGGCATTTTTGTATGGCTACTTTCAACTTTCTTTATAATAAATTGGCCTATTCTCCCATGCCATGTCTCTTTTATTGATATATGATATGTTATGTTAGATCTTGTTGATGAACTTGTGTTTGGAATGTTGGTTTCCATCTTATGTTACAGGTTCAAGAGCTTTGGACATCAAGCTTGGAACTGGAGCTAGGACAACTTTCAGGTTATAGGCAAGCTATCTATCTCTTCTTCTTCCTTTTCATGCTTGAATACTTGTGCATGCTTAATCTAGGATTTTAGGGTTCCATTTGTTTACTTACTCTCTTGGATTTGGTTTTAGGGAGCGACTTTATCATCCAAGGGGTTTTCATCTTACCCATAGAAAGAAAATATCACCACAAGAAATAGAAGAGATTACTTCCAAAGAGATTTCTCCCACCATATCTCGTCATGCGTTAATTGGAATTATCACTCCTAAAACACTCAAGATCGAAGGATATATCAAAAATAAAAGGTAACAATGTTGATTGATTATGGTAGTACTCATAATTTTATTCACTCTAGATTATCTAAAGCTCTCAATTTCTTTGTATATCCAACATCATAGTTTCAAGTAATGATTGCAGATGGATGAAGTATCAATTTATCAGGGAAATTCCATAATATAAATATTACTATGGGTGAACATGTATTGAATAGTCTAATTATTGCTATCCAAATGGGTGGTGTTGATGTTGTACTAGGGCTTTAATGGTTACAATCATTGGGAATAATGGATTTTAATTTTCAAGAACTTTTCATGAAATTTTCATGGGAAGGAAAATAATTTGGATTAAGGGGTATCATAGGGAATCCAGGCAATGTGATAATCTCTAATGGTATGACAAAATTGTTCAAAAAGGGACATCAAGGTGTAATTGCATAATTATTCTCATTAGATGTTCAAAAATCTAAGCCTCATATTCCCTTGGATCTCCAAAGGATCATTAATAAGGACTCCAAGATATTTGATGACATTTCAAAATGTCTTCCACCTACTTGATATTTTGATCATGCTATTCACTTAGTTCCAAGAAGTGTCCCCCCTAACATCAGGCCTTATAGATACCCCTATGTCCATAAGAGTGAAATTGAGTACATGGTTGAAGAAATGTTAGAGGCTGGCATAATTAGGCCTAGACAAAGTTCTTACTCTACACCAGTGGTAATGGTACACAAGAAGGATATATCATGGTGTATGTGTCCTTATTATAGAGAGCTCAACAAGATCACCATTAAAGAATAATTTCCCATTCCCGTCATTTATGAATTGTTAGATGAACTACATCGAACATTTTACTTCACAAAGGTCTATCTCTATTCAAGGTATTGTCATATTAGAATGAGGGAAGAAGACATCCCAAAAACAAAATCAAGACTAATGAAGGTCATTATGAATTTTTGGTCATACCTTTTGGCCTTACGAATGCACCTTCCACATTTCAAATTTTGATGAATTCCATTTTCAAGACATTACTTAGAAAATTTGTATTGGTATTTTTTGATGATATACTAATCTATATAACGTCTTAGGAATAAGATGTTCAACATGTCGACAGGTTGCTACAACTACTAAAGGAGCAAAAACTATATGCAAAACCTTCCAAATGCTTCTTTGGTATAAAGGAGGTAGAGTATTCAGATCATATTGTATCTCATGAATGTTTCAGGGTAGACCCTAACAAAATTAAATCCATGATGCATTGGCTAGTTCCCAAAACCTTGAAGAATCTTAGATGATTCTTAGGTTTGACAGGGTACTACCAAAAGTTTGTTCGAAACTATGGAAGAATAGCAACACCTCTGATAGTATTATTAAAGATAAAAGAATTTTCCTGGACTCCAGAGGAAACTAAAGCATTTGAACAACTTAAAGAGGCAATGTGAAAAGATCTTGTTTTGACCACACCAGAATCCTAAAAAAAAATTATTGTGGAAAGTGACGCCTCAAGAAATGGAATCGATGTTGTTCTAATGAAATAAGGACAACCCATTGCTTTTGAAAGTAAACCAATCAAGGGAAATAACTTATAGAAACCAATTTATGAGAAGGAAATGATGGAAATATTACATACACTTAAGCAATGGTGGCCTTTCATAATAGGTAGGAACTTCAAGGTCAAAACATATCATGATAGTCTTAAATACCTCTTGGAATAGAGACTATCATTACAAGAGAAACACAAATGGGTAACAAAGATGTTGGAATATGACTTTGAAATCATCTATAAAAAAAGGGAAGTACAATGTTGTGGTAGATGCACTCTCTATAAAATATGATGATTTGGATGAATTACTTTATGTTATTTCTATTATACAACCCTATTGGGTAATAGTAGCAAGGGAAGAGTGGAAGAATGACCTATTTATGTGTAAACTCATTCAAAATCTAGAGAAGGATCCTAGTCTATCATATGATTTTGTGTGGAAAAATAATTTTCTATGGTATAAGGATCGCTTATAAATATGTAAGAACTCCCAACTCAAACTAAATATCCTTTTGGAATTATAGACCTCTCCTACAGGTGGGAACTCGTGATTACTAAAAACATACCACAGGGTCAAGAAGGAATTATTTTTCGAAGGTATTAAATCTAATGTTCAAAATTCCGTGGCAGAATGTTTGGTTTTCCAACAAAATAAGGTTGAAACAGTTAAGACACCAGGTATTTTAAAACCATTAGAAATACCTTGTCAGTGTTGGGAAGAAGTCGAAATGGAATTTATTATAGTTTTAGCCAATATTATTCACATTAGCTTGACTAGGTCCAATATTATTAAGGAATCAGCTAAATCAGATATGGAATCTAATGAGTGATGAAAAATAAGTAAGATGATGGATTTTGGGGAGACAAATGTGGAGTATTTTTTGGCCAAAATGTAGACAGATTTCCAAGTCCATAAAATTGCCATGCTTTATCCTTATCCACTGAAAAGCAGAAAAAAGCAGGAAAATTTGTGTAAAAGAAGGAAGTGCACTCTTACCATTCTGGACTGTCATAAAAGCAAAAAGAATCTATATAATGGCGCTCAAGTGGATAATTGTAATACCCCATTTTGACCCTTAGGATATATTAGCTTTTAATGTAAATATTGTATGCATGTGATGTATGTTTTTCTAGGGTGGAGCTCAAGGCCAAGACCCCGCTAGTGGATGCTTGAATTTTATTTAAAATACAAGTATTAGATATTATGTTACCCATGTGCTATTTAGCCATGTAATATTGTAAATTGATGTAAATAAACATCATGCAATAAAATACCAAAAATGGCTATGGAAGTAACTAATGAGAAAGGGCCATGTGTATCCACTAGGGAGTGGTGAGGGGGTTGTGGGATTGAACCTTATTTTGCCAAATTTCATTGTGAGAACCCATCTAACTTTATTTGCTGACATTTAATTCAGTTGTAAGGGAGTTATTGAGAAATCAGTCCATGGCTTCAATGGAGCATGGGCAGCCTAGAAATTCGTATAGCAGGTATGGGATCTGTTTTTCTTGTACCACAAGTCACTCTACCTCATGGGGGATGGGTTCTTCCTCATTCCCATTCCATTGTTGAAGATCCCAGCATCAATTTCCATCCATTATGCAGACCCAACAGTGAGGAAAACCAAAAATCGCAACTTTGCAAGAACCCACATTTTGAAGTGCCATAAACACCCAAAATTGGTATTTGATAGTAAAATATAATGGGAAATCCATATATATGAACCTTGGGGAGAAATTGACAGTATTAGATACCCCGAAATCCATTGGAAAACCCAGTTTTTATAGCCCAGAAACCCAATGACGGGATTGAGTTATTTGTTGATAGAATTGTGACAAATCCATGTGTGAATGTCTGAATAGAGGATTGGATTTCTTGAATTTAGCCTGAGATGTCTGTAGCTCTTTGGTTGAGCTCACTGGCTTAGCACCCTCCTCCTCTTCTTATTGCATGCTTGATAAACCCAATTGTGTGTTGAATTAGCATGACTGTTGAATGAAACAATGGCTGTGAGTGAGCCCATCTAGTTCTTCCTTAGTGGATACACAACCCAACTTGGGGGTGGTCTCTTAGTTGAAACAATACAGGTTGGACAGAGACCTATGGTTAGGTGGAACGTTGCTCTTACATAGCCAGTTGTTGGACAGTTTCATCTTAAAGATAAGTATTCTCTGTGGTTTAAATTGTGATCATTTTGTGTTCTGTTCTGCATGTTTAATTATTCATGTTAATTGAATGATATGGTTATCTTAAGCTAGTTGGCATGAAGCTTATGCATAGCATGGGTATGCGAGTGATTATTGTATGATTGTTTCATTATTCTTTATGGAAGAAATAGGCTGATGTATTCCTTTCTGCGTGTGTGTTATTATGGTTATTCCATTGTATTTATATGAAGTATGATTATGCACTACATTTTAGGATAAGTATTCATGTGGTTTGAGCTATGTTAATCCTGTGCTCTACAATGATTTAATTAATGATCGTTGTTTATATGTTGAATGCATGATGAAATGGTGTGTGTATAGTGTGTAATTCCGCTGTGTTTATCAAGAATGATCTGCACGCATAATTTTTTAATTGCTTTGAATTTTCTTACTAATGACTGGGGCTGAGATTGTCAAATAAGCCCGGTATGTTTGGTCATGTTCTCTCCCTTGAAACAGATCGATGGGAGGGAACATGACAGAGTGGTATTAGAGCCCATGTTGTAGCACTGGAGCTACTTGGGCCAAACTCTGAGTTTATAGGCGGATAGCAGAATGTTGTAACGTGGTATTGGTGAAGTTTGGGCATCATTTTGATATGGAAAAATGGCAAGATCGGAGTTCTCAGATGTGGCAAAGGATCACACCATTTCATAGATCTCTCCAATATATTTCTAATGGTACAAGACTTGCCTTATTTGGTTAAGGGACGAGGGAGATATGAACCCCGCAAGCACATAGGTTGCGCAATTTTTGCACAGGTTGCACAGTTGTTGCACAGGTGCATAGTTGTTGCACAAGTTGCGTAGTTGTTGCACAGGTTGTGCAGTTGTTGCACAGGTGCACAATTGTTGCACAGGTGCGCAATTGTTGCATAGATTGCACACAGGTTGCGTAGGTTGTGCACAAGTTGCGCACAGGTTGTGCACAGGTTGCACAGGAGTTGCATAGGTTGTGCATAGTTTGTGCACAGGTTGCACATGATTTGCACATGTTGTGCACAAGTTGCATAGGTGGCGCATAGTTTTTGTACAGGTTGCGCAGGTGGCGCACAGGTTGTGCACAGGTTGCACACAGGTTGTGCACAGGTTGCACACAGGTTGCGTAGGTGGCGCACAGGTTGTGCATAGGTGGCGCACAGGTTGCGCACATGTTGCGCAGGTGGCGCACAGGTTGCGCACCAGTTGTGCACAGGTTGAGCAGGTGGTGCATATTTTGTGCACAGGTTGTGAAGGTGGCACACAGGTTGCGCAACGGTTGTGCAAGTGGCACATAGGTTGTGCACAAGTTGCACACAGGTTGTGCACAGGTTGCACAGGTGGCACATAGGTTCTGCAGGTGGTGCACAGGTTATGCACAGGTTGCACATGTGGCACACAAGTTATGCACAGGTTGCGCAAGAGTTGCATAGGTTGCGCAGGTGGCACATAGGTTGCGCATAAGTTGCACAGGTTACAAAGGGAGTTAAAAAGGAAAAGTAGTCAAACCCAGAAAATTCATAAAAGATGAATGGTGCATTGGAATAGAGATTTGCAAGTTGCTGAGTATTCCTTGTTATATGGACTAACTTCGCTCGATAGAAAATTTCTCCTGAATCTTCCTAGATTTACTTATACAGGTGGCTGAAGTTGGCAGTTCAAGATATTTTGCAACTGTGTAAAAGTGCAGAATGTTTGGTAAATTTTTTTATTTTTGAAGTAATGTAACTTCCACACCTGAATACAGAATGGAACATGTGGATATGCATTGGAAAGATTATCTAGTAGAGAATAATGTTTCATCACCAGAATTCGAATGAGAGTGTCATACACCATATATTTGCAGAGAAGAAAAGTGCCAGTGGCCTAGAAGTAGTAAAGACCATGAAATCGAACCAGCTATGATGTTGAAGAGGAAGATCATGCAAATATGAGGGATTGAAAAGGGAGAATTCCTTAACCCCTATCTTGCTAACTGTATTTATATTTTATAAGCTTTATGTACATACAATTATGGCATGGGAATTCTGAAAATGCAAGAGATTAGATGAGTGGCACGAATATGCATTGGTTGGCATATTAATAAACGTTGCACAGTGCATGAGCAAATTTTTGTGCACACATATGATATTACATATTAGTAAAATTAGTGAGGTTCTACATATGCAATGAACCACTAATGGTAAATATTGTGGTTGATAATCACTATTGGTGTTGGTTTTGGTTGTAGGACCAAAGACGACAGAAGCATGGCTAAAGATGTTGATGATGTTGTTGCATGAGGTCATCAACCTTATGAAGAAAAGGTTAGGGCAGCAAATCCATGATTAAGAGGTTGGTGGAAGAATTTTGTAATCCTGTACAAGAGACCAATGGATCAGGTAACATCAAAGGTGTAAATGGAAGCCATGCAGGTAATGGTTTAATTATGATGATTGCATAAGTGTTGAAAGAGGATTGGGTAAGAATCCCTTGAACCATATTTAATAATCACAAAATGGTATGCATTTAGAGTTTAAATGCATTCATGTGAATGCCATACTACCATAGTGTGGTGGAGCATGGAGTGGCAAAGGAAAGAGGCCTGATACCATGTGACTGTTTAGAAATTCAAATTGCATTCATATAAAATATATCGTTCCATGTGTATGTTGGTTATGAGCTTAATGATCAAAGCAAGTGAGGACTGGTGGTTCTGATTATGGTAATGCATGCTATATGAGGTGGTCATGTTTCGGCCATAATATGTTTGAATGCATAATATTCTGTTAATTTTCAAGCATTAATTCAGAATACTCTAGGATCTTTATTGAGAGAATAATATGTACAATATATCAATGCATATCAATCATAACAAGCATGTTAATCACAAGAAGCAAAAGCATAAGAGACAATAGACACGGAGTTTCCGTGGGGAAAACCCTAAGGTGAAAAACCCCACAACTTCCTCAAAGATAGACAGAGCAATAGCTCAACTAAAGCACAACCAAATACATAGAGATAGACTCCTCCTAGCAGCTGAACCTCCTCCTCACAAGTGTGCCACTTTCCGAGTGAAGGAAGAATGAGTTTATGAGTGATCCAAATAGAGATATCCCGATCTCTATTTATACTTATCCTGTTTTCCCAATAACCTTATGGGGTTGACTTTTCTAGATAGGTACATCAACCATATATTACATAAATCAGGTCCAACCCCACACATGGTGGTCTAATAACCCATCGGCAAGTTAACACACTTGCGACACTTGTCAATACACATGACGCCACTTCCATATATGTTACATTGTAATCTTCCACCCTGTGAGCATCAACATTCTTTGGCCTGTAGGATCCATTTCAGTGACTCAGATCCATTTATATCCTTTAGTGATACCAGTTTTCCCTATTTTTATTCCTACCCGCCTATTGCATATTTATAGCAGGCGTACCCATGAGTTGCATCCCTATAGCCCGTGGGTAGCATGTAAAATGGTAAAAATCACTATTAATTACTTTTTACTCCCAAAAAGAGGTCATTGGGTGACCTTTGGCTCTCCATCTTCCCAAGTAATGCCTCGATGTGTCCTTTCACCTACCTTTGAGAGGACTATATATTGAGCACATATGGCTTATGGACGAGATGAAGAAGAGAATCGCAAGAGAACTCTAGTGGATTTTTTCCCTATCTTGAGTCTGCACTCATTGATCCTTGTAGTCATGAACCATTTATGTTCACCTTCCAAACTCATTTCTAGTTTGAGTTTGCCATTCATGGAGGATTGAAGTGGTGGAGGCACAAATGGATTGATCTAGATCTTGGTTCAGATTGGTTGACGGCAAGAGGTCGTATTAGTTTGTACTTCTTCTTGTTTATTAATAGAAAAACTCATATTCTCGTCCATTCATGGTGTGAATGTCATTTGTTATACATTGGGTTACATTTGCTTATGATATTATGGACCATTGTTATTGATAATGTTAATGCCATTTATATGTTATATGTACTTGTTGGATAGTGGTTGTCAAGACTAATTTGCAGATTTCAAGTGCACGGATTGAAAGCTTCAACGGGGATCTACATCAAACATTTGGATCAAGGTTGGTTACATTTCTCCATTATCTTAACATTGTCATTTATAATAGCATTGCTTTGAGAATTGAGTAGATTTATGGTAGTCATCTGTCTGTTGTGGTATTCCCAAGCCATAGTGAGTTTTCTCCAATACAGAAATGGGGACTCCTCTGGGGAGAAAATCCATGTTTGGGAAAGTTTTTGAGCATTAGTCCTTAATTAGAGTTGTTGTTTATCGAAGCTCTGTGCCACTGATTGGCTGTTAAGATACACCATAGAAAAATTGCTTTTTTCTGAGCCTCTGGAATCTCTATTTGACCATTTTCGGTTCCTCACCCGCGGGTTGGCTTAGTTCTGTGTAATGTCCCCATTCAAATAAGTGCATAGTAAGACAATCCCATCAATCCTATTAGTTTCCTAGGTTGGATGGGAACATGTGGGATGGTAATAAGGAAGCTAATAAATTATATTTAGACATTAGAAGGGTTCAATAATTTAATAAATATGGTGAATAAATAAATTCAAGAGAAATTCTAAGTGGCAAGTGGTTTTGGAGACATATGGAGGCGGTGGGACCCACACTAGCTTGATTTTTCAATGACACATGGCAGCTCTCTCTTGCCAATTCGAATTCATGGGAAGGTGAACACTCTTGGGTGAGTTGGTAAGTCATAACACATGGTATTGAGCATCTTAGGTCGAAATGGGATAGAATAGTAACCTCCATGGGAGAGGAAGAGTCAAATTGGAGACTAGTGGACACTTGGGCTAGATTCCCTAGTTTTATGACAACAATAATGAAGCATCTATGAAATTTATGACAAAATTCAGACCTGAATTATCACACCTGACCATTATGACATGTCAGACCCAAAAATAGGCTCAATGGAGGTGCTCATGGAGTTGGGGGAAGCTAAAGAGACTCAAATTCGAATTTGGGAGAAGATGGAAGGTTGGAACTAGGAGACAAGTGGCAAATGAGGAATATTTTCTAAATGGAAATTTATTGAATCTATTAAGAGGATTTTGACCCCTTGAAGGATAATGTTGGTTATAAAATTTAGAAATCAAGTATGAGAATGGCTTTTGATGATTTGAGAAAAATTGCATTTGTGAAGAGATAACTAGTGGATGACTAGTTTCTTGCCTTAGCCAATTTCGAGGGTGAAAGATTCCCATCCAAGTTGGTGTTTGGAGAGGCCACTCAGGTATTTCATGGTGCTTTACTGGAGTTTTTTTTGTAGGTAGAAGCTACAGAAAGTTTCATGGTTTAGTTTAGTGCTGCACTTTCTCTCGACCATTTCCAATTTTGAAGGCATATTTGGGCTCCTTAAGGGATTGCACTTTGGGTGAGATCTTGCACTCATTGAGGGAGCTTCATATGATATTTTTCTAATTGTAATAGATTAATATACTCTGTTATTAATATTCATAAACTCTTAGGTTGAAATATCCATTGACTGTATGCAAAATTATTGATTAATGAGCAAACAATGTCCATTTCCCCAATGCTTTGATGTATGACACTATAAGGTTGATTATTTCGAATGGATGGATGATTCTCTGATATTTTTGTGATTCATACACTGCCATGGATATATTATACAAGTTTCATGTACTGTACTTGAGCATTTGAAGCATTTATACTCAGTTTGTTTGTATTGAGAGGTGAAATAGTGCCATTTCCCCAGGGATCGAATTGGGGGTTTTTGCTGTTGAATGTGAGAGAGTTAGAATAGTAGTAAAAATCAATTAATGGTGCATATGAGACCTTAATCACATAATTAACACATTACATACCTCTTTTCATAAATTCGTGGGAGTTCGGAGGCATTTGCAAGGCCATTTGCAGTGTTACCCCAGGGGGGATTTGATGCACAAATTACTAGTCAAAATTACATATATTGATTAGAATACAAATCAAGTTTGCACTAGTATTTGGAGGGCCATAAAACATCCCTGGACCTAATATTCAAGTATAAATACCATTCATACACTCCTATAGAATATTTGGGATCATTTGGGTTGATTTGGAGGTCAAAACAGTAAAACTAGTCAAAGGTCGAAATTGGGGAAAAAGTGGAAAAATTGGCATTTTAATAAAATTTTGAAAAAGGGTCATTCCATTCTTCCCACGTCTACCTGCCTCTATCTACTCTACTGCTCGCGGGTACCCACAGGTATTCCTTTGACAGTAGCATGTAACTCTGGCTTTTGTTGGTTTATGGCTATTGATTGTTGCTGGGTGAGTTTGGTTGGTTCTTGAGTCTTTGTTGGCCTCTTTCTTGACTGTTTCATGCCTTGGTTGTGACCAGAACTCTTTGTTTCTCTTGGTTGAGCCTTTTTGGTTTTTCTACCAATCTTGGTTTTAACCTCTTGTTTTTTTCCTTTTGAGCTCATTCCTTTGGCTGAGTCTTGCTGTTTAGGATCTGTTGGGTTGTCTTAGTGATTTTCTCGGCACTTCAGTGACTGAATAATAGGATTTTGCTTACATTTTTTCATTCCATTTATATTGAAAAAATACAAAAGTATTCATCTAGTTTTTTGCACTTTCCTTCTTGTTTATAAGCGAAAATACAAAAATATTTTACTTTCATGTACTGCATCTTGCATTGAGTGCTTGTTGCCTTCATTTTAAGTTCTTCTTGTGCATCAACAAGATAAAAGATTGCATCTTTATTTCAGAATTGTTGGTTGATTTTTCATATTAGTGACATTGTTTTATTGGATAGATGAGTCTAGGATTGGAAGATTTTGCATACTATTGAGTCTACACATCACTAGTTTCACGATCATATCCCTTGAGTAACCACAACCACTAAAATTAATGCTTAATCATAAAATTGATTAGACTGATTTTATTTATAGGGTACACCAACTAGCATAGGTTTAGAGTCTTGGAATAGATCATTGTGAGTTAACAATCCAAGACTACTAGACAAAACATTAGGTGTCTGACCAGGGAGTGGAGGAATCCATGGTATAGATCGGTGTTCTCAGGAAGCTCTACTCAATCCAGAGTTAAGGGAAAAAGTAGAAAAATTGGCATTTTAATAAAATTTTGAAAAATGGTCATTACATTCTGCCCGTGTCTACCCGCCTCTATTTACTCTACTACTCGCAGGTACCCGCAGGTATTCCTTTGAGAGTAGCATGTAACTCTATATTTTGTTGGTTTATGACTATTGATTGTTGTTGGGTGAGTTTGGTTGGTTCCTAAGTCTTTGTTGGCCTCTTTCTTGACTGTTTCATGCCTTGGTTGTGACCAGAACTCTTTGTTTCGCTTGGTTGAGCCTTTTTGGTTTTTTACCAATATTTGGATTTAACCTCTTGGTTTTTTCCTTTTGAGCTCATTCCTTTGGCTGAGTCTTGTTGTTTAGGATCTGCTGGGTTGTCTTAGTGATCTTCACAGCACTTCAGTGACTAAATAATAGGATTTTGCTTACATGTTTTCATTCCATTTATATTGAAAAAATACAAAAATATTCATCTATTTTTTTGCATTTTCCTTCTTGTTTATAAGCGAAAATACAAAAATATATTACTTTCATGTACTGCATCTTGCATTGAGTGCTTGTTGCCTTCATTTTAAGTTCTTCTTGTGCATCGAAAAGATAAAAGATTGCATCTTTATTTCAGAATTGTTGGTTGATTTTGCATATTAGTGACATTGTTTTATTGGATATATGAGTCTAGGATTGGAAGATTTTGCATACTATTGAGTCTACACATCACTAGTTTCACGATCATATCCCTTGAGTAACCAGAACCACTAAAATTAACGCTTAATCATAAATTTGATTAGACTGATTTTATTTATAGGGTACACCAACTAGCATAGGTTTAGAGTCTTGGAATAGATCATTGTGAGTTAAAAATCCAAGACTACTAGACGAAACATTACGTGTCTGACCAGGGAGTGGAGGAATCCATGGTATAGATCGGTGTTCTCAGGAAGTTCTACTCAATCCAGAGTTAAGGGAAAAAATGGAAAAATTGGCATTTTAATAAAATTTTGAAAAAAGGTCATTACATTCTGCCTGCATCTACCCACCTCTATTTACTCTACTGCTCGTGGGTACCCACAGGTATTCCTTTGACAGTAGCATGTAACTCTGGCTTTTGTTGGTTTATGGCTATTGATTGTTGCTGGGTGAGTTTAATTGGTTCTTGAGTCTTTGTTGGCCTCTTTCTTGACTGTTTCATGCCTTGGTTGTGACCAGAACTCTTCGTTTCTCTTGGTTGAGCCTTTTTGGTTTTTTACCAATCTTTGGTTTTAACCTCTTGGTTTTTTCCTTTTGAGCTCATTCCTTTGGCTAAGTCTTGCTGTTTAGGATCTGCTAGGTTGTCTTAGTGATATTCTCGGAACTTTAGTGACTGAATAATAGGATTTTGCTTACATTTTTTCATTCCATTTATATTGAAAAAATACAAAAATATTCATCTAGTTTTTTGCATTTTCCTTCTTGTTTATAAGCGAAAATACAAAAATATATTACTTTCATGTACTGCATCTTGCATTGAGTGCTTGTTGCCTTCATTTTAAGTTCTTCTTGTGCATCGAAAAGATAAAAGATTGCATCTTTATTTCAGAATTGTTGGTTGATTTTGCATATTAGTGACATTATTTTATTGGATAGATGAGTCTAGGATTGGAAGATTTTTCATACTATTGAGTCTACACATCAATAGTTTCACGATCATATCGCTTGAGTAACCACAACCACTAAAATTAACGCTTAGTCATAAAATTGATTAGACTGATTTTATTTATAGGGTACACCAACTAGCATAGGTTTAGAGTCTTGGAATAGATCATTATGAGTTAAAAATCCAAGACTACTAGACAAAACATTAGGTGTTTGACCAGGTAGTGGAGGAATCCATGGTATAGATTGGTGTTCTCAGGAAGCTCTACTCAATCCAAAGTTAAGCACAAGGTCACGGGAGGTTGGTTGAGGAGATATCCCTCTGATACCGGATGAACGTGGGAGATATATCCAAGACTTGTTTGTATTTGGGGGTACCGGAGGTTCGTCCCCTTGTGCTTTGGGCTTAACTACCCCACCCATACGACGGGTCCCACCTGCGACTATCCCCCTGAGCATTGGTTATATTGCGGTGACCATAGTTTCCTTACCTAGGTATCACACAGGGTACTTGTAGTGGTTATGCTGTTTGTGTCCTGAGTCAGATAGGAATTGGACAGCACAGTTGTGTTCATGCAGTGGACTTGACCCTGTCAATGTAGTGAAGCCTGGGTGTCTTTATAACTGATTCTGTTAGCTCCGGCTATAGTTTAGGAGTCTCAATCCTTTCCTAGGTGAGACATACCGGTTCTAGTGTCGGGAGCTCATTTAGCCACTCTATTTGTCTGCTCTTGGCTATAGTTTCTCTAGGTATGTGATTTTGATTTACTGTTTTTGATCGATAGTTTTCCTTTAGGGGATGTTGTGACTCTCTTCGGAGATATCGTGGCGTGGAGCCCTACTCTCCATTGGTCTTGTCGGTTGGCTAGTTTAAAGCCATCTGAGGTTACACACCGTATTGCAAGAGGACGCCGGAGGGCTTCCTCTGAGTCTTCAGATTCTTATGTGACTTACATTGAAGACTACATGGTTGCACATCCTGATATTGGGAAAAATCCTTTGACTCCTTCAGTTAGAGTTGAACATACTTCCGATCCCCATAATCCTCGTGAGGATTGGGGAGGTGATCCATGTGAGACTCAACCTAGTTCTGTTTGGCCTAATCCACTTGGCCGGGATCCATTTGATCCTTCGAATCTGGATAATTATCTTTACGGAATGCCCGACTTACCCGAGGATGAAGAACACGACAAGCCTTTCATTCCTTCTTTCCCACACATTTATAGATACGAGAGGCATGAGACTCATGATGACATTGGCCCTATGATCAACCCCACTGCACTCTCTTTTGGTATGCCTAGTCACAATAATGTCGAACCTTCCACTACAGTTGGTAGTCACACTGGCTCTAGTCAAAGTGTTATCCATACTATACCCACTGAGGGCACTACCCTCGCTGGGGGCACTACGTTGTGCACCCACTCACATAGTATGGGGACTGGTTAGATTCCTAACAATGCTAATGTTGGAACACGACCACCTGCTAGGAATACACAACCTAACAAGAATTTTGTTTGGAATACGACTCGCCATCCAGAACCTAATACACTTGCTGCTACTCGTCATCCTAGGACTACTTTTGCACATGATACCGTTCCTCCCAACCACAGGGGTTGACACATACCGCAGACTTTTGCATCCACTGCAGCTACTAGTAACACTAATGTAGGGGGTGGCAATATTTCCTATCCACATGGACATCACACCACCAACCCTGCTACTAGTCACACCAATATTGGAGTTGGGAATGCTTCTCATGCTTCTGGTCACCATATGACTGCTCAAGCTAATCCTAATGTTGGGGGTGGGAACATACCATACCATTACGGTCATTACAACATGGTTCCTGCTATGAATAGTACATACATGCCCCATACTCATGGTGGAAACCCTTACTACAACACAGTCGGTGTTGGCCACCAGTATCACCCACCACCCCAATATGGTGCTCAAAACACGCATATACCTGCTTACTCTCAAATGGGTCTGGCAGGGGGAGGTTATCAATCTTATGTCCATGGGAAATCTTATGGGCCATTAGGTCCTCATTATCAGCAGTTTAATCCTCATGGTCAAGCTTTTGGTCCATCTTATAACACAGTTTCGTTTAACCAACCTTTTATGGGAGATTGTAATCAAGCTTTCCATCCTCAGCTCCCATTCCTTGCATGCTTGAATCTCCCAGATCTTTTGAAGCTCACAAATGATCCGGTGTGTCACAACCCTACTTGGCCCCCGGTCCCTACCAAGCTCCCGTTGGACATTCCGAAGTTTGAGGGGAAAGGTGGTGAGGACTCGGGAGATCATGTCATGACGTTTCACCTTTGGTGATCCTCCAACTCTTTGAATCATGATTCCATTCGATTATGACTATTTCAATGCACCCTCATGGGGGCAGCCATGAAGTGGTATGTGGAGTTTCCAGGAAACACCTATAGGGGATTCAACGAGATTACTTTGGTTTTCTTAGACCATTTCCAGTTACCGGTTCATTATGATACTAGTACTGAGTTGTTGTCCACCTTCCATCAAAATAAGGCCACACATATTTCTGACCACGTTCAAGAGTGGCATCGACAAAAGAGGTTAGTGAAAGCCAACATTCCTTTAGAGTTCTTGTTGGAATGGTTCCTCAATTCTTTACTTCCATACATTGCTAAAGATGTTTCGATGTCTGGCATTGTGACTGAGGACTAAGCTATCTTGAAAGTCTAGTAGTTAGATCTTCTTTATTCTCTGTCTGGCATTTTGTATGACATTATTCTTGATGCACCGAGAGCAAGACATGAGCCTACGTCGGTTCCTGGACCACATGCCGATGGCATCGTGGGGTCTGCATGCACTCACCCTATAGAATTGGTAGCTAATCAAATGAAAAATTTGTCGCTAAACTGGTCTGCTCCCAAACAGGTTCATACCTTGTCCACTTCCACTCCGTCGTCTGATGTACACAATGTGCAATCAACGAAACCGTTGGGTAACCAGCAACCTGGTGGTAAGAAAAAGGGGAGAAACAATCGTAGGGATGGAAACAATGGAAGTAATAACAATAGTAATCATAATACTCCTCATAAAGAGAAGGCCAACCCTCCTTGGGAAGGAGGTAATGCTGGTGAGGATCGTAAACCTAAGCGTAAGGTGAAATTCCCTTGCAAGCTTTGTGGGGAGGGTCATCTTACTCACTTATGTCCTTGTATTGAAGAAGCATCGAAGCATTTGGCACAGAGCCCAGCCGTGTTGAAGGATCCCCTTCCTCATCATCAAAACATGGCTTCGCATGCTCCCACCACTGGTTATGGTACTAATGAAACGACAACAGCTTCTTCCAATACTAGTGGTTATGGATGTGTGAATATGGTTCAGTCAGAGGTTTGTGTTGCTACTCGTCAGCACATATATGGTGCACCACAACCAAATTTGGGGAATGAGCCTCCCCCTCCTCCTGATAATTCTTTTCATATCAAGAAGCCTTCCATTATGTTGCGGATACCGAAAGGTGTTCTCAAGTGCCCCACGCATAATCCTAATGCTCGAGCCTCCCAGAACTACTCCATCGTAGAAGATTTGGGCCAAATTCCGTGTGCCATGTTGGCTCTTGAGGTTTTGCAAGCACGTCCTTCTCAGAAGCATGACCTTTTGAGTACATTAGGAGTTCAGGATGGGGATAATCCTAGTGTTATCAAGTTCGATACTACTGATGTCCAGCCTCGCTTACCTTACGACATGGATTTTCAAATCCAGGTGGTTTGCCTTAAGAGCTTCATCAAACGTACTATGGTTGATGAAGGTGCCTTCACATCAGTAATGTCGTTAACTTGTTGGAAAGATCTTGGATCTCCTCCTCTACTTGCATCTAGAACTACACTCACTGCATTCGACGGTAGATCTTTTATGCTGCATGGAATTATCCCTTCCCTTGTTGTCTCCTTAGTAGGTAATTTTGTGCCTATTGAAGTCGAAGTGGTTGATGCACTCATTGACAACAATATTTTACTAGGTCAGAACTGGATGTATGATATGAAGGGTATCACGTCTACTGTATTTAGAGTTATTTGCTTTCCCCATGAAGGAAAGATTGTGACAATCGATCAGTTGGATTATGTTAGCACTCCTTCCACAACATCCACGGGATCTGTAGTTCCGCAAGTTTCTAGTTCTTAACTGAAAACTGGGAACATAGGTGTTGGAATGCACCCCTCGTTGATGGGAACTTATAAGCTTTTTGCACTTGTGAACTTTATTGGAACCATTACCGATAATGCACCTCCTCCTTCGAATAATATGTTATTCCGGACCTCCTATTTAGACTTTACCATCCATGAGTTCCACGTGTGGAGACATTGCGCATGTTGGGATGTCTATGCCTTTATCTGTAGCGGAGATTGCTTACGATCATATCCAACAAACCACCGCAACTCTGGATCTCTCTTCTTCCCAGACAGTTGAAGAAGATCCCGTTACGCTCCCAATTTGGGTAGCCAACTCATCTTGTTCCCATGACTTCCTTGATGATACTTTACCATCTTATGAAGCTATTCTTGAGGCCATGTGTGGTAGTGAGAGGCCTTGCGAAGATATGCACCATCACTCTTATTTCCTTCCCAACCTCGAACTCATTGAGAAAGAGGAGTTTAGGATGACTGTAGCTGAGATGGTTGGTCACCTTGTGGCTCTTTTGGAGTCGCATGATGTTTTTGCGGAGGGGAATATGGCCAATATTTCCCCAACCACTTTGATCAACATTTCCTGCACTCCCGGAAAGATAGAGAACGTTTACGTCGGTGCTGATTGCACTCCTGAGGAGATTGCTATTTACACTGACTTGTTTACCGAACTCCAGGAAGCTTTCACCTGGTCATACAAGGAGATACCAGGAATAGACCCCCGCATTGTTGAACACGAGATTAGAACGTATCCTGATGTTAAACTGGTTCGACAATGCCTTCGTGCTGTGAACCCTAGGAAGGCAGCTGCTATTAAGGCAGAGGTGGAGAAACTGCTCAAAGCTGGTTTCATCTACCCCGTTCCTCTTACTGAATGGGTGTCAAACCCCGTTCATGTGGATAAGAAGCAGGGAACGATCCGTGTATGCACTGTTTTCAGAGATTTGAACCATGCATGTCCGAAAGATAACTTCCCCACACCATTCATTGATCAAATATTGGATTCTTGTGCGGGGAGTAAGATTTTTTCATTCATGGATGGATTCTCAGGCTATAATCAGATTCAAATCAAACCCGCAGACCAACATAAGATGACATTTATTTGTCCATGGGGAACGTTTGCATATTGAAAAATGCCCTTCGGCCTAAAAAACGCTGGAGCTACTTTTCAGTGAGCCATGACCTATGCCTTTCATGATCTTAAGATGATTATGGAAGTTTTCTTGGATGATCTTGCTGGCCATTCTCAAAAGAGAGTGGACCACCCCAAGTACCTCCGTATGATTCTCGAACGATGTATCCACTACAAAATTCAATTAAATCCAAACAAATGCATCTTCGCTGCTAGGACTGGTCACCTTCTAGGATTCATAGTATCGAGGGAGGGTATTAGAGTCGATCCTCTCAAAGTTGAGGCAATACTTTAGTCGCCTCCTCCGTGTAAGCTATTACAACTTCAGAGCCTCCAAGGGAGAGCCACTTTTTTGCATCGGTTTATAGCTAACTATGCTAGTATTACTAAAGGTTTTGCATGCCTATTGAAGAAAGACACACCTTTTATCTGGGATGAGCGATCCCAGCAGTCTTTCGACGCCCTTAAGAAAGCTTTGGTATCGTCCCCTGTGCTTAGTCCACTGGACTTTACACGAGATTTCATTCTTTATGTGGCTGCATCTCAAGAGACTATTGGCATGGCCTTAGTTCAGGTAGATGATGCGCTTGTTGAGCATGTTATCTATTATCTCAGTCAAAATTTAGTAGACGCTGAGCTGAGGTACACCCACGTAGAAAAGCTATCACTTGCGATTGTCCATGCAGTCCAGCGGTTATGACATTACATTTTGCTTCGAACAACCACCATTGTAGTTTATATCAATCTGATTCAGTTCATGCTATCATGACACCTTATCGGGGGTAAGTATAATAAATGGATTGTGATCCTTCAGGAATTTGATCTCGATTTTTCTTTTGAAAAATTGGTGAAATAATTGGTGTTCGTTGAGCTTATGTCGGACCTTCCACGACTTGATGAGGGTATCATTCATGAAGATTCCTTTGTGGATGAAAACTTATTCCTTATCTCGTCCGACGACCCTTGGTATGGGGTTGTCATTGTATATCTCCAAAATTTGAAGTTTCCTCCGCATTATTCATGAGATGAGTGACGGCATGTGAGACATCATGCTAAATATTATACTATAATCGGTGACACTTTGTATTGCTGAGGAAAGGATTCCATTCTCCATATTTGTTTGACTCACGAAGAAGCAGAATGGGTACTTAATGATTGCCATGCGGGGGCGTGTGGGGGTCACTTATCCAGGCTTGCTACAACCCAGCATATCATGCGAGCTGGTTATTTTTGTCCTACCATCTTTAAAGATTGTATTAACACTGTGAAGAGATGTCACCCTTGCCAGGTGTTTTCTCGGAACAAACACTCGCATCCAATGCCCCTCAATCCGTTCATCACTATCGGTCCCTTCACTAAGTGGGGGGTAGATTTCATGGATTGAAAACTAGCTTCGGTTGGGGGGCATCACCATATTATTGTGGCTATGGATTATTTTTCCAAATGGGATGAGGCCATGCCTACTGTAAAAGTTGGCGGTGCTATTGCAGCCCATTTCGTTTTCAACCAGATTAGCACTCGATTCGGTATCCCGAAAGAGATTGTCACTGACCATGGCAGTCACTTTCAAAACAAGATGATGTCGAGGATTTGTCTCTCAAGCTTGGGTTTCGTCAGGAACACTTGTCTTCCTACTATCCTCAAGCGAATGGTCAGGTTGAAGCAGTAAATAAGTATTTAAAGACCATTCTCCAACGTACCATCCAACAAAGCAAGACAAATTGGCATATCATGTTATATCCTACTTTATGGGCATATTGAACCGCAGTTAAGACTGCCACCAAGTTCTCACCATTCCAGTTAGTTCATGGTGTGGAGTCACTTTTACCGATTGAATGCGAAATCCCTTCGCTCAAGCTAGACATAGAGCTCCTCCCTGGTACGACGGAGATTAAGCAACATTTTGTACACCTTGAGCAACTTGACGAGCACCGTCGAGATGTCGCTGTGGCCATCAAGGTTCAATATGATAGGTCTGTATGTCCCCAACAATATGCTGAAGGTGACTTGGTACTCTTGTATGACCAAGCTAAAGAACCCCTGGGGGCAAGCAAGTTTAATCCCATGTGGCACGGTTCTTACATTGTGAGGCGTGTCCTCGAAAAAGGAGCTTATGATTTAGAAGACTATGAGGGAGTTTCCTTGAAGGAGCCTAGAAATGGGCTCTACCTCAAGTGGTATTACGCTTGAATCTATGGTTTAGGCTAATACTTTTGTACACTATTGTATAGTTTTCTATACACAGTTTAGATTTCCTTTTGGTTGTCGGGTCTGCTGATTAGTCTCTGTTTGATTGACAGATGTCAACGCAGTTTCCTACGTTCTTAGGTTTCGCGGATGGTGCTAGCCGACATATGCAGCAGCTTCCTTCTGTTGCCTGGGTTATCTTTTCACCTGACCACCTAGTTGTGTCTTTAGGAGGTGCTTGTCTCGGTCCTACATCTAATAATGTGGTTGAGTATAGTGTCGTAGTTGAGCTACTTCAGGATGTTATTTCACATGAAATCCAGTCTTTAGAAGTCCACCTGGACTCACAACTAGTTGTGTCTCAGCTGAATGGGCAGTACCGTGTACGAGACCCTACATTACTATGGATATTCCTTAAGGTACGACTCTTGGAGAGACATTTTGTTTCAATTACATATATTCATATTCCAAGTCATAATTATATGTCTGATGCTTATGCTAACTATGTATTAGATTGGCATTTGTCACATTCATCATGCAGCACATAAATACAAATACATTCATACATTTGTACATACACACATGTAGTAGAACCAAGAACCAAAGTTGTATATATATATAAATATGTCCAAAAATGGTAGTGTCATACAAAAATGGAGCCCGTAGCCCTCAAAAATATACATATCGATACAAAAATAATGAGACCCTGGGATATCTATTCCCTCCAAGGAGGTCTAGCTGCCCCCTCGACGGGATGTGTCTCATAGTAGTACTATACTGCGTTGGCCATCTGTGAAAATCCTCACAGCATATCTAAGAGATGATGTATACCTTACAAGAGTAATTGTGATTAAGCATGAATATAGAAGAAGAGTGAACAATACAGTATAATGAGCAAAAGAATAATATGGTATAGTAGAACTCAGATAGAAGCAATAATACTTCACACACACTAGTTAATTAATCACAATATGGACAAATAAATAGTACAAAGCATGAGGAATTCGAATGCCTAAGGTGGAAATTTGAATTAGCCATCATGGAGTGATCAAAGGATCACTGGAGTGTCATCAAAGCACAACTAGTATCATCGGAGCACAACTCGAAGTCTTCATCATCATTAGTGGAGTCATCAATGCTCAACTAACTATCAACCATCAGTAAAACTAACTCTGGTAGGTATAAGTGAGTGTAACTCAGTGTAACTGAGTATAAAATGAAGACAACTGGACTGGTATGTGAAGAAGGGAGAGCTTCTCCCTAAAATCAAGGAAGAAGGGCGCATTAAGCAACTGAAGGGATAAAAATGAATATTGAGAAGCTCCTGGGGACTGGCTAACTGAGGGCTAGGTGCCGGACTGATGACTGGGATGCATGCAAACCCTAGAATGCATGCAAACCCTAAAAGTGCATGCATGACTGAAAATGCAAATGATCAAAATATTGGTGGGACTGGGATGGTGTATAGGAATATCCTAACACCATCTGCTGCAGTAGCCGCACCCACTCACCAGGAACACCCACTACCTAGCGCTGCATGGCCTCAGGTAGTTGAGATACCTCTATCTGTAGTACTCGGGCAACCATCCGTGATATGTTGCGCCGCAATATCTGGAGTGTGCACCCTGGTGCAGCATCTACTACAACCTCATCTCTACCCCGACGACCATGTCTTGGGAAGCCCTTGGGTCTCACTAGGCCTTTGTCTGCGAGCAAACAGTCACCCATTAGCACATGACGCTACCACCAAAAATATTTTTTGCATTTCAACTATAATAAAAAAATCCATAAAAATTTAATAAACTGAAAACCAAAAGAGTACTCATCGATGTCTCCAAAAGCTACACCTGGTGGGAGCAGCATGTCATGGTCCTGTCTGAAGTCTATCCCCGCATAGGGATAGTCCTCTAGCGTGATCACCTGCCGGTTCCACCAGCGGAAGAACTCCTTAGTATATGGTGACGCCAGACGGCGACCACCCTGTCGTGTCAGAATCTCAGCCCACCGGGTCAGGGTTGGATCATAGAGACTGTGAGGAGGGACATCCACCCTCGGGCTAAGTTCTGGAACCCTCTCAAAGAAGAAACTGCAGAGGATGCTACCATACCCAAATTTTTTGGCCTTACCCTCTTTGCATTCCATCAGCTGTGTCTTCATAGACACCAGCAGAGTAGTACACCAGTCGAATATAGTAGGTTGCAAGCATTGTGATGCATAGAACATCACCGTTCTGGATGCCTGATGCAGTGCTTTGGATCCCGTTATCTACACTAGGGTAGCAGCAATGATCTTTGTACTCAGATTTGTTATGGCGTTGACAAGCACTTGGCTTGCCACTACTCGTGTGTTGGAGGGACAATACCGCGCTATGTAATCTTGCACATTGATCCCACCACCCACAGTCCATGACCGAAGACTATCCAGTGTCAGAGTTTTCTCGTTGAGGATGAAGTGTTGAGCATCCACATCCTAGTAGTTGATCAGATGATGGAGTAATAGGTTTTGGGCCCTTAAACCCCCTATACTCTAGTATTTATATAAGCCACATGCTTGCAATGCTTGTTATGCTTGCAAATCATTGTGCATGACCTCATCAACCTGGTCATGCTCTCTCTCCCTCCACTCTAGAACCATTTTGGAGTGCAAAGCAAGTAAATTTTGGTCAGTTTTATGATTAAAACTTTCTTCACGACCGTACCCACAGGCACATTTGTAGACAGGGGTGGGTACCCACGAGTAGTCGATTTTTTGATTGCGCGTTTCATGCCCTACCCGCGACCCGCATAGTTATAGCCTGCAGGTAGCGCCGAAGCCCTCTAGGTCTTGGTCAAACAAAAAATTCCACTGACCAAAACTGAAATAAAAACATTAAAATGAAAGGTATGGGAGTAACCACCAACCTGCTCTGGACGGTTCACTGAACGGTCGCTTGTAGCTCCCATGATCGACGCTTGAAGTTTCAGGTGAAAACTACCCAAATAACTCCAAATTGGTGAATAGTGCAAATGAATTGTAATTTGGAAAATTTTTATTACTATTTATAATTTTCTGGACCCACTTTTCTATAGTTTTTTCCATTTTGAGCCGTTATGAACTAATATTGTGTCATGGAGTAGTGTTTTTTCAACATATTTCCTCAGCAAGAGTTTTTCTGAACCATTTCACACCTGGCATATAGGTTAGATGCCATTTTCGCATGCATTATGCATTTGACCTATTGACCATTTTCATAAACCCTAGGTGCGACCCCGCTTCGTGATTGACACGGAACCTTCACACTACTATAGAAGTGTCGTTATGTGGCAGTAGGGATTTCCTGAACATGGGTACCCTAGTTAGAACCCCTTTATGCATTCTAGTGCCCATGTCATTGTTTGTCCTTAGGATTGGGAGTCCTTTGTAGTCATGCAATGACGTTGCGATAAAGACTCATACTCTACTTTGTCTTATGCTAGCCATTTCCCTTAAGGACTCCCCTAAGTTATATCATGTTGTGATTGCATTGCATCATATTGCTTGCATCTTGAGCCTTGTGTTGGCTCCCACTTACTCAATTGTTAGCCTGGTGCCTGAGCACTTTTCCCCTGTCGAGCCCTGCGGATATTATATTTGACCTTCACAATTTGATCACCTTTTGACCCTAAGGGAACACACCCTCGAGTGTCCACATCCAGCACGCATTCCTTGCATTGAGCATAGGTATGTTTCACTTCTTGGGACTAGTCTACTAGCTATTTGACACTCGTTCCCTCACCTATTGTACTATAAGCAATTTAATTCCTTTTCAAGCTTTTCCCAAATATGAAAAAGACCAAAAAAAATCAAACATTCCAGAAATTTGGATGGGATTATGGTCAGTATTTCTTGTTGGAAGCTATTGTGTCTCCTTTGAACAGAGCATTCATTCCACTCCATACATTATGAGTCGGGACTATAGTTGGGCCTTAAAAGTTGTACTTGTTTCTCAGTTTTCTCCACCGATTAGTTAAGCTTCCAGTCATTATGGAGCCCTCTATAATGCCTCCTGCATTGCACAGTTTATGTCAAGTCTATGCTTCCTGAGTCTATCCATCCACTCATGCTCTTGCTCAAAGGAAGTCTTGAAACCAGTGTCGGCCACTCCTCAGATCTCTTGACTATTGCATGCCGGCCATCCTTATTGAGTCAGTCCGTTTCAACTGAGATATTCCAAATCATTTAGCATTACTAGTACCTCATGCTGGTTGATGGAGGATGCCTTAATGACCTCCTTCCAGTGAGTCTTGTTTCATCGACTTCAACTCATTTATTCCAGGACTTGAGGTTTAGACTTCAATTGAGTACCTTGAGGATTGCAGTCATTAGTGGCAGGTTCTCTCGCCATCGACAGTTTTGGGAATGCATCAATGTCTCTGATCGATGGATTCATCTTAGTGTTCGACTTCAACCCATTTATTCACACTCTAATGATTGTGCTATGTTCCTTGATGCCCATTTTCATTATTGGTGGGTCATCTCGTGTCTGTTAATGGTATACATCATTGACCGGTAATCAGATGATGTCTCATCAGGTTGGACCCCAACTCCTTTATTCACTTGATGGGACTTGCACCGTCGAAGACTTGTGTAGAAGACCCAGGCGATTGTGGCATTCAGTATGCTACATATGAATTTGACTTTACATATGAGATATCACCTCTCAGTGTTAACACCCAAAAAGTGTTCACTACCTCATCTACCCCATTACATGGCTCATTTGTCCATTTTCCAACCATATTTCCCTTAAAAGACCCTAAAAATCCCACTAAAAAGCCTCCAAAAGGCCGCAAAACCATCAAGAAAGCCTCAAAAAGGCTAAAAAACCCCTTTTTCCTCCAAAATATCCAAAATTCATCTAAAATAGCAAAATCCCTCTAAAAAGGGAATAAAAAATATAAAATAATGAGGAAAAGGAGGAAAAAACCCTATACAGCTGCCCTAAACCATATGGTTCCCAAAACCATGGGCCAGCACTCCACCACCAAAAAATTATAAATAGGTGATGGAGATCTCTCATTTCATATCCACAGTCATAAGCACCCTTACTCTGCCAAAATAGCTCTTGAAACCCTTGCTCACCCTTGAGCTACTTTCACCTTGAGAGCCCCTTTTGGCCCATTCCCACCATTGGAGAAAGAGAAGGAGCAAATTGGAGCTTGGAACAACCCTCTTGGAGCATTGCAAAAGCTTCACCAACCTTCACATTGGAGGTAAAATTAATACAAAAGCCATTCTTTACATCTTATTTTTTCTGTTTCATGCACATGTTTAGAGTAGTTTACATTTCTGTTTTAGCATTTTAATTTACATTTACTGAACTGCTACTAAGGAGTCCCTTCTCCTAAGTAGGTGCTCATTTGCACAAGCTAGGGGTAAAACCCTAGCTACACTCAGATTTCAGCAGTTTGTACCTCCATTTTTGCACCAGTTGTCTTCCTTTTAGCAGAAGACCATATCTTACTTTAGAGGGATCATGGCTATGATCACTTATGACATGTATCCATTATATACTGCCTATTCATGGCCATTGTATCAGATTGTTGTACTATACTGACATGTATTCAAAGATATTATTGTATTATGACAAGTGAGTTGTTATTTCCACTTGTGTCTCCATCACTCCACTTTTGAGTTTTATAATGTATTTTGGCCATCATAGCACATTTCAATCTCTGACCTCACACATTAGGGGGAATCTGTTACATCGTAATCTTCCACCCTGTGAGCATCAGCATTCTTTGGCCTGTAGGATCCATTTCAGTGACTCAGATCCATTTATATCCTTTAGTGATACCAGTTTGCCATATTTTTATTCTTACCCGCCTGTTGCATATTTATAGCAGGTGTACTCGTGAGTTGCATCCCTTTAGCCCACGGGTAGCATGTAAAATGGTAAAAACCACTATTAATTACTTTTTACTCCCAAAAAGCGGTCATTGGGTGACCTTTGGCTCTCCATCTGCTCGAGTAATGCCTTGATGTGTCCTTTCACCTACCTTTGAGAGGACTATATATTGAGCACATATGGCTTATGGACGGGAAGAAGAAGAGAATCGCAAGAGAACTCTAGTGGATTTTTTCCCTATCTTGAGTCTGCAGTCATTGATCCTTGTAGTTGTGAACCATTTATGTTCACCTTCCAAACTCCTTTCTAGTTTGATTTTTCCATTCATGGAAGATTGAAGTGGTGGAGGCACAAGTGGATTGATCTAGATCTTGGTTCAGATTGGTTGCTGACAAGAGGTCATATTACTTTGTACTTCTTCTTGTTTATTAACAGAAATACTCATATTCTCATCCATTCATGGTGTGAATGTCATTTGTTATACATTGGGTTACATTTTCTTATGATATTATGAACCATTGTTATTGATAATGTTAATTCCATTTATATGTTATATGTACTTGTTGGATAGTGGCTATCAAGACTAATTTGTAGATTTCAAGTGCACGGATTTAAATCTCCAACGGGGATCTACATCAAACGTTTGAATCAAGGTTGGTTACATTTATCCATTATCTTGACATTGTCATTTATAATAGCATTGCTTTGAGAATTGAGTATATTTATGGTAGTCATCTGTCTGTTGTGGTATTCCCAAGCCATAGTGAGTTTTCTCCAATACAGTATAGAGGAATGACACATCTCTATAGGAGTACAATAATATATAAATGAAATACATGGATGAAATACATTTCGAAGTTACATATACATCAACACTCCCTCTTAAATCGAAAGGTATTTCTTGACACAGATCTGCTAGCACAAGTCTTATTCTTTGGATCATCGCCATTGATGCATCGTCCTCGAATCATCGTCATTGTCACTAATGTTGCTATCTCAAACAATCTCTGTATCTACTCATCATAGGAAGTTCTACAGAGCCGGTCCTTTTTCATACTAGATGTAGGCCCACCACCTATAGGTCTTCATCACTGGCCATACTATGGAATCCTCAGGACTTATTACGTGCGTTAGAAAACCTGGCGGTAGCATCTTAGGCTGTTACGAGCACACAGCTCTACCTGTCGAATCTCCCAAGAGAACATTACATGTGACCCATCACAAAACTTGGCTGAAGCATCGAAGGCTATTACGAGCACACAGCTCTACCTGTCGAATCTCCTAGGAGCACATTACATGTGGTCCACCACAAAACCTGCCTGAAGCATCTACGGCCTTTTTCTTCCTGTCCAGATCTCCCAGGAGCATATTGCATGTGTTCATGGCAATGCCGCGAAAGAGCATCTGAGGCCTTTTTCATCCTGTCCAGATCTCCCAGGTCCACTTACATGCCATAGGACAATTCCTCGAAAGAGCATCTTAGAAATTTTTCATCCTGTCCAGATCTCACAGGTCTACTTACATGTCCTCCCAGATCAATGCCTCGAAAGAGCATCTGAGGCCTTTTTCATCCTGTCCAGATCTCCCAGGTCTACTTACATGCTCATCTACACAACTTGTCCACGACCATAGAGTATCAACCTGATACTCTCCATACATCATCCTGATGTACACATGATCATCCTGATCATCATCATTGCATCATCTCGATGCATGTCATCTAGAGAAGCTAATCATCAACAATCATCCTGATCATACAATGCATCTACCTGATGCATACCAAGTATCTACCTGATACGTATCATTATACACAGTGTATCCACCTGATACATACATAGATACATGATCCACACAATGTATCTACTTGATACATATCAACATACATGATCTACCTAATCATACAACATATCCACCTGATACATATACAGATACATGGTCCAAGCATCCAACATGATGCATACATACATAAATGATCCAATTGATCATATCTAGCATCCAACATGATGTGTACATACATAAATGATCCAACTAATCATATCCAACATCCAACATGATGCGTACATACATAAATGATCCAACTGATCATATCCAGCATCCAACATGATGCGTACATACAAAAATTATCCAACTCATCATACAGAGTAGAAACTAGAACATCATCCTGATGCTCATCATCCAGTGCTTACATCCATAGTCATGTGAAGGATACCCTATCCACCATGCCAGGAATGGCTACAGAAAATGTCTCCATCACTTCTTCCTCGAATTGTCGTCGATCTAAAGAACACCAAGCCTCTCTCTGAAGTACTCGAACTTCACTTTGGCTAGTGGCTTCGTCAACACATCTACAATTTTCTCGTCCATTTCAACATACATGAGCTTCACTGCTCCTGTCTGCACCATATTCTTGATATAGTGATATTTGTTCTCTATGTGTTTCGACCTGTCGTGGAACACCGGGTTCTCAAATAGATTCACACAACTCTGGTTGTCACAGAAGATACCAGTATCCTCCAATGGTAGATCAAATAACTCAGACAGTAGCTTCCTCATCCATACTGCCTCACAACTTGCCGAACAAGCTGCAACATACTCTGCTTTGGTTGTACTCAGTGCTACGCAGGACTTCTTCCTGCTAAACCAAGAGATCACACCTGATCCCATACTGAAGCAACACCCAGAAGTGCCCTTCCTATCTGCAGCACTGCCTGCCCAATCTAAATCAACATAATTTTGCAGGTTAAACTTTTGATTCGCATCATACTTGAGCCCATAATTAACTGTACCCTTCAGGTACCTCAGAATATGCTTTACAGCAACCAGGTGAACACTCCTCGGATCTGTAAGGAACTGGATCTATGTGTTCATCGCAAAGAAAATATCTGGTCTCGTATTCGTGAGGTACATCAAGGACCCAACCATCTGACGATACATAGAGACATCCACTAGCTCAGATGAAGCATCACAAAGAAGCTTCAGATTTGATGCCATAGGTGTGGCCATGGCCTTGCAATCCATCATCCCGAACCTCTTCAGGATATCTATAGTATACTTCCCTTGTCCAAGGAAGATCCCATCTGCACTCTACCACACCTCCATACCTAGAAAATAGTGCATATTTCCCAAATCCTTCATATCGAACTCGGCGGAAAGCTTCCTCGTTGTATCGGCAATCAGTCTGTCATCTCCTGTTACAAACAGGTCATCTACATACAGGAGTAGAATCACAGGATTTCGTTCCTCTACCTTGTAGTAAAGGTTGGAATCCTCTTTACTCTTGGTAAAGCCCAAACTAGATAGGAAACTGTCCATCCTACCATACCAAGTTCTAGGAGCTTGATTCAAGCCATACAAGGCTTTCTTTAATCTGCACACATATGACTCCCTATCATGTGTTTCAAAATCGAGTGGCTGCTCCACATACACTTCCTCTTCGACTACACCATTCAATAAGGAAGTCTTGACATCCATCTAGTGTATCTTCCATTTCATCGTTGTAGCCATGGAAAGTACTGATCTGATGGAAGTGTACCTAGCTACATGAGCAAACGTTTCTTCATAGTTTATTCCCTCTTTCTGAAAGAAGCCACGAGCTACGAATCTTGCCTTGTATTTTTCTATGTTGCCATCTGCAGCATGCTTGATCTTGTAAATCCATTTGGAAGTCACAACATACTTCCCTTCAGGTCTTGGGACAACATCCCAAACATCATTCTTCATTATTGATTGGTATTCCTCGACCATGGCATCCTTCCATTCTTTCTTTTCCGCTGCTTCTTGGTAATTGGAAGGTTCTTTGTTCATGATATCACAGAGTAAAGCAACATAGCTGGTGTGAGATATAGTTCCCTTCTTTGCTATGTGTTCTTCTTCTGTAATGCCAAATATTTTTGCATCTTGAATGAGCTCTCTAGCCCATGCAAGTTTCCTCTAGTGAGATTTGTCCTCACATGGAGGATCTACAGGTTGTTGCGTATCTTTAATTTCATGATAAACATCTGGAATTTGCTTCAGTCCTGGTAGTGTCTTGGAATCTAGTTTCCTTGGGTTCTTCATAATCTTCAACAGGTGTCTTCCTTGATTTGATGAATGCTGAGTTTTCATCAAATGTTACATTCCTGCTGACATCAATATTCTTTAACCTTTGAAAGTATATTTTGTAAGCTTTTGAGCTTTCACTGTAACCCACAAAGATACCCTTCTTTCTTGAAGGATCCAGCTTGGTCCTCTTTTTGTTTGGGACATGTGTATATACTGGACAACCAAATATTCTGATATGGCTGACCTTAGGTTTCTTACCAGGGAAGACCTCTTCTGGTGTCTTGTTGTCCAATATCTTGTGGGGTGTTCTGTTTTGCACATATACAACTTTCCTAGTTGCTTCTTCCCATAGATGCATAGGTAGATCCTGGTCATGTAGCATTGCCCTCATTGCTTCCATAATTGTTCGATTCTTTCTTTTTGAAACTCCATTCTGTTGTGGATTGTAAGGAGTAGTCAACTCCCTCTTAATCCCTGAATCACTGCATAACTTCTTGAAGTCACCTGAAGTGAATTCTCCACCATTGTCAGATCTGAATGTTTTGATCTTCTTATCAATTTGGTTCTCCATTGAGGTTTTGAATTCCTTGAACTTATCAAACAGTTCATCTTTGTTCTTCAAGAAGTAGACCCAAGTCTTCTTGGAAAAGTCATTGATGAAAGAGACATAGTAAACATACCCACTCAGAGAACTGGATGACATTGAACCACATACATCAGAGTGGATAATTTCCAAGATATCTTTTGCCTTGCTTTCACTGCTTGGAAATGATTTCTTTATGTTCTTTCCTTTTGCACATCCTTTGCAAACACCTTCATGTTTGGTCTTGATTTCAAGAAGACTCTCTATAGCCTTGCTTACAATTGGAAGTTCTCTATAGTGCATATGAGCAAGTCTTCTATGCCAAAGTTCACTTGGCTTCATGGATTCATGCACCATGGCATGTTCAGGTTGTCCCTTTAGTTTATACAATCCTCCCTCTTGCTCTCCAATCACTACTGCATCATCTATTGTCTTTCCCTTTGGCCACATTATAACTTGGCCATCCACAAATACAACCCTCATACCTTTTGCATCCAATGCGGATATAGAGAGTAGGTTCTTCTTGAGCCCAGGTACATACAAAACATCTTTCATCTTCAAAGACTTCCCAGAGTCTAGATTGTAGGAGGTGTCACCTCTTCCTTTGATAGGGTATTGGTAGTCATCCGCAAGTTTCACCTTGTGGGGTGACTCATGTTCAGATAGATTAGCAAAGGATTCTTTAAACCCAATCATGTGTTTTGAAGCCCCACTGTCAATAAGCCAATCATTACAACCATGAGAGATAATACCTGTGAGAGCAGAGATTAGAACATACTCTTCTTTGCTTGATGGGTTATCATCATCACTTTCTGCTCTAGCCTTCTTCTTGGGAGGTTCATCATCCTCGGCAGCATGAGAATGATACCTTCTTTTGCTGCCCTTCTTATTCTTGTTGAAGTTGTTGTTGTCCTTCTTGTTCTTGGGACATTTTATGGAAATATGTCCCTTTTCATTACAGGTGAAACATATTCTCCTTTCTTGATGGTGATGTGAATATTTCTTGAAGTGAGATGGCTCTCTCTTGGACTTCCCTTTCTTGGTGTGAGCTGTGAGAGCTTGATCTTCATTCCCCATATTTTCTTCTTGTGCCACAAGCCTTGCTTCTTCTTGTGATCATTCTTCCCGTAGTCTACTGAAAGACACCAACTTCTTTCTTGCACAAATTCCTTGAATAAAGGAGTCCCATGACCTGGGTAGGCCATTCAGAGTGGTCATGACAAATTCACCATTCTCCACCATTTCATCCACTGCTTCTAGTTGTTCCTTGATCTGAGAGACCCTAGAAAAATAAGATTGAATGGATTCTCCATTCTAAATTTTTACCCCTTTCAATTGGTTCTGCAGAGTCATCTTCTGATTTATGTTCTTCCCTTCAAATAGCTTGGATAGTGAATCAAACATCTCTTTGGGTGTCTTCAGAGATGACACATGGGGGATGAGATGGTCTTTGATAGAATCATCAATGATTCTCTTTGCCTTGACCAATTTCTTCTTATGCAATATCTTAGCCTCTTCATCCTCTGGGATAGGGATGTCTTCTTTTACATATGATTCCAACTCATTCTCTTCCAGGATTAACCCAATCCTATACTTCCAGGATCAGAAGTTATCAGCCCCTTCAAGCTTATCCTCAAGCTTGGTGTGGTGAGACATCTAAAGAGTACTTCAAATGGAAATAGAAAATATTTAGGTCTTACCACCTTTTTTATTGAAAACTGGATCTGGTCTCGGATTAGGGTTTGTCAAAAAAACCCTAAAAATTCAAAATGTGAATTTCAACTTTCTGAAATAGTAGAAAGATGCGCCTTGATGAGCTGATCAGCCTAGTGTATTCAGAATTTGAGATCTACAAATATTCACCCTTTGGAAATGCCTTTTAGTCTTTCCGAGTTCATTGGGGAGGACCCTGAATTAGGGTTTGAGTTTCCTGGAGATTTATCTAGAGAAAAATCTCGATCCAAAGCTCTAAACTTCGATTTTTGCAAGGATCTTCCAGCTATGTCTTCAGATTCTAGAAATTCCTATTTTTGTGGAAACCCTAATTTTTAGGGCCAAAACTGAAAGTGCTCAGAATTGAATTTTGATTGAACAAAAAGATTCACCTTGCTGAGGAGAGTCAATCTATAATATTTCTTTTCCAAAATCTGTGGAGAGAAACCCAAAAACAAGAAGCCCTAGCTTCCGCAACTACAAAGTGTCTTCTTCTCAAGTTAGCTCTGATACCATGTTAATTTTCGAGCATTAATTCACAATACTCTAGGATCTTTAATGAGAGAATAACATGTACAGTATATCAATGCATATCAATCATAACAAGCATGCCAATCATCACAAGAAGCAAAAGCATGAGAGACATGAGAAACAGAGTTTATGTGGGGAAAACCTTAAGGTGAAAAATCCCACAACTTCCTCAGAGATAGATAGAGCAATAGCTCAACCAAAGCACAACCAAATACACAGAGATAGACTCCTCCTAGCAGCTACACCTCCTTCTCACAAGTGTGCCACTTTGCAAGTGAAGGAAAAATGAGTTTCTGAGTGATCCAAATAGAGATCTCCCGATCTCTATTTATAGCTGTCCTGTTTTCCGAATAACCTTATGGGGCCGACTTGTCTAGCTAGGTACATCAACCATATATTACATAAATCAGGGCCGACCCCACACATGGTGGTCTAATAACCCATCGGCAAGTTAACACACTTGCGACATTTGTCAATATACATGATGACACTTCCGTATAGAGGAATGACACATCTCTATAGGAGTACAATAATATATAAATGAAATACATTCCGAAGTTACATATACATCAACATATTCATGAACCAATGCAAGGTAGCATTGAGTGAATATGCATTAAGAAATTTTATAAATCTTGTGGTTATGCCTTGAATGAATGCACTTGAAAATCTTGTGTAAACATTGTAGATGTGCATGCATGTGTGTGGATGCACATCTTGCGATGCATTGTGCAAATGCATGGTTGTGATGTGTATGATTCATTGCAATTAGATAATAGATGAAATGATGAATTGTCGAAAATTATGAGATCATTTCATGAGCTGCTATGAATGCAGAATAGTAAGTGCATGAAGAGGAAAGTCATGATCGATGGGCTATCGGAAAACTCTGTGGAAGGGTAGAGTTGTATAAATCATAGGACTGAGAAATGATGAGCATCTAAAAGTTTCATTTAAATTGCATGAATGATTTGACTATACCTTGCAATTTTAGTTTGATAATGATGCACGTGAAGTAAATGAGTTTTGGTGATATTGATATGTTAATAGCTTGAAGTGTTTGAATTATGGAATGTTATAATTCTAAAAATGCTTCAGTGACTATTGTAGCAATGAAATATTATATGCATGGATACTTACAAGTCTTTGGCTGGTTGAAGTTTCTGATTACAGGTAGATTGTTCAAAACATGGAAATGAGGGTAAGACCATGATGAAGGATGGAATCTACCATGTGAAATAGCCAAACCTCATGAGAAGGATCTCATGGCTGTGAAATAGTTTATGTGTATAACAGATTGTCAATTCAGATTTGTAAATCTCAGAATTGGAATTTTGCTAATAAATGACTAATGACTATTTGGCTTATATAAAATGTGTCAGGAGGACACACTGTAAGTGGATGCTCATGTATGGCAGTGGGCATAAGACCATGATGGGAAGAGTGGTGTCACTAATAGGAGCCAAACAATATGAGGCTGACCTTATGGTTGAAACAAATCAATTTATGTAGGAGACAGAACTGTAAATTCATATTGAATTTAATTATTAGTGCCATTGATTGGTTATGAAACAATTAGGTTTGAGATTTAATGCTAAATGTTGCTGACTATTTGGATATTTAATAAGTGTGTCAGGAAGACGCATTGCAGTAAGAACAAGAGAGAGGGTCTGCAGAGGCCAAACTTCATGGGAAGGGATTCCATGATTCGGAAATGGGTTTTGGGTGAAACGCCATTAGACATTATTAATGTCTCATCTGCATTGCATGATTGGTGAACAACATGAGTGAGATGGTGACTACTATGTCAAGAGGACATATGAGGGTTATGGAATATAAAAGGACTTGGGATGGCAAACCAAGGGACTGTCAACTCAGAGAAGGAGCCCCCATTCCTCATTAGTGAACAGAAATTACATCTGCAAAATGGATAAGTGTTATGTAAATCCAGACTGATATATATATATCTATATATATATATATGTGTGTGTGTGTGTGTGTGTGTGTGTGTGTATGGGCATCTCTAACTGTACAACGCAGATCATATTCCATTTGTTTATATTATTCATACTGCTTGAAGTATGATTAGGACCTACATAGTTCACATCAATGATTAGTGCACACCTTTTTGGTGCTGAGTTATGTTAGGGATGCCAATATTGACTACACCCCAAGGGAATGGATGCATTCCTGGTGTTTCAATGTTGGATAATGAATGTTATGAAATATGTTTACAGTTTTAGAGCAGCAATACTGATGAGCTTGCTTGTCCATCTTGTGTTGTCATCTTATACATATGCAAATTGGTGTTGCACATTAACGGGAAAAGTGAAGAAAATGGTACTCAAGAGGATTGTATGAGCAGTGGTAACCTTTGTGTAGTGTTAGTGGGTATCATGGGGCCATGATAGCCTACAGTTAAGAAAGTCACCTAAAGAGTTCCTAAAGGGAACCGCTAGTTTGCATAAGAGAAGGAGTGCCATCCTTGTGTGGGTGAAGAATTGTTATGCGCATGAAGGGTTCTGACACGTGTGAAAGGCTGATGCAAGCCTTAGGAAGAGTAGTAGAGCCTTGACCTATAATGGTCGGTGGCGTAGTTTCCTTTCATTGGATGATGACCTAGAAAAATGTGTTGGTTCAACAATGGAGAGGGCCAACTAGGTATGGGATTGGTTTGGGCATTAATGATTTGATGTTGTGGAGCAGCCTGTGCATTGGACAAACATCCCAGTCTGCGGGAGGATCCCAAGGATTGTAAAGTAAAAGCAGGACCAAAGAGGAAATGTCCAATACAGATAAGTATTCATTTTCATTTAATTCTTGTTTGGAATAATGAAGATTTCAGGTATAAGTCTCTTCTAATAGCTAAGATGATACACTATAGTTTCTTGTTGGAAACCTTGGTCATTGCAGAAAAGGAAGGACCCTGAAAGAACTATAAATGCTTGGTAAATCCAGAGAGTAACTGGTTGGGCGCTACAAATGATTGGTAAACCCAGTCGGCATGAAGGTGTACTGGTTGGGCACTAATTACTTGAATGTTATGGGACATCTAGCTTGCTAGAAAAACATTCCTCAAATACTTGATAATACCAAGTCGGAGTACTGGCTTAGCATATTGCTAGATGGGATGTCTGATAAAACTAGTCGGCGTACTGACTTAGCATTACCTATACGAATGGTTGAGGAGTAGCCTGCACGCTAGCCCAACATTTGTTATTGTATCCATAGGAAATCCAAGGCTTGTAAAGCAAAGAAGGATCCTGTGGAATAAAGTGAAGACATCCATCGCAGATAAGTATTTTGTTATCTTGCAACTTCTTGCTTATTTAATATGAATATACATGTGTACATGATTTGGTCATGATTTCCTAAACTCTTGTTTAGAGATAAAACCTATGAAAATAAACTAAAAATGTGAATTGATTCGATGTTTGAGTGTAGGTATTGCTGGAAGCAAGGGCTATGAAAGCATCTTAAGGATGCATGTGGACATGTGACTTTCCTAAAAATCTCAGCTTGCACAGAAATGAATGATGGTGCTAATGGACTTGTGGGGGTCCTAGCAGCCAAGGGTGTTGTGGATATCTATGTGGAAAGGTTCCACGGTTGAGAGATCCGAGGTAGACCATAGACACTAAGTGTCATAGTGAAGAAGGGAAGGTCAAGCATTCACGTTGAAGTGAAAGAGACTAGGAGCATGAAAACCACAGTGGTGGTGTGGGTTCTAGAATGGAACAAGACAAAGAGGAGAAAAATCTTATTGCTCTCTCTTTCATTTTTATTGATGCATTTATAAAAACAAAAAATTGTTGAATGCATATATGGATGGAAGTAGAGTGTGTTTATTTGCGTGAAATAAATTGTGAAGGATGAAGTAGTTAATTCCCTGTGAAAGAATGGACATGAATGAACTCATGTGCATGTTGGGAAAGCATAAAAGTATGAAAGTCTCATGGATAAAGCATGGACTACACATGTCAATTGGAAATTAATTGACTGGTTTTTAATGTTTATATTATGCTTGGCCTAACATAAATTATAATGATGAATTTCACAGGTGGGAAAGTGAAATTGATTTGTGGAAGTTGTTGCAAAGAAAGTGTTTCTTGTAAGCAAAGTGAGAACCAGTTGTGCACAAATACCATGGCAGCATACCATAGGCTGTTGGAATTGGCTAAAATTCTTCTTAAAACAATTTCCAAGACCCAAGAAAACCTTGGAGAAATGCTCAAAATATAGAAGAAGTAGAATGAGATGAACCACAAGGTTTTGCAGGACTCTAGTTGTCTACAAAGGGAGGTAAAAAGCATTTTGGAAGCAATTAGCAGTAGAGGAGACATTGGGTCAATGAAGAGGCATTCATCCAATTGGTCCAATAAGAAACATTCCATGTGGGAAGAATCAAAGGAGATTGAGCAGGTAAAGATGAAGCATCCAGTGAAATGTTGGAAATGTGGAGGACATCATTGCCAATGCAACTGCCCAACAAGGGAACATCAAGAGGGTAGCAACCATAAAGTTTTTAGACTTGTGGATGAGTTGAAAGGTCAGAACCAACAGGAGTATTTTTTGGAAGCCAAGGGACTTGGTCCTGAAAGCTCAAAGTAAAGGATAGAACGCGGGGCAGATTTGCAAAAGTTTTAAAAATTTTGGATGTGTAAATTGTATATGCATTCCTAAGTATTGGAACACCGAGGACAGTGTTATTCTAAGGTGAAGGGGATTGTAATACCCCATTTTGACCCTTATGATATATTAGCTTTTAATGTAAATATTGTATGCATGTGATGTATGTTTTCCTAGTGTGGATATCAAGGCCAAGGCCCCACTATTGGATGCTTGAATTTTATTTAAAAGGAAAGTATTATATATTATGTTACTTATGTGCTATTTATCCATGGAACATTGTAAATTGGTGTAAATAAACATCATGCCATAAAATACCAAAACTGGCTATGGAAGCAATTAATGAGAAGGGGCCATGTGTATCCACTAGGGAGTGGTGAGGGGGTTGTGGGATTGAACCTTATGCTTCCAAATGTCATTGTGAGAACCCATTTGAATTTCTTTATTGACATTTAATTCAGTTGTAAAGGAGTTGTTGACAAATCAGTCCATGGCTTCAATGGAGCATGGGTAGCCCAGAACTTCATATGGAAGGTATGGGATCTATTTTTCTTGTACCATAAGTCACTCTACCTCATGGGGGATGGGTTCTTCCTCATTTCCATTCAGTTGTTGAAGATCCCAACATCAGTTTCCATCCATTATGCAGACCCAATAGCGAGGAAAACAAAAAATCGCAACTTTGCAAGAACCCACGTTTTGAAGTGCCATAAACGCCTAGAATTGCTATTTGATAGTAAAATCCAATGGGGAATCCATAGATATGAACCTTGGGGTGAAATTGAGAGGATTAGAAACCTCGAAATCCATTGGAAAACCCAGTTTTTATAGCCCAGAAACCCAGTGACGGGATTGAGTTATTTGTTGAGAGAATTGTGAGAAATCTAAGTGTGAATGTTTGGAAAGAGGATTGGATTGCTTGAATTTAGCCTGAGATGTCTGTAACTCTATGGTTGAGCTCATTGACTTAGCACCCTCCTCCTCTGCTTATTTCATTCTTGACAAACCCAACTGTGTGTTTGTTAGTTTTTCAGAATTTTCAATCTGATCTAAGATCTTAACTGAGAGAATAACATGTACAACATATCAATCATGGAAAAAATAATGCAAGCACACAAGAGACATAGAGTTTCACTGGGGAAAACCAAGAAGGTGAAAAACCCCACAAACAATGATACAACCAAAGTACAAGAGATAGTCTTCTCCTAGCAACTGATCCTTTTCCTCACATGCGCGCCACTTTTCGAGAGAGATAGAAGTGAGTAATGAGTGATGAAATATAGATCTCCAGATCTCTATTTATACTTGTCCTGTCCTGCCCAATAAACTAATGGGGTCGACTTGTTTAACTTAGCCTAATAACCCATGGTTAACTTAATCTCGGCCGACCCCACACTTGGTGGTCTAATAACCCATTTACCCACATGACTCATACAGGGCCGACCCCATCAAGGTGGTCTAATAATCCATCAAGTATAAATGACGACACTTTCGTAGAGAGGAATAATAACATTTCTATAGGAATACAAACACATGGGTAAAATACATTTCGAAGTTACATATACATCAACACTCCCTCTTAACTAGGAAGGTATCTCTTGACACATATCTGCTAGCACAAGTCTTCTTCTCTGTATCATCATCCTCGAATCATCATCATCATCACTGCTGCTGCTATCTCAATCAATCTCTGAATCTACTCATCATAGGAAGTTCTACAGAGACAGTCCTTTTTCATACTGGATGTAGGCCCACCGCTTGCAGGTCTTCATCATCACTGGCCATACTGTGGAATCCTCAGGACTTATTATGTGCGTCACAAAACCTCGCAAGAGCATCCCAATACTTATTATGGGCACACAGCCCAACCTATCAGATCTCCCAGGAAGCTATTACATGTGACCCCACCACAAAACCTTGAAAGAGAATCCCAAGACTGATTACGAGCACACAACTCAACCTATCAGATCTCCCAGGGTGCTATTATATGTGGTCATGGAAAAACCTCAAAAGAGCATCCCAGGACTTATTAAAGGAACACATCCCAGCCTATCGGATCTCCCAGGGAACTATTATATGCCATAGGACAAAACCTTGAAAGAACATTTTCGAGATCTCCTATGGAGCTATTATATGCCAGCAGCAAAACTTAGCAAGAGAATTTGCAAACCTTCCACGGCGCTATTATATGTCCTCCCAAAGAAAAACCTCAAAAGAGCATTTTCCAGATCTCCTAGGGAGCTATTATATGCCACCAACAAAACCTAGAAAGAGAATCTGCAAACCTCCCAGGGCGCTATTATATGCTTATCTGCACAACTTGTCCACTGCCACAGAGTATCAACTTGATAGTCACCATACATCATCCTGATGTACACATGATCATCATCAATGCATAGTCCTGACGCATGTCATCTAGAGCAACATCATGAAGCGCATCATCCATGGTCATTTTGATCATACAATGCATCCACCTGATGCATACACAGTATCTACCTGATACATATCATCATACATGATCTACCTGATCATACAATGTATCCACCTGATACATATACAAATACATGATCCACCTGATCATACCTGATACATATCGACATACATGATCTACCTGATCATACAGTGTATCCACCTGATACATCTACATATACATACACATTATCCAACTGATCATATCCAACATCCAACATGATGCATACATACATATAAATGATCCAAATGATCATATCCAGCATCCAACGATGCGTACATACATATAAATGATCCAACTAATCATATCCAGCATCCATCATGATGCATACATACATATAAATGATCCAACTGATAATATCCAGCATCCAACATGATGCATATAAAGAGCAGTAACTAGAGCATCATCCTGATGCTCATCATCCAACGCTTACATCCATAGCCATGGAAGGATCCTCTTCTCACCATGCTTGGAATGGCTTCTGCAAATGTGTCCATCATTTCTTCCTCAAAGTGTCGTCTATCTGAAGAAAACAAAGCCTCTCTTTGATGTACTCGAACTTCACTCTGGCTAGTGGTTTCGTCAGCACATCTACAACCTGTTCATCCGTCGCAACATATAGGAGCTTCACTGCTCCTCTCTGCACAATATCGCTGATATAGTGATATTTTATCTCGATGTGCTTCGACCTGTTGTGGAAAACCAGGTTCTCAGATAGCTTCACACAACTCTGGTTGTCACAAAAGATACTAGTAACCTCCAACGGGAGATCAAATAACTCAGACAGTAGCTTCCGAAGCCATACTGCCTCACAACTAGCCGATCGAGATGCAACATACTTTGCTTTGGCTATACTCAGTGCTATGCAGGACTGCTTTCTACTAAACCAAGAGATCACACCTGATCCCATACAGAAGAAGCACCCAGAAGTGATCTTCCTATCTGTAGTATTGCCTACCCAGTTCAAATCAACATAACCCTATAGGTTACACTTTTGATTCACATCATACTTGAGCCCATAATCAATTGTGCGCTTCAGGTACCTCAGAATATTCTTTACAGCAACTAGGTGAACACCTCTGGGATCCATCAGGAATTGGCTCAATGAGTTCATCGCAAAGCAAATATCTGGTCTCGTATTCGTCAGGTACATCAAGGATCCCAATAATCTGACGATACATTGTGACATCAAGCGGATCAGATGAAGCATCACACATAAGCTTCAGGTTTGATGCCATAGGTGTGGCCATGGCCTTGCAGTCCATCATCCCGAACCTCTTCAGGATCTCTACTGCATACTTCCATTGTCCAAGGAATATTTTATCTGCACTCTGCCACACCTCCATGCCTAGAAAGTAGTGCATGATACCCAAGTCTGTAATGTCCCCATTCAAATAAGTGCATAGTAATACAATCCCGTCAATCCTACTAGTTTCCTAGGTTGGATGGGCACATGTGGGATGGTAATAAGGAAGCTAATAAATGATATTTAGACATTAGAAGGGTTCAAGCATTTAATAAATATGATGAATAAATAAATTCAAGAGAAATTCTAGGTGGCAAGTGGTTTTGGAGACATATGGAGGTGGTGGGACCCACACTAGCTTGATTTTTCAATGCCACATGGCAGCTCTCTCTTGCCAATTCGAATTCATGGGAAGGTGAACACTCTTGGGTGAGTTGGTAAGTCATAACACATGGCATTGAGCATCTTAGGTCGAAATGGGATGGAATAGTAACCTCCATGGGAGAGGAAGAGTCAAATTGGAGACTAGTGGACACTTGGGCTAGATTCCCTAGTTTTATGACAACAATAATGAAGCATCTATGACATTTATGACAAAATTCAGACCTGACTTCTTACACCTGACCATTATGACATGTCAGCCCCCAAAATAGGCTCAAGGAAGGCGTTCATGGAGTTGGAGGAATCTAGAGAGACTCAAATTCGAATTTGGGAGAAGATGGAAGGTTGGAACTAGGAGACAAGTGGCAAATGAGGAATATTTTCTAAATGGAAAATTATTGAATCTATTGAGAGGATTTCGACCCCTTGAAGGCTAATGTTGGTTATAAAATGTAGAAATCAAGCATAAGAATGGCTTTTGATGATTTGAGAAAAATTGCATTTGTGAAGAGAGATCTAGTGGATGACTAGTTTCTTGCCTTAGCCAATTTAGAGGGTGAAAGATTCCCATCCAAGTTGGTGTTTGGAGAGGCCACTCAGGTCTTTCATGGTGCTTTAATGGAGTTTGTATTTGCAGGTATCAGCTACAGGAAGTTTCATGGTTTGGTTTAGTGCAGCACTTTGTCTCCACCGTTTCCAGTTTTGAAGGCATATTTGTGCTCCTTGAGGGAGGGCGTTTTTGGTGAGCACTTGTTCTTCTTGAGAGAGATTCTCATTATATATTTCTGATTGTAATAGCTTCATATCCTCTTTTATTGATATTCATAAAGTATCAGGTCGAAATACCCACTGGTTGTATGCAAAACTATTGATTAATGAGCAAACAATGTCCATTTCCCCAATGCATTGATGTATGACACTGTAATGTTGATTATTTCGAATGGATGGATGATTCTCTGATATATTTGTGATCAATATACTGCCATGGATGTCTTATACAAGTTTCATGTACTGTACTTGAGAATTTGAAGCATTTTTACTCATTTTAGTTGTATTGGGAGGTGAAATAGTGCCATTTCCCCAAGGGTCGAATTGGGGGGTTTGGGGGGTTTTGCTGTTGAATGTGAGAGAGTTATAACAGTAGTAAAAATCAATTAATGGTGCATATGAGACCTTAATCACATACTTAACAAATTATATACCTCTTTTCATAAATTTGTGGGAGTTTGGAGGCATTTGGAAGGCCATTTGCAGTGTTACCCGGGGGGGGGGATTTGATGCACAAATTACTAGTCAAAATTACATATATTGATAAGAATACAAATCAAGTTTGCAGTAGTATTTGGAGGGCCATAAAACATCCCTGAACCTGATATTCAAGTCTAAATACCATTCATACACTCCTACAGAAGATTTGGGAGCATTTGGGTTGATTTGGAGGTCAAAACAGTAAAACTAGTCAAAGGTCGAAATTGGAAAAAAAAGTGGAAAATTGGGCATTTTAATAAAATTTGAAAAAGGGATATTACAAGTGGTATCAGAGCATGTTCTTGGAACCTAATGGTCTTAACAAGAAGTCAAAAGACTAATCCACCACCCTTTGAACCAGTAGTTGAAGAGGTTTTTGTTGAAGAAGAGGTAGTAGAAGAAGAGGAGTCTTTCACTGAAACCATGGGTAGAGAGGAGGATGACAAATTAAAACATAAGGAGAAACTTATTGCAACCTTATATCCATGTTTCTCTAAACTTTCAGAAAACATGGATAGGATAGGTGATAAATTATTGCAAGGATTCGAATTGTTGATTAGCCAGCTTCAAAGCAAAGGGATAATAGGAGATAATAGTGGTTCACACTCAGGGGAAAAGATGAAAGGGAATGAGCATATTTTCTCAAGTACAGGACCTCATAATAGACCTGATGAATTTCAAAGCACACAAAGGCCTACTGCACCTAAATTTCTCACACCCAAAGAAGATCCCAATCTTGAATTGGATTACAAGAAACTAGTAAATGATTGGAATGATTTGAATGAAGAATGTAAAAGAGGTGTACCACTCAGTGACTACATTGATGCTATGAAAAAGATTAATAGGAAGGGATACAATAGGAGTCCATTCCAAAACAAAGAATTAAATAGTGCTATTGGAAAAATGTCACTTCCTACTTTTGATGGTTCTTCTCAAAATTCTGCTAACACTTGGGTGCAAAAATTTAATGTATATTTTCAGCTGAATCCTATGTTGGAAGAGGATGCATTAAAAATGGTCATTTTGCATTTGGAAGGAGATGCCAATGAATGGTGGTTTCATGGGCTGAAAACCTTGGGTCATAATCAGGTTAAAACATATGGAGAATTTGTTGACAGGGTACTAGAAAGATTTGAACAAAAAGATCCAGAATTGCCTTTCAAAGAACTAGCTCAATTGAAGCAAATTGGGTCCCCTACTGAATATATGATGGACTTTCAAAAATTATCAGTCAAGGTGGCTGATGTATCTATGGGAAGATTAGTATTGTTGTTCACTGAAGGTTTGGATGAACCCTTAAGAGGTTTGGTCAAATCTCACAAGCCAACTACATTAAAATATGCAATGAGCTTGACTAGGGATCTCCAAAATGTGCTTCCTAGAACGAGATTTCCTCCTAAGCCTAGCTATAAATTTGAAAAGAAACCTTGGAAAAGGGATGGATATGATAAGAAACCTTGGCAAAGAGAGTCATTTGAGAGGAATAAAAAAGAGGGACTAAACAGGGATGAACTTAGAAAAAAGAAACTATGCTTCACATGCTTCCAACCATGGACACCGGGGCACAAATGTACCAAAGGAAAGGCTCAATACATAGAAGTATTTTTTGATAATGAGGGGTATGATGGGGGCATGGATGAATATGGACATATTTCAGATCAAGAAGAGGCATATGAGACAGCAGTAGAAGAGGAAAGACAAGAAGAAAATCAGCCTTCACCGGACAAAGCAAGAATGGCAGTGCTTTCAGCAGTACCTCGCTATCATACTATCCGATGCAAAGGTGTGGTACAAGGACAAAGAACTTCAGTTTTGGTAGATGGAGGAGCCACTCATAACTTCATTGATGCAGAGATGGTAGAGAAAAGAAAGATACCTATTGAACCATTTGATGGCTTCACAGTTGTCATTCCCGGTCACAACACAATGCAATGCAAAACATGGGTTCCAAAGCTGCAAGTCACCGTAGGTAACTATACCTTTGTTGATAGTTTTTATGTGGTTGATGTTGTTGATACTAATGTGGTTTTGGGAGTACAATGGTTGTATTCAATAGGAGAGCATAGAGTAAATTATCAAATTCCCGAAATGAAATTCCAAGATTCAAAAGGAGTACAAAGAGTTGTGAGAGGGCAACACACTTATCCAAATCAAGTAGTGACTTGCAATAGCATGAGATCTATACTGAGGCATGGGGATATAGAATGGGCTGCTGAATGTCATATTACATCTCCCAAGCCAACTATAAATATTGTCAAACACCCAAAGGAGATAGAGAGACTTTTGCAAAAATATGAAAAGGTTTTTAGAGACCTTCCACATGGTAGGCCACCGGATAGAGGGGTTGAGCACAGTATTGTTTTGGAGAAGGGTATTTCACCCATTCAGATACCACCTTATAGACATCCTAAAAGGTTTAGAGATGATATTGAAAAAGCTATCCAAGAACTCCTAGAGTTGGGACTCATTAGACCAAGCTCTATCCCTTATGCTTCCTCAGTAGTGCTAGTGAAGAAAAAAGATGGAACATTGAGAATGTGTATAGATTTTAGAGCCTTGAACAAAAAGACTATAAAGAATAGGTATCCTATTCCTAGGATTGATGAGCTCATGGATGAGCTGCATGGGGCCAAATACTTCTCAAAAATTGACCTTATATCAGGGTATCACCAAATTCGAATGAAAGATGAAGATGTGCAAAAGATCGCTTTTCGATGTCATTTTGGCCACTTTGAATTTCTTGTCATGCCTTTTAGGTTAACCAATGCTCCAGCCACCTTTCAATCATGTATGAATAGGATATTTTGCAAGCAACTAAGAAGGTTTTTTTTTGTTTTCTTTGATGATATTCTCATTTACAGTAAAACATGGGAAGAGCATTTGCAGCAGTTAGAGATTGTGTTGAAAATCTTGCAAGAAGAGTCCTTATTTTCTAAATGATCAAAATGTGAATTTGGAATGAAAGAACTACTGTATCTTGGGCACATTATTGGGAAAGAAGGAGTGAAGGTACACATGGAAAAAATCACGTCTATCTTGGAATGGCCATCACCAAAAAATATTACCGAATTGAGAGGCTTTATTGACATATGCACCTACTACAGAAAATTTGTGAAAGGGTTCTCCAAGTTGACTTCTCCACTCACTGATTTGACTAAGAAGGATGCTTTCAAGTGGGATGAAGAGGCTGAAAAGGCCTTCCAAAAAATGAAAGAGGTAATGAGTAGTTGTCCCATACTTGCACTTCCTGATTTTACTAAACCTTTTGTTGTGGAATGTGATGCTTCAGGTGGAGGAATAGGGGGTGTCCTAAAGCAAGGTCAACACCCCATAGCCTTTGAGAGCAGAAATTTGCAGCCTCATGAAAAACTTTACTCCATCTATGATAAAGAAATGCTGGCCATTATGCATGCATTGGCCAAATTCAGACAATACTTGGTGGGCAGCAAGTTTGTGGTGAAAACTGACCACAATAGTCTAAGACACTTTCTCACCCAAAAAGATCTAAATGAAAGGCAACAAAAGTGGGTAAGCAAGATTCAAGCTTATAATTTTGATATTGAATATGTCAAAGGAAAGAATAATATTGTAGCAGATGCTTTGTCAAGAAGGCCTTCTTTTTCTCTCATGGATATTGCCAAGGATTGGAAAAACATGCTACTAGTTGAATATGCCAAAGACAAATTTGCTTGTGATGTGTTGGATGGAATCAAAGGGGATGATAATTATAGGATTTTGAATGGGCTGATATATTATCAGGGAAGAATTTATTTAGTTCATAACTCCAAGCTCAAGTACCGAATTTTGCAAGAAGCACATGATTCCCCACTAGCGGGCCATCCGGGGATCTTCAAAACTTATAGACAGTTGAGGCAAAGATTTTTTTGGAAGGGGCTGAAGGAAGATGTTCAGAATTATGTGAATGAATGTAAAGCATGTAAACAAAACAAATCAGAACTTACATGTCCAGCCGGCCTATTACAACCATTGCCCATTCCGGAGCAAAAATGGGACAGTATTTCCATGGATTTCATCACCGGATTGCCTAAATCCCTGGGTAAGGATTGTATCTATGTGGTAGTTGATAGGTTGACAAAATTTGCTCATTTTTTTGCTGTTACATAATCTTTTAGTGCTGCACAAGTGGCTGATAGTTTTTTCAAAGAAATCTTCAGATTCCATGGGCTTCCCAAGAGCATTGTCAGTGATAGAGATAGTAGATTCATGGGTGCTTTTTGGAAAGAAATTTTTAGATTGGTAGGCACTCAATTGACTCCAAGTACCAGCTATCATCCACAAACTGATGGACAAACAGAGAGGGTAAGCCAATGGTTGGAAGGATACCTAAGAAACTATGTGGGAGGGCAGCAAAAAGCATGGGCAAAATGGCTACACTTGGGTGAGTTTTGCTACAACACCACTTATCATATGTCAATAGGAATGTCTCCTTTAAAAGCATTATATGGTTATGATGCACTTACATTTGCTGACATTATATTTGGTGATAGTAGAGCCCCAAAGGCTAAAGGTTGGGTGGAAGAGAGCCAAGAAATTTTAAAGCTCTTGAAAGACAATTTGCAGGTTGCTCAAAATCAGCAAAAACAATATGCTGATAGACATAGAGAAGAGAGAACCTTTCAAGTCAATGATTTAGTATATTTAAGGTTGCAGCCCTATAAACAAACATCTCTCAAAAAGAATGGAGCAAAAAAATTAAAACCAAGGTACTATGGGCCATGCAAGGTAGTGCGGAAGGTTGGAGAAGTAGCATATGAACTAGAACTTCCGGAAGGGAGTAAAATCCACAATGTATTTCATGTTTCTTGTCTTAAGAAAGCTCTTGGTCAGCAAATCATCACTTCAGAAATACTTCCTCCTTTGGATGAAGGTCAGCTCACACTTGTTCCGGAAAAGATTTTGAAGACACGGGAAAGAAGGTTGAGGAGTAGAATCATCAAAGAATATTTAGTGCAATGGGAGGACTTACCAAATGAAGATGCCACATGGGAAGAGGAGAAGATTTTGCAGCATCCAAATTTGAAATTGCTTGAGGACAAGAAATCTTGGGTGGGGAGGACTGTAATGTCCCCATTCAAATAAGTGCATAGTAAGACAATCCCATCAATCCTACTAGTTTCCTAGGTTGGATGGGCACATGTGGGATGGTAATAAGGAAGCTAATAAATGATATTTAGACATTAGAAGGGTTTAAGCATTTAATAAATATGATGAATAAATAAATTCAAGAGAAATTCTAGGTGGTAAGTGGTTTTGGAGACATATGGAGGTGGTGGGACCCACACTAGCTTGATTTTTCAATGCCACATGGCAGCTCTCTCTTGCCAATTCGAATTCATGGGAAGGTGAACACTCTTGGGTGAGTTGGTAAGTCATAACACATGGCATTGAGCATCTTAGGTCGAAATGGGATGGAATAGTAACCTCCATGGGAGAGGAAGAGTCAAATTGGAGACTAATGGACACTTGGGCTAGATTCCCTAGTTTTATGACAACAATAATGAAGCATCTATGACATTTATGAAAAAATTCAGACCTGACTTCTTACACCTGACCATTATGACATGTCATCCCCATAAATAGGCTCAAGGAAGGCGTTCATGGAGTTGGAGGAATCTAAAGAGACTCAAATTCAAATTTGGGAGAAGATGGAAGGTTGGAACTAGGAGACAAGTGGCAAATGAGGAATATTTTCTAAATGGAAAATTATTGAATCTATTGAGAGGATTTCGACCCCTTGAAGGCTAATGTTGGTTATAAAATGTAGAAATCAAGTATGAGAATGGCTTTTGATGATTTGAGAAAAATTGCATTTGTGAAGAGAGAGCTAGTGGATGACTAGTTTCTTGCCTTAGCCAATTTCGAGGGTGAAAGATTCCCATCCAAGTTGGTGTTTGGAGAGGCCACTCAGGTATTTCATGGTGCTTTAATGGAGTTTGTATTTGCAGGTAGCAGCTACAGGAAGTTTCATGGTTTGGTTTAGTGCAGCACTTTCTCTCCACCGTTTCCAGTTTTGAAGGCATATTCGTGCTCCTTGAGGGAGGGCGTTTTTGGTGAGCACTTGTGCTTCTTGAGAGAGATTCTCATTATATATTTATGATTTTAATAGCTTCATATCCTCTGTTATTGATATTCAGAAAGTATCAGGTCGAAATACCCACTGGTTGTATGCAAAACTATTGATTAATGAGCAAACAATGTCCATTTCCCCAATGCATTGATGTATGACACTATAATGTTGATTATTTCGAATGGATGGATGATTATCTGATATATTTGTGATCAATATACTACCATGGATGTCTTATACAAGTTTCATGTACTGTACTTGAGCATTTGAAGCATTTTTACTCAGTTTAGTTGTATTGGGAGGTGAAATAGTGCCATTTCCCCAAGGGTCGAATTGGGGGTTTTTGCTGTTGAATGTGAGAGAGTTATAACAGTAGTAAAAATCAATTAATGGTGCATATGAGACCTTAATCACATACTTAACACATTATATACCTCTGTTCATAAATTTGTGGGATTTTGGAGGCATTTGGAAGGCCATTTGTAGTGTTACCCAGGGGGGATTTGATGCACAAATTACTAGTCAAAATTACATATATTGATCAGAATACAAATCAAGTTTGCAGCAGTATTTGTAGGGCCATAAAAAATCCTTGAACCTTATATTCAAGTCTAAATACCATTCATACACTCCTACAGAATATATGGGAGCATTTGGGTTGATTTGGAGGTCAAAACAGTAAAACTAGTCAAAGGTCGAAATTGGAAAAAAAAGTGGAAAATTGGGCATTTTAATAAAATTTGAAAATGGGATATTACAAAGTCCTTCATCTTGAACTCGGTAGCAAGCTTCCTCTTGGTATCAACAATCAATCCATCCTCTCCTGTTACAACAGGTCATCCAAATATGAGAGTAGTATCACAGGATTTCCTTCTTCAACCTTGTAGTAAAGGTTGGATTCTGCTTTACTCTTAGTAAAGCCCAAACTAGATAGAAAGTTGTCTATCCTACCATACCAAGTTCTAGGAGCTTGCTTCAATCCATACAAGGATTTCTTTAGTCTGCACACATATGAATCCCTGTCATGTGTCTCAAAACCAAGTGGATTCTCCACATACACTTCCTCCTTGACTATACCATTCAAGAAAGCTGTCTTGACATTCATCTGGTGTATCTTCCATTTCATCATTGCAGCTAGAGCAAGTACTAATTTGATGGAAGTGTATTTGGCTATAGCTGAAAAAGTCTCTTCATAGTCTATCCCCTCTTTCTGGGAGAAGCCACGAGCTACAAATCTCGCTTTTTATTTATCTATGATACCAACTGCAGCATGCTTGATATTGTAGATCCATTTGGAAGTCACAACAGACTTCCCTTTGGGTCTTGGGACTGCATCCCAAACATCATTCTTCATGATTAACGGATCATGGCATTCTTCCATTACTTCATCCCAGATCCTGGGAACTTCAATATATTCAATAGATATCTTTGTTGTTGGAACAAATTTTGTAGTCCTTCTTTTGTAGGTGAAGGTATATGATCTTTCCTAGACAAAACAAGTTAAATTGCATGACTAGAAACATCTCATAGTTTTTAGAACAAATTCTTACACATAAAGAAATATGTCATACAGTCATGCAATTATTTTAGCCAATGCTTCAATACAACATTCATCCATATCCTGTAACTTTCTAAATGCCTTCCAATCTCTACCAGAACATTGTTAAGAGTTTTGCATTACTCTCAACATGTCAGTAAAGAGGTTTAATTCTAGATAAGTAGCAATGGAATGTTGTACAGTGCCATATGCCACTTACCCATTACATGCACATTAGTAGTATGTTGTTCATTAATTCAATTATTATAATATGCCAAAATATACAGCCTAATTCTAGGAACATCAGTATATACATCATTGAACAATATTATTTAAACAATCAAATATGCAAGAAATGATAATTCAAATACTTATCTTTGTTTGTTTGTTGGGTTGACTCCCTCTTAGTCTTTGCTTCCTTTCTACAATTCCATTCTGATGTGAGAAGTGGTTGACTCCCTCTGAATGTCTTCATCCTTGCAGAAACTACTGGAGTGTGCTAACTCTTGATCTTTGCTTCCTGGATTACCTGTCCTTGAACTTATATCCATCCTCGATCACTATGCATGTTTACTAGTATCATTATTGTGTTACCATTGAGATCTCATACATAATCATACATTCATTAGTATAATCTCAATACTATCAAAACACAATAATCTTAAACATGTATAGTTATGATTATTTCAAACACAAATAATAAGCATTAGCATTCAATGTTTTAGGGAAGACTTCTCTTACTCATGCATATTCATATTTGACCAAAGGAATTTTCTGGTTAGTCACATCATCAATCAAGGTAAGATACATAATATGCATAAACCCTTGATTACTTAGATTTCTAACTTCATGAATAATCATTATCAACAATACAATAGTATAAGATCCTAACACAAGGTAGGATTCTAGCTTGATATAGGAAAAACATACCTGGATTAATATGTTAGTTGGTTATGTCTGACATACCCACATGATGTCTTCTTGTTCTCTTAAATGGCTTGTGCTAGTAACTTGCATATCTCATAGGTTAATCATTATGGAACCAAGTTAGACATACCTCATAAGTAGATATTCTATGTGATCCATGACAATGGATGAATCTTTGTCTTCATGTCACCATGGTCATATGTTCTTGAACTAGAACACGATTTGTCTTTCTTGATGTACCTTTCATGTTAGCAGACAACATATACCTCATGCAACACCACAAAGCATTAGTGCAATCATAAGTGTCAAAACCCCAATCAATGAATATCTGCATTCATAATTTTATTAAGGTGATACGACAAGTCTAAAGTTAATCAAGATTGTACTAACCTTAATGAAGACAAACATACCATAAACTTAATCATGAACAAATCTTGAAACATACCTGGATAAGTCATACCTATCGAAGTTGCTTGTAATTTTCTTATGTAAGGTCTTAGCCTCATCTCCCTCTGAAACAGGAACTTCTTCACTTATGCATGTGACCAAACGATTCTCTTCTAGGATTGACCCAATCCACTTGATTTGCAGAAACTGGATCTGGAGCTGGATTAGGGTTTGTCAAAGAAACCCTAAAAATTCAAACTTTGAATTTCAAAATTCTGAAAGGATAGAAGGAAGCACCTTGATGAGCTAATCAAGCTAGTATACTCAGAATTTGAAAACTGCAAAGTTTCACGCTCAAAATTTCCTTTGAAACTTTCAGATCTTCTAGACAGGATCCTGAAATAGGGTTTAATAAAGCCCACCCTTCTGCCCAACCAAAAGGTTCAAACCAAAGCTCTAAACTTTTATTTTTCTGATGAGCTTCTAGCTATGGTCACACACTTCAGAAATTCCAACTTTTGTAGAAGCCCTAATTTTCCACCTTTTTGATCAAAGTCCGGAACTAGGGTTTGATCAAGCCCGACCTTCTACCCAACCAAAAAATTTGATCTTGGTCTCTAAATTTTTATTTTGGTGATTAGCATTCAGCCATGGTTTCTTATTACAAAAATACCAACTTTCTCTGAAACCCTAATTCCCGTAGCCATGAATGAAGGTGATCAAAATCCAATTCTGTTTTGATAGAAATATGCACCTGATTGTTTTACGTGTAACTTCAAAATTATGAATCCACAGTGTCTGAAACCTCTACCTATCATAGTTTGACTTGTCATATTTCTAACCCCACAGTTCTGACCTCAATTGGATTCTCTGAGAGAGAGTTATGCCAAGTGTCGCAACATGACCTATTTATGGGATAAAACAGGAGAATGAACTTGTACGGAGTACCACATGTCACTGGTTAACTTTCGGCCTCTGAATCTTTGTCCTGTGTAATTACAGTCTATTCCCTACCTGTCACTTTTTATGAAATTTAATTTGGAGCTTCCTATCCCAAGTTATGACCTTTTTACCTAGGTCACCTGTTTATGAATCGAATCTGGAAGAAGCAGAAACCCTAGATTGTACAGATAATAAAACACAAAGTACAACGAATTAGAAGTTTTCCTTTGGACATAACGTACATGGGGATCTGATCTTCAACTTGTAAAATTTTCCGATCCAAAAAATTCTCCAAAATGGATTTATAGTGAAATTTCTACGATGACTGCTTTTTGCTATATCAAGCCCTAGCATTGCAAGTGCAACAAGTGTCATACATGCCATACCATGCCTTCTTTCAAGCTAGCTCTGATACCATGTTATTTTTTCAGAATTTTTAATTTGATCTAAGATCTTAACTGAGAGAATAACATGTACAACATATCAATCATGGACACAATAATGCAAGCACACAAGAGACACAGAGTTTCACCGGGGAAAACCAAGAAGGTGAAAAACCCTGCAACTTCCTCAGAGATAGATAGCACAATGATACAACCGAAGTACAAGAGATAGTCTTCTCCTAGAAGCTGATCCTCCTCCTCACATGTGTGCCACTTTCTAAGAGAGATAGAATTCAGTAATGAGTGATGAAATAGAGATCTCCCGATCTCTATTTATACTTGTCCTGTCCTGTCCAATAAACTAATGGGGCCGACTTGTCTAGCTTACCCTAATAACCCATGGTTAACTTAATCCGGGCCGACCCCACTCTTGGTGGTCTAATAAACCATTTAACCACATGACTCATACAAGGACGACCCCATCAAGGTGGTCTAATAACCCATCAAGTATAAATGACGACACTTCCGTATAGAGGAACAATAACATCTCTATAGGAATACAAACACATGGGTAAAATAAATTCTGAAGTTACATATACATTAACAATGTTGTCTTAGCATGACTATTGAGTGAAACCATGGATGTGAGTGAGCCCATCTAGTTCCTCCTTAGTGGATACACAACCCAGCTTGGGGATGGTCTCTCAGCTGAAACAATACAGGCTAGACATAGACCTATGGTTGGGTAGAACATTGCTTTCACATAGCCAGTTGTTGGACAATTTCATCTTAAAGATAAGTATTCTCTGTGGTTTAAATTATTATCATTTTCTGTTATGTTCTACATGTTTAATTATTCATGTTAATTGAATGATATGGTTATCTTAAGCTAGTTGGCATGAATCCCGTGCATAGCATGGGAATGCGAGTGATTATTGTATGATTGTTTCATTATTCTGCCTGGAAGAAATAGGCTGATGTATTCTTTTCTGCGTGTGTGTTATTATGGTTATTCCATTGTGTTTATATTGAGTATGATTCTGCACTGCATTTCAAGATAAGTATTCATGTGGTTTGAGTTATGTTAATCCCGTGCTCTGCAATGATTTAATTAATGACCGTTGTTTATATGTTGAATGCATGATGAAATGGTGTGTGGATAGTGTGTAATTCCAATTTGTTTATCAAGAATGATCTGCACGCATAAGTTTTTAATTGCTTTGATTTTTCTTACTAATGACTGGGGTTGAGATTGTCAAATAAGCCCAGTATGTTTGGTCATGTCCTCTCCCTTGCAACGGATCGACGGGAGGGGACGTGACAATAATGATGACAATTTGTGAGCCTAAAAAGGAAACATGTGGCCAACTACCTATTCTAACACCCAGGAAAGTATAAAAATGAATAATAACTTATATCGTAAGTATAGATGGGGGTTTAATATTATAACACAACCCCTAAATCTTGAATTAGAGTGACTAAAATCTGATTAGGTCCCAAGCAATAAGGATTATGGTCACCCCATTACAATTATTATGCCCATGTAAAATGAGGAAAAATGGAAAATATCAAGGGAATAAAACTCTCCCTCAAAAATGGACATGTGCACACCAAAACTTACTGCTACTCCAAACTCAACTAGGTGTGAACTTGATTAGATGTGTGGAGCCATATTCCTCTTGGGAAAAAGTGGTCATGCTCCAAAAACATGTGCTAGAATTCTCAATCAATGGATGCAAGCGAATCTGGAAGCTCTTTCAAATTTCTCTTTGAACCAAACTTGATCAGAACAAATCCATGAATATGTATGACATTTTGGAACTTGAATTTCGAACCACATGAGGAATAATCATCTCAAATCAGATCTGATTTCTCTTGAAACTAGAACTTCTTATCAGTGGAATTTCAATCAGCTCCAAGAATTTATAGATGGTCCCTTGAATTCATGATCAGATCAGGACGAAATGTAGAGACTTGAAACATCAAATCCAAAGTAGTAGAGTTGTAATCAGCTCCAAGATTAAGTAGATGGTTCCTTATGATATCCTTTGAACCAATATGGGTGAGATTACAACAAAAATCACCAAAATATTCCTGATACTTGAACCCAAGCAAATGGTAGTGTCCTCCATATTTAGTGCAACTATGATAACATGTGCCAATGATCAAATAGAAGTACATAGGAAGGATGTGATCAAGGAGAGTGAATGCATCACCTGGAAAATATGACCTTAACTCCAAAGCATTCAACAGATCATCGTTCTACACAACAGTAGGATCATGTGAAATAGGGGATTAAAAAGCCTCTTCAAATTCTAGAGCATCATCTGGCTTATCTTGCTCAGAATTGAGAATATAAGAATCATGAGAGAACATGTGAGAATGAATGGAAATCTCTTCAAAAAAATTAGATCTATCACTTGTATATTCTAGTTGGAGGAGCCTCATTAACTGGCCGGCTAGGTCCCCCGACTGACCACTGTTGGGTCGTTCCTATGGAAATAGTCGGTCGATTAAGCCGACATAACTACTTTTGTAACTAAATAATTGAATTTAAAATAGTATATATAGGCCAGTGAGGCATGATTGAAGTAGAATACCATTACTTTGTACATATTTTGGATTTGATATAACATAATTGTTGTTGTTGTTCCCTTTAATTTGGTATCTTCTATTGTATAATGATCTAAATTCATTATATTCTATATTTATGTTGTTTATATTCCATGTAATCCATTAGATTACAACATTGGTTTTGTTGTCGGTTATACTATCGGGATTCGAAGATGAGTGCATCTGCCTAAAATGATAAGTGAATAAGATATCAAAGAATGTTGGAAAAGGAAAGTAACAAATTACATTCAAAACTATGCTAGGAGAAACAAATTGTCGATGACACAAGCCCAAGAAAAATTCTCTATAAAAATGCACTAGACGTTTATTGAATCCATTCCACATGAATTGAAGAAGTTGATTGACTACGTTAATGAGAAAAATAAACCTATTAAATGAAAGGTTTCTAATCACAAAATCACCAATGGCAAATGAAAAAACCTGTATGGATGGATAGACAGCATATGCGACAAATTCTTTTGAGAACAAGCTATTGAAGAAATAACTTCCATCGTTGACATTAAGAAATAATTTTACGATGACCTCCACGAATCATTCTTCGTTACCATACCAAATTTGTTATTTAAATTTCCGATTGAACATGGATTCAGCCATATAGTCTAAGCACTACCACTATTGGAGCCACTAGTAAATTCAAATTGGGAACATAAGCATAAAGGCTGGGAACGTTTCATTCAAGAACGCCAATGCGAATATTTCCTCAGCAAATGAGCTGACCATTTGAGACTGTCTTCATCGTCCTGTAGTCGGGTCAGTGATGGGGGAGCCACTGATCATGTGAAATAAGTGGATAGATATATGACTATAGTCAATGATGAGAAAAAAAATATGAATATTTCCAAGACGAATAGTCCACTTTGACGAGAGAGAAATATATCTAGTTATAATCCATCTTCAGATATTCAAAAGATCGAAAGAGAAAAAAATATCAAGAGACAAGAGGAACTTAAAGTCATCAAGAGTACACTGAGGGGGAAAATAATTATGAAGGACCCAAAAATAAGAGCCGAGCTTCCAAAAGACCTGGATAAGTCGAGGAAACGTTTGCTAGAGAATGAAGAAGGTAAGGGTCTGACGCCAGTAGGATCTCCATGGTCGATGAAACTAGCCTTACAGTTGAAGATTGCAATATTTGACATAATGAATCCTATGTCTGTTATATCGGGGCTTATATCAAATGGACCTAGTGTTAGAGAAATTGTCGAATGTGACTTGGGGCTTAGACTGGGTGCCAGTGTCATTTACATTCATCTTGACAAATATGGACATATTTTGGATCGACTGATGATATTAAGACTTGAACGTGGGAATTGGATCACTTTTACTCCAGAATGTAGAAATAAATGTTTCAATCTCTTCGACTCTGAATGTGTGGAGGTACTCAGCCTGCCAACTATATTATCGATTCAAGAACCTATCCAATTGAAAGTCTGACCTATCGGTGAAGAGTTTGTCAAAAAAGTTAAGTTGTCCTGGGAATCGTCATCGTTCCATATAGTAATTCAGTCTTCATCCAATAGGTCGTCATCATTATCTTCATAGTCATAATTGTCGTCACCATTGTATAGTTAGGTAACAATAATCATTTTAGTAATATGGATTATCCCACTCAAATAAATTGTCCTATATATGAGGGGGATGAAGATCCTGAGAAGCATTGGTTTATATGTGAAGAAGTATGGAAAGCTAAGGACATTACAAATGAAAAATTACAAATCATAATGTTTATAGGAGGTCTCTAAGATAGAGCATTAAGATGGTACATGAACCTCACTGAAAGTGGCCCAAAGATGAAGCAATAAATTAAGAAGAACTTTTTTGAATTCTAAATAATCCAAGACAAAAGACATCTAGATGCACAAAAGCTTAAGAATATAACACAAAGAATTGGATGATCTGTTCGGGAGTATGTGAAAAGATTCGAATATATCCATAATCAAATGTCATCCAAGATGGAAGAATCCATCCTTATAAAATGGTTTGTAGCTGGCCCACTACCTCGAATCCAAATGACATTGACTATGTATGATTTTAATACATATGATGATGCTCTAATGAAAGAAGAAAAAGGAGAATCAAGTACCAAACATTCAAGGGGACTGTCAGACAGATGAGTTGAAAAAATGCTTAAATAGATGCAGTAGTCATTACAACAGCTGGCGTTTAGGCATAATGATTTATGGTGCACCAATTGTTTGACTGAAGGTCACACGTGTCACATCTCTTCCCATCGAAGCAATGCAAGGGAGGGAACATGACTACACTTCTGGGACTTTTTACCAAAACTCATCCCATTTCATCAAATTCATATAAATAAAAACACTTGTGCACGTGTATAATTCAAATAAACACAGTAGAAGCAAGATCCACTACATGCATATCTAGCATGCATTGATTTTTCATAAACATAAAATTCAATAATTAAATAACATTGTAGATTTTAATACACATAAAGAATATACTTATCGTGATGTAATGTTGTCCCAATAAACTAGCTATGCAACTGCAACGTTTCACCCAGACATAGGCCAATTGTTTTCATCAATCTCTCAACCCAATTGCCACCCCCGAGCTGGTCATGATTCCTACAAGTAAAAGGGTACACTCAAGCCCATGCAAAGCAAAAGGGAACATAACACCTAAGTCAAGCTATTCCACAACTTGGTTTATCAAGCCAAGGTGGAACCTCTTCATTTATAGATTCTTGCACTCAAGCTCAAGCCAAAGAAATGGATACCCATAACTCATACCCCAGCATACTCTTTCTACACACTGCAAGCACAATTATTGGGAATGGTGTTGGGCACGGCCCAAGTGGATGCAGTTTTGATTTCGTAGTCTAAGTCAAGGACGTTTTGATGGTAGAAGTACAAGTTAGGAGAGGCCTAACATCAGCCTATTTTGGGAGAAACAACTCTGCAATTCCTGGGATCATGGTGTGGAGTGAAGCGAAGTGACAGGTAAGGACCTGTCCCCTTAGTAAATGTGAAGTACTAAGGATTGGTGAAGTAGTTGGAGAAGTTAAGGAAGAAGCGACGGACTATCGGGTTGCAGGTATCAGAAGTAAAGAGATAGGATGGTGCAAATGACATGCCATGGTACAATCAGCGTCACGCGGTCAGAGCAAGTGGCTATCAGAAGAGTGTCAGAGCCAAGGAAGCGATGCAAAGGACGACCGAGGACACCAAAGTAGCTAAGAAGTTATGGAGAAGTATGGTTAATAGGGTAACTGCGTTGCTTTGGGGGCTTTAAGGGTATTATGGGCTTTCGGCCCATAACTATTGTAAATATGTGACCTTCAGGACAGTTTATATAAGGGGAAATTTGGTATAGGGAAGGGCTGGTATGGTTTGTTGTCTGAGTCGATTATTGCTGAATATTGTAAGACATTGTAAGAGAGAAATAGGTCTGTAGTTGTGTGCACAGAGACCCATTGTAGAGAAGATTCTACAGCTATGTTCACATACTATAATTGTTGACCCTTCCCATTAATATAAACAATAGTTCCCGTGGATGTAGCTCCGATATTGGGGGTGAACCACGTAAATACTTGTGTTCTGTGATTGAATCTGTGATATTACTTATGTTTATGTTTATGTATGCTCATACTTTTATATGAATTTCCACATGTATGGTTGATGAGAATAATATTTTAACTATTGAACACATATAACTGAATATGCAAGTAATTCTGAATATGAGGAATGCACAGTTGCATAGGTAACACTAAATCATCAAATTATGTAAAGTGTGAAACTGCCTAGATGTGTAAGCCCAAAGTTGCGCTGTTGTAGTGCATTGTGGTTATTACGAGGTGCGAAGTCACATACGTGCACAGTATTATTAGAGGTATATGCGAAGAAAGGATAAATTTTCCACAACCAATCCCATAACCGCGCATCACCTGATTACAGAAAATTGCTTCTGTAATGCCCCATAACTTCTCCTCGGGTGAGATCTCATCCTGCTCATAGGTTGTTTTCGAAAGGGCTGGTGAAAAGGGGTTTTGTTGGGTCTGAACTACATAGAACCCGAGTCAGTTAAGAAAAGATAAAGTTACATCCAACAAATGGTTTTGTTGTCAAGCTTGAACTGGTGATGTGATATGATAATTGGAATCCCGAGAAGACAGAGATAGAGAACTGGGTGATCAAGACAGGAAAGGAGTTTGCGAAGAAGGAAAACAGACATCTGTGCTTATCTACGGAATATTGGTTACAAAATACCTATTTTATGACATACACAGAATATTCTTCGCATGTTTCAGTTACGAGCTACATGAGTGGATATCAAGACTTGCAGAATTAAAAAACTGTGTTCAGCGTTGAGAACCTACAGAGTGGACTCCAGAGCTGATTCAGAGGCTTCAAAAGGTTGATAGCCCAATTTCAAGTGAATTAGACTTTTGGTTGGATAGCGTACTAGAATGCTATGTTACAAAATTTGTTGTGGAGACTCTAAATTCCTACAATGAAGAAGAAAGAGATTTCTTCAAAGGGTTCATAGGTAAGTACCTGAAAAATCTCAGTTTAAATATCAAAATGCTGTTAGCAGAAAAAGGTGTCTTAAGAATGAAATAAAATCCCTAGGAAGTTGAGTTTGTAATGTTCAGTAATATAGATAGTGACACTAAGGAAAATAGTGAAACCTTGAGAAGTGGCAAAAGATATAATCCTAGCACTAGAAAGAGGTCTCTTGAAGCTGAACCTTGCATACCCCTAGAAACAAAGTTAAGGGGTAATAGATATTCATGTCAGGGCAAGTCTAATAGAGAAATAGAGCTTAGAACGAAAAGCTATCTGCCTATCACTCCGCAGAAACCTCTTGTTGACAAAAGGAACACTACTATTTTGCAGAACACTAGTAGAAGTAACAGTGCAAGAGTTAATACTCAAAATCACCCAAGTAGTAGCATACGTAATCCATATCAGAATACTACACCTCGTAGAAGAAGGATGACAGATGACATTAAGTTGTCAATCTTTAAAGGAACTGGTTTAGAAGACCCAAAGCAACACTGGTTTCTCTGTGAAGAAAAGTGGAATGTTAAGAAAGTACATAATGATGACATAAGAAAAGCTTGGTAGATTACTAGATTCCAAGACAAAGCCTTGACATGGTTCATGAAATATTCTGGTGGTCATAATAGAACACTAGTAAAGATCAGAACAACGTTGATAAGAGAGTTTAAGAAACCTAATTCAGAATCTCAGTGCATCACAAAATTAAAACAAATCAAACAAAATCCCAATGAGACTATATGGGAGTTTGATCAGAAATTTAAAGCACTCTTGGATCAAGTAAGTTTTGACATGCCACTGCAACAGCATCAAGAATGGTTCATAGATCCATTTTTCCCCATACCAGATTACCACCTATGCAACAGAAGGTTACTTCGCAAAAAAAGGCATTATAAATTGTGGTGAAACTAGAGGCTTCACCCATAGGAGAAACTAGCGCACGGATGGTTCAGATATAGACCCAGCTAGAAAACTTGACATTACATCTACAAGACATGAAGAAAAGAAAGGTGTTGGAAGGTGGTGTGGTAAGGTAGCATCGTAGCATCACGGGTGCTGTGACAAGTCAGAAGATGTCGTGGAAGGTGGAAACCTGGGTGCAAAGGAAAATATTTTATGTATTTTAAGACGGTTGGACCGCAGCATGTGGGTTTTGGGTCATTTATACCATATGTTATGTAATTTTGGGTCAATTGTACCGCAGTATGTGGGTTTTTGGGTCATTTGGACCATGTCAGTTAGATGTTGGGTCATTTACTCAAAGTGTTGGTTAGGATGTTGTTAGTAAGGGGGGGTATGCAATGTAAAGGAGGAAGCCTATTTATAGTCATAGAGTCATATGTGTTAGAGATGGAAGAGATAACCTGAATAGAAGAAGAATGTAAATGGAGATCTGATCTTGATATGCATTTGAGTTATCTATGAGATCTGTGTTTTTGTGGATATATTGTATCTGGGTTTGTTGAGTTAATATGACATGACAGATCTATTTTGTGAAATCCCTGTGTACTTTCTTATGGTAATGCATGTTGCGATATATGACTAATGCTATGTTTTCTTGCTGTAATTAATGCTTTACTGTTATACTTGCTGCGATGAATGTTTCTGTTGAATGACGCTATGGATACAATGATGTCGAAGTTAAATGCATAGATCTATTTTCTGAATGTCGCAATAATTATAAGTGATTGTTGCCACAAAAATCCTCCTTCATTTGGCGGAAACATGGTTCTGTCGACTCTCCCTTGAACATCTCGAGTGAGACCTCATCTACTCTGCAGTTGTTGGCGGATGGGGTTAACCTTGTCTAGGCCGGTGCTCAGGGAGATCACGGTGGGTTGGATGTCGACAGTGAGTGGAACTCCTGTTGAATGGGTTTGAGTCAACAAATGGTTCCATTGCCAGGACCGTGTACGAAGTGAAAGGAGGATATGTTGTGGCATCCGACACAAACAGAGATACAAAGTTGGTTTGATCAGAAGTTGCAGGAATTTGCTGAAGAAGAAAGTCAAAACACTCGACTGACAGTAGATCAGTGGGTGGGAAGATATATTCATGACGGTCCGCACGAATGGTTTTTCTATGAATTTCAAGCCATTTTGTATGAGTGGTTGACGAAGTTGACCTTCCAGAAGAGGAACTTCCAAGGTGGTGAACCGATGACCTGGACCTCGAAGCTGATCCAAGAACTGTAGGAAGTCAAAAACAAAGCGTTGCGGGCTGTCGGAGTGTGGCTTGATAGCACCTTGGAAGGGTATATCACTGAATTTGTGGTTGATATGAAAAAGTCTTATAGTGAAGATAAAAGATATTTCTTCCACGAACCTCAGGGAAGGTTTCTGTCGTCACTCAAACTGTCCATTAAGATGCTTATTTGCATGAAAGGTATATTGAAGATGCATCTAGATCAGTCAACAGTCTGGTGGGCGGAGGCCGTGGGTATCGCGACAGCAAGGGGGGCGGTAAATGGAATGAAAATGGGTAGATGAGTGCAGGTCATGACTAGACTGTGAGCAAAGTCGAGGAAGAGAGTGGTCTTACAAGGGGAGGAGCGAGGTTTCGATAGGGAAAGAGGCAGAGGATAGGAGAAGGTCTTGATGTGATTGAACCGCAAGATTCATGAAGGAAGACCACACAGGACGAAGCGACCTCACAGTCCGAACACGAACAACTAGGCTATGCCTAGGATAGAGGCAGGACCAAACCCCAGTAGCAATGTACCCACACCTCCACTCACTATCTTTCAACCAATGAGAAACACAAATTTGACTCCACCGGGTCAACAAAACTTGATTTCTACTAGTTCAGCGACTGCAGGAAGGAATCCCAAGATGTTAAGTTGCCATTGTTCCACGGGAAAGGGATAGATAACCCTGAGCAGTACTGGTTTTTATGTGAAGTAGTATGGACTGTAAAATAGATCACTGATGATAATGCTAAGAAAGGACAGTTAGCGACAACTCTACAAGGTCGCGCATTAGATTGGTTTATGAAGTTTTTTCTAGTCCCTACAATAGCTGCAGAAAAGACGCTAGATGATATCAGGGATGGATTGATTGCAGAATTCAGAAAACCCAAGTCCGAAGCGCAGTATGTTACAGAATTGAAAGAAATTAAGCAGTATCCCAATGAAACAGTGTGGGATTTTGACCAACGGTTTAAGATGTTGATGGTGAGGGTTAGTTTTGATATGAGCCCTGTCCAACAAAAAGAATGGTTCATCGCATCACTTTTTCCACACATTCGACTACCACTGATGCAACAGAACATTATGATGCCCAATGAAGCTCTGGAGATTGCAATGCGGTTGGAGGCATTACCAATTGGTGAAAATGCAACTAGGATGTCATCGATACAGACACAGCTGGCTAACTTGACCATACAGCTACAAGATTTGAAGAAGGGCAAGGAGCAGCGTGAAGAAGTATGGTGTATGTGATGTCGAGGAGAAGGGAATACTAAGAACAATTGCTTTGAATTCCGCAACTATTTGGTTTCAGGAGCACCAAACCCGTTGAATGGTGGTGGAATGCCTTGGTGTCACGTTTGTCAGGTATATGGACACCGCCATGAGGAATGTCCATACATGCAGAAGATGGTCACCAAACCGATGAATTTGTATTGCACATTCTGTAAATCTGTGGGACATGACTACAAAGATTTTCAGGAATATGGGTTGCTTCATGAGAGAACATACAATGCATTCTATGTAAAGGACAATTAGCGTTCCATACAACAACTGTAACCGCAGCCTTGGGTAGCCCAACTGCTACCTCAACCACAGGTACAGTTTCTACTGCAGCACCAACCACAGTAGTTTATGCCGCAATATGCTCCGATGCAAATGGCTCCACAATAGCCACAGTACGTTCAACAACCGCAGTATGCACAGCAAGGGAAAGGCATGCAACTAGATCCGATGCAACAACAGTACAACCAACCACAGTAACAACAGCAGGGTGGATATCGTGGAGGATTCTGGGGTGGACACGACGAAGGATTTGGTCGCGGAGGAGGATGAGGAGGTCACAGACCTGTTTAGTGTTATCACTGTGCGGTATGGGGGCACTATCAGAGCGATTTCCCATTATTGCAGATGCAGTGTATGTTTTGTTTAGTTACACATCATACAGTGGAGAACTACCCACAGTTGATTACGCGATTGTAGTCAGGAAACGTTCCACAGTTGCAGAATCAAAATCAGGTGCAGTAGTCGGTACAGAATCAAGTACAACAACCAATGTAGAACCAAAACCAACGCCCAAATTTGAATGCTAATCCAAATGTGAACCAACCAGGGAACCCACCACTGAACCAGAATTAGGGTGCGAGTGTTGCAACAATTTTTGCGGAGCCAAGGCCGCGGGATGCGACAGTCACAATCATCACACGGGGGGGTGTAGCAACAGGAGGGGATAGCTCACAACCGCTCATTCGATTAGCCTGGAAGAAGAAGGTCTCATTTGACATTGAGTCCAAACGCGATACATTCTTTCAAGAGCGTCATATGATGGACCAGGATCGTGGTAAATCTATCATTTGCGACATGCCCTTGTTTTTCTACTTCAGAGGCAGGTCCATCGGCACCGTATGGAACCTTGTAGAAGTTTTTTGAGAGTCATTTATTTTTAGCAAGAGATCTTGTGGCCCTTGCTGAGATTGAGGGATTGCTGCAACATCCAGCTAGGGGATGGCATGAGTTCGCAGTAAACTCCTTACCTCGGTGGAAGACCGGCAAGGAGATGGGAATGAACATACAAATTGGGGACTATGATTTTGATTTAGTTATTCTGGATCTTGGTTCGGATGTCAACATCTTAACCAAGTAGGCATGGTAGAAAATGGGGAGCCCCCCATTGAGCTGGTCTCTGGTACAACTCCGGTTAGATAATCACGCTAAAGTGACACTGATTGGGAGAGTTCCATGCCTGGTGGTGGACATTGAGGGAATGAAGACTTATGCCAAGTTCGATGTCATCGAAGTAGTTGAAGGGGGAAGATCGTATCCCGAATTGTTGGGAATGGGATGGGCTAATGATAGTGGAGTGGTAATCAACTTCAAGTGGCGGATGATGACTTTTGAAAACCATGATCTCAGAGTTATCGCCCCGTTGGATCTGACTGAAGGCCGCAGATACATTGAGCTAGTAAAGGATGAAGATCCCAGTGGATGGGACCATGCATTCAACATCTCCGAAGACTATATTCATCCGATTGCCAACGGTGAGCTGGGATGGCACAGTGACAGCTCTGCATCTTCCGACTCTGATGAGGCATTAGAACATTGGCAGAACCACTTGCAAGAGGTGACGTTCCACAAGTGTGGGTTAGTCACGCAATCATTATGCCGCGTTGCAACTGAAATGGTTACACTTCCAGTATATGAGGGGCTTCCTGGTTTGTACGACTTTCTCACAGAGTTCGAGCACAGAGTTTTAGAACCCCAACGACTGTTGGCATTAGAAGAAGCACTGAAGGATGCTCCCGCATGCTGGTGGGAAACACACAAGAAATAAATTAATGGATGGTCGCAATGCAGGATATTGATGATGGTTCGTTTTGGTGATACCAAGGTTTACCACACAGGGAAATATGATGGTCAGAATAATCATCGAATTCATTTGAGGGAGTATCAAACATTATGGGCATCGCGACCGCGAGATGAGTGGGTCCATGCCTTTATCCATACTTTAGATGAGATGTCGTGATCATGGTATACTGCAGCCGAGTTGCGAGGAGAAATTACCACTTGGGTGGAGTTGATGGTATGCTTCACTTATAATGCTTTGCAGCTCATTTGCAATGTGGTTCTAAAGGTTGTTCTAGTGGCTTATCCTGTGGATCCGCATGCGCACTACCAGATGCAATCCATGATGAAATGTTACAATATCACCGGTGGGCCCAAATATGGTGATGATCCGTGGAATGTCAATATTCATGAGTCTGAAGGAATTTGCGATGTGGTAGCACCTGATGAGCCAAGTGATCCGATCAGCTAGCCCTTAAAGCTCTGTAAGATTAATATTGGGATGGAGGCAACTCTCAAGTTCGCGAATGTTGGAGATTATTGGGATGATGAGATGATGGGAAAGGTCACCGATTTGCTGCATGAATTCCAAGACCTCTTTCCTATGAAGTTTTCTAAGATGAAAGGCATTTTGGGAGATTTAGGAGAGATGAAGATCCCATTGAAACCAGACACTAAACCGTTTAAGAAACGACCCTACCGACTAAATCCACGACATAAGGAGAGGGTCAAGGTAGAACTTGACCGCATGTTGGATGATGGTATCATGGAACCGGTTGAAGAGTCAGAATGGATCAATCCTATAGTGGTGCAGGACAAGAAGCCTGGCGAGGTGCGCATTTGTTTCGACTTGTGGAAGTTGAATGATGCTTGCTTGCATGATCCCTTTTTGACCCCATTTACTAATGAAGTACTCGAAGGTGTGGGTGGCTAGGAGATGCATTCTATTACGGATGGGTTTTCGGGCTATTATCAGATTCTCATTGCCAAAGAAGACTGCCACAATATGACTTTTGTGACAGAATGGGGCTGTTTTCAGTATAACATGATGTCGTTTGGGTTGAAGAATGCACCTACGATCTTCTTGCGGGTTGTTGTTGTCGTGTTCGGGGATTTCATTCAGAATATTTTGTAGGTATACATGGATGATTGGATAGTATATGGTTTGGTCCATGATCATCTAGCCAATCTGGCTGATGTTGGAGTGTTGCCGACAGCATCAGATATCGCTGAATTTGAAGAAGTGTATATTTTGTGCACCATTTGGGATATTGTTGGTTCACATTGTGTACAAACAAGGGTTGTTAGTCGATCCAACAAATATTGCGCTCATTTTGTGCTTAACACTACCGACTAACGTTAAGCAATTGAGGGCGATGTTGGGACATAATGGGTACTATTGCAAGTTCATCATAGCTTATGTAGCGATCACCACCCCTATGGAGAAGTTACTCAAGAAAGATGCAGTATTTCAATGGATCCCTGAATGTCAGGATAGCTTTGAAACGCTGAAGGCAAAGATTGCTTTGGCACTGATATTAGTATTTCCGGACTGGAGTAACGAATATCATGTCCATGTTAATGCATCATCGATTGCACTAGGTGTGGTGCTAGCACAACCAAGAGAGGGGGATCTCGATCACCCTATTGCTTTTCCAAGTCGGAAGCTTCCATCTGTAGAAAGGAGCTACACCACTACCGAGAGGGAAGGCTTGGATATGGTCTATGTGTTGTAGAAGTTTTGACACTACTTATTTGGAGGACATTTTAAGATGTTCATAGACCACTGGGCATTGAAATACCTGGTCAATAAGCCTGTGTTGGGGGGGAAGATAGGTTGATGACTACTTTTTCAGGAGTTCAATTTTGAAGTGATTATGAAGCCAGGGCGGTTGAATGCTTTCTCTGATCATCTATCACGGATTGATACATGAGAGGAGCCAACTAACATTGAATACGGGTTTCCTGATGCACAACTGTTTAAGGTTGAAGTAGCCGATGGCTATTTTGAAGACATCATTCAGTTTCTCGCGATAGGTACTGCACCAGAAGAATTCACCATTAGTCAGAAGAAGCAGTTGGTAGTTAAGGTTGCATATTTCCAGCTAATCGCAGGAGAGTTATACAATATGGGCGCATATGAGATATTGCGATGGTGTGTCTTTCCGCATGAGAAAGCGTAGATCTTGTTAGAAGCACATGTAGGAGTGGCTCGAGGGCACTATGGCGGGCGTGCGACTGCCAGGGAGGTTCTTCGTGCGGGGCGCTGGTGGCCCACGCTGCACAATGATGCGACTGACTATGTGCGGTCTTGCGATGTTTGTCAGAGAACCAGAAAGCCATTCAGGAGGGATGAGATGTCGTTGATGCCTCATCTAACACTGCAGCCATTCGACAAATGGGTAGTGGTTATTGTGGGACCAATCAATCCACCGAGGAAGCGCACTGGTGCAAGATACATCATCATGGCGACAGATTATTTGACAAGATGGGTGGAGGATGCACCATTTGTTCATTGTTCCTCGTCCATAGCTGCACATTTTTTGTTCGAAAACATTGTCACTCGCTTCGGCTGCCCCAAGATATTACTGAGTGATCAAGGAAGCCACTTTCTCAATCGCACCATCAGCGCATTGACAGAGGAAATATAGATACAACGTAAGAAGAGTACACCTCATCATCCACAAGAAAATGGTATGGTGGAAGTTTTCAACAAGATATTGGAGCATGCGTTGACAAAGGTGTGCAATGCGAACCGTGATGAATGGGATCTGAAAATCCTAGCAGTTTTGTGATTGTATCGCACCACGTGTAAAAGATTGACGGGATGGACAACATTCCAGCTAGTGTATGGACAAGAAGCGATTATGCCAATGGAGTACATCGTTCCCATTCTATGCATCGTGGAAGCGACAGGTATGGATGCAACAGTAGCATTAGAAGAACATCTAGCACAGTTAGCACAACTCGAGGAAGATTGCTTTATTGCAGGATTCCACCAAGGTGTGGAGAAGGATCACCCGAAGGCTTGGCATGATCGCCACATAAAAAACAAATAGTTTCAATAGGGTGACTTGGTGTTGTTGTATGATAGTAAGTTTGTGAAACATCCAGGAAAACTGCAGATGCATTGGGTTGGTCCATATCGCATCAGTAGCATCACTTCAGAAGGCGCAGTACAGTTGCAGCAATTGGATGGAGCGATGCTCCCAAAATTAATCAATGGAAGTAGGTTGAATCCCTACAGGTCGGGCTTCGAACAGCGCGATGCCTGATTCGCATCGAAAAAAAATCTTTTGCAGGTTGATCGGTGGCAAGTTTGCACACCGATAGGAGTAGAATGCACAAGCAAGGAGGCTTGTGCCACAAGTTAGGAGCAGTCTGAGAAAGTAGTAGGGTTGCGACCGGGTCAAATCAACAATAAATGCCAAAAGTTAAGATAGTTAATTAACGACGCTTGTTCAAATTATGGGCATTAATAACGGATCCGACCAATCGAATGACAGGATCGACGATGGATTTGGATCATTAATACATAATTTAGGCCGAGTTAATGCGGGATTTAGTGATGATTACGAAGGATTGGGTTGGATTCTATAAGAAAGGGTCGAAGGTGGTCGGAATCCACCAAGAGAATTCAGTTGTTAAGTGTGCACGATTTTGCATTGTTGAAGAGTGTTGTTATTGACTGTGGAGATAATTTGTGAGTTGGGAAAGGTTCAGTTGAACTTGTGGAGTACGGGTGTTGTGCGTCGACTTAGGATTGTGAGTGGAGTTGTTCTATCCTTTGAAGGTTCGGCGAGTTGAGTTAGGTATGCCAGAAGAGCTGGAGACAGTTTAAATCTAGAGTCTCCCATTTGTCCTGTTGCTATTGAAGAGGAAATCGATATCAAGGAGGAAGTTTCCAACATGCCAATTGGAGCATCAATTATCGCCAAGAAGTGTCAGGCAGGTCAGCATTCTGAGTCCCCATAGAGCAAGCGGCTGCTTAGATCATCCACTACAGCGGTGGAAGAGGTTCAAGTGTAGGTGGGATAGTCCAGTCATCGAATTGATGAGTCCGTTGCATGGGAGGAATTGTCTGCTATCGACATCCCTGGGTATGTCCCCCCTAGTCGGTTGGGTGCACCATCGCGCAAAGTGAACAAAAATCAAAGGTATCCATTGAGGCTTCCAGTGCTCCCTGCTAGAATGGAGTGGTCTAATGATATTGTGCCAGCATTGATGTGCCTAAAGTACAATGATCATGACATGGTGGCCTATCTAGAAATTTCCTCAGACCCCTATGTACTTGAGTTACAAATCCCTAGAACGCTGATTCCACAAGACTGGGCATGAGGGCTAAACCAGGATGGTTTATTGAGCCTTATTAACATGTCGCATTTCAGATGACTGTCGGAGGTTAACGCTTGTGTGAAGCAGTTGCTAGCATGCTTCCACAGTGGTTCATTGTGGTTGGATACAGAGATTCTAGTCACTGTCGACCTGATTGCAAGCATTACCAGGTTTCCCAAAGATGGGGTAGACCCATTGCAATACTTCCGAGGGAAGGAGAATGAAAAAAAGAGGGTGAAGCAGTTGGTTGACCACTATGGGATGGAACGCGATGGCCGTGGTTATCACACCAATAGTATCAATGATAAGGTGGTTCTCACCAGCGCAAAGATATTGTCCTGCAAGGTGGTTTGGGGCGATCAACCTAACCAGTGCAATTTGGGGATCATGGCATGCGCATAGCAATGTGCGGAAGGTGTCTAGATGAATTGGTCCTTTTTTTTGTTGAACCAGTTGGCGAAGGATGCCGCCACTATCCAAGCTAGGAAGGGCTCCTTCACATATAGCTGGTTGTTAATTTTGATTGCACTTGTTTCCTGGAAGGAGCCCAACACTTACCAAGGTATGGAGGTTGCAGCCGCAAAAGAGCATCGGGATGCATGATATCAAAACTTGTGGTGGGTACGTGAGCAAGAGAAACTCCGGGATTGCACATTGCAGTTCTTGTTTTATTGGGAGATGCTCTATGATGTAACAGTTCAGGTGCCTCAGTTATCTAAGGAAACTGCACCAAAGTTTAAGATGATTATGGTGTTCATGATTCGGCTGCACGCCATTTATGTACAAGCTAGACAGAACCCAAGTAAGAAATGGTTTTTGACCCCTTAAAAGGTGACAACATAAGCGCTAGATGCCATTGTGAATGATTGGCTGGCAGAATGGCATGAACCATGGCGTTGGCAGAGATTGAGGCTGGAGAACCCGCGAAAGGCCCAGACGATCGACTACATGCATAGGATCGGTAGAGTCACCATGACTTAGACTAGGAATCAACAAAGACCCTGACGTACCATGAAATTAACCATGATGTTGGGGAAGGGAGGATGAAGGCATGCCATGAGCATGGTACGATCAGTGGGGATTCTTCGACCATCGAAAATGAGTTGGGACATTTCACTCATGCGGTTACTCAGGTAACCAATTCAACTACTCGGGCCATGATGGAGAAGGTGGATGAAGGTTTCCAATATGGTCACCTCCTACTTGGATGCCCTGTGCGATATTGTCTTGAAGAAGGCACCCGAGGGCATAGTGGTGCAGGAAATCGACGTAATCTGCACTAAGCCGCGGTTCTGGAATGTTCAAATTCCACCAACTGCCATTGCGATCGATGATGCAGCCCTCGGGACAATGCTACAACAGTTTGAATATTTTACAGTGAATGTCAATGCTCTGTCCTCACTAGCATGTGTGTGCATACAAGCAATTCCCAGTCAAGAATTGGTGGATAGAGAACGTGATGCACGGAGTCAGCTAGTGTGATCGCATGAGGTAGATGCAGTCGTCCACAAGGAAGCTTAGGATCTCAAAGGGAAGGATGCGGCAGCATGGGAAGTGGTTGATGAGCTGAAGGAGATGATGGACATCCTCTGGGTCAAGAAGGCTACTGAGATCACGTTGTTGAAGAAGGAACAAGATCGACTGATTGTGGAACAACCGACCTTGTGGGAAACTCAAGCGCAGTTGGAAGCGGCCATCGATGAAGCCTATAACCATGTCTTCGAGCCAATAGCAGAGTTAGATCGAGTCGAACGAGCACATAAGCTAGGGGTTGTTATCACCCAATTGCGAGAGTTCAATGCAGTATTAACACATGCCCTGAAGCCTGCCACACCACAAAGGATAGTCGAGGAACGAAAGAGTGCCATTGAAGAAGTGGAGACTCAGTTGGTTGAGTTAGAGAAGAGGCGACAAGGATCACTGCAGAGACTGCATTGTTCTGGGGCAGCATCATCCAGGATGAGCTGTTGGAACACTTGACCAAGCAATGGAGGCAGGCGGAAGAGAAGCTGACTACAATGAAGACCGCCCTACGCACCATGCCACCAGTGGCGTAGGTATCTAAAAAGGCAGATATCAAGGACTTGTAGCAACGAGTTTCCAAAGTAGAAGAATGACAGAAGCAGTGGTCTGCACAATTGGATGAGTTTCAGGACATTGGGGTTATGCTTAATGCCACCGCTGATTCTGCACTCCAAGTAGTAAAGGAAGCAAAGCAGAAGGTTGACAGACATTTATGTGACCACCCTCTGGCAGTGGACCTCAAGAACATTAAGGAAATTGTTGCAGCAGTTGTGTAGCAGGTCAGCAAAATCTGGCAGCAGTATGAATATTTCCTAGTCAAGACTAGTGAGTACACCATATCCAGCTGACGTGGCTCGAGGACGAGCCACAAGATTGTGTTGGGGGCCTGTTGGAAGGCGGTTTGGTAAGGTAGCATCGTAGCATCAAGGATGCTGTGACAAGTCAAACGATGTCATGGAAGGCGAAAAGTTGGGCACAAAGGAGAATATTTTATGTATTTTTGAGTCGATTGGACCGCAGCATGTGGGTTTTGGGTCATTTGGACCATATGTTATGTAATATTGGGTCAATTGTACCACAGTATGCAGTTTTTTGGATCATTTGGACCATGTCAGTTAGATGTTGGGTCATTTACGAAAAGTGTCGGTTAGGAAGTTGTTAGTAAGTGGACAAGCAATGTAAAGGCGGAAGCCTATTTATAGTCATAGAGTCATATGTGTTGGAGATGGAAGAGATAACCTGAACAGAAGAAGAATGTGAATGGAGATCTGATCTTGATATGAATTTGAGTTATCTGTGAGATCTGTGTTTTTGTAGATATATTGTATTTGGGTTTTGCAGAGTTAATATGACATGACAGAGTTGTTTTGCGAAATCCTTGTGTACTTTCTGATGGTAATGCATGTTGCGATATATGAATAATGCTATGTTTTCTTGCTGCAATTAAAGCTTTACTATTATACTTGTTGTGATGAATGCTTCTATTGAATGATGCTATGGTTACAATGATGTCGAAGTTAAATGCATAGATTTATTTTCTGAATGTCGCAATAATTTTAAGTGATTGTTGTTTCAAACATCCTCCTTCATTTGGTGGAAACATGGTTCCGTCGAATCTCCCTTGAACATCTCGGGTGAGACCTCATCTGATCCGTAAGTGTTGTCGAACGGGGTTAAAAATGTCTGGGTTGGTGCTTAGGGAGATCGTGGTTGGTTGGATGTCGACAGTGAGTGGAACCCCTATCTACTAGGTTTGAGTCAACAAAAGGAAACCAAAGAATAACTTTGGTGTACTAAATGTAAAGGAGAAAGACATTCCAAAGAACACTACCCTGTATTTCGAGATTATATCTCTAGTGGAGCACCGAACCCATAAATCAACAACAAGGACCATGGTGTGAAATTTTTTCGATGTAGAGGACATCGCCCAGAAGACTGTTATCTGCTTCAGAAATATGTGCAAATACCAAAGAACATGTACTGCACATTTTGTAAGTCATTTGGCCATGACGATAACAACTGTAGAGTATATGATCTCATGATATAAAGGAAACATGATGTCTACAGAGTTCAAGGAGAGACGCATAATAATAATGAAAATGTGTAGTATGGTCAAGGCACGTAAAGTGGACATGGTGGATTCAAAGGAGGAGGATGAAACACTGGCCAAGGATGAGGAAGAGGTCAGATTGTATGTTGTAACTATGGTCAACCAGGACATCTGGCCAGATACTGTACAAACCCTTGTACTACGTGTAAGTATTGTAAGTCATTTGACCATGTCATTGAAGCATGTCCATTCTTGCAAAAAAAGATGCAAGAAAGAAGACCAGAAGCACATAATCAGAACATTCAAATGATCGCAGCTGAAAAAAGAAATAAATATCGCAACATCCATGTTGTGACACGAAGCAAAGCTATGATGGGTAGAGATCAACAAACTGAAGCTTCGACTTCTGAGGATAACACCATGAAAAAACAACCTAATGAAGGGGCTTGGACAAGAGAATTGATTGTAAAAATGCTTGCCTTCAGCCTTAACAAAGAGAAAGAAGCTTTCATAAAAACTAGAAAATTCTTATAGAGCTCAGAACCTGTAACTCCAAGAATCCCATTGCGAAGTGAGCTAGTGCTTGTGATTGATATGCCAAGTTCATATGATGGATCACATAATCCAACAAAATCCATAAGTCCAGTTGCGTAGTTCCTACAGAGCTGCATGAAGTTGTTAAAGCATGGAAATTCCTTAGCAGATTTACAAAGCCTATTTAGTCATTACGAGTAGCGCAATTCCATAAATGAAGCACATAACGCAGTTCACCATATCAAGAGTCATAGAAAGACTAGAAAAGAGATGAGACTAAGTGCACAGATTAGAGAGTTTGAAATGGACCAGATAATTCCTGACTTAGGCTCAGAGGTGAATGTCTTGACAAAGCAAACATGGGAATAGATGGGTAAGCCAAAGTTATCATGGTCATCGATACAGTTGAGATTAGCAAATCAACAAAAGGTTCTACCTATTGGGAGATTATCAAATGTCCCCGTTGACATTGATTGCGTGCAAAGTAAAGAAGACTTCGAAGTTATTTAGATCATATATGATAGCAATCCATATCTTGCATTATTGGGGATAGATTGGGAAATTGGTAACCTCACGATTATCAATTTGAAGAAAAAACAGATGATATTTGAAGGACTAGATATCAGGTTTATCGCACCCTTGGATCCTGCACAAGGACCAAGATATACTGAACTAGTAAGATAAGAATGCAGAGCTCAAGAACTTGATAATATCTACAATAGGACAGTGAATCGAGCAACCTACAACAATCCTACAGATGATGGGACATTGAGATGGATATGTGACAGTTCTTGCGTAACAGAATCAGACACAGGATTGGAGAACTAACAAAGTAGAATGCATGAAGTATCAACAAGACAATCTATGATGGAGTACTAACAAGTTGAACTAATTCAGTATGCTCGATTAGAACACAGGTAAGTTCAATCCCTACGTATGATGGGTTGAGTAACATTCATGCATTTTTTCAAGAATATCTTGTATCAGTATTAGATGAACATAAGTTAGCAGCTTTATGTCGGTTGTGGAGCCTGATCTTCCAGTCTCATAGATGATGATTCAGCCGAGTTTGTACCCTAGGTTTGGTTATGATCTCGGCAAGATCCCTAGGGGGTCCGGGGGCAGTGCCCCTAAGAAAGGGGGTTCGGGGACAAAGCCCCCGAGACAAATTTTTGGGGTTGTTTTCACTAACATATTTCAGGCTAATGGTTTTGGGTAGCCCGTGGTATTTTCCCATTGTATTTCCCTTATAAAATAAAGACATTGTAATATGGATAGGGTTTATGCATTAGGTATTATGCATTGTATAGATATCTGAGATCGTAAGAGAGACAGTGAGACAGTGAAGAGGAAGTGCAGCAGTTTTGCTACAGGTTGTATCCATTCACTTGGCTGGACCGTATACTAATAAGGACTCACAATTTCATTGTGGACATAGCCCATCTTGGGTGAACCACGATATATTGGTCTCTCTCTTGTAATGTGTTTGTGTGATTATATTTTCATTTCTGTTTATTGTTATTGCTCCGTGATCCTGTTTTTCTAACACTTTAGATATAGCACTGTGTGCTACACCTACTAGATGGTGGGCTATGCATAAGAAGAACTTGACAACATGGGAAGAATGTAAACAGACGATGGAAATCGGATTTACAGAACAAACTGAGATTGTGCAAGTAAAATATAATGGACAGACTAATCCTAGAGATCACATAGAGATTTGTTTGAAAGCATGGACACATAGACCGCAAGTAGAGTGGGTTCACCTGTTTATGCACACATTGGAGTAAATTCCAAATAATTGGTACACAGAGACAGAACTTCATAGAGGAACGATATAATGGTCTATTATTACAAATAAATTCCAAGCGACTTTCATCTTTGAGGATGATTTTACAAGTATTCATGAGGCTTTTCAGATAATTAAACATAAGGTATTCAATGATGCATCATTACCTATGTACAAACAACCAGATTGGGAAATACAATTAGAAAATTCCCTGGAATATTACAATGTCCCGTTAGATGGAGATGAAGATGAAGATCTGTGCAATGAAAACATACCTAATTCCGAATAAGAGCGCGAAGTAGAAGGCCCTGATTTAGAGATTCTAGATCTGATTAATGTTGTAAAAATCAGGAAATTCAATATTGGTACCAATGAAGAACCGAAGTTCACTTCTATAGGAGATAACTGGGATGAAGAAATAGTGGAACAGATAGCAGATCTACTACATGAATACCAAGAGCTATTTCCTACTAAGTTTTCTAAAATGAAAGGCCTTTTAGGAGACTTGGTAGTTATGAAAATACCTCTCAAGCCAGATGCGAAGCCTATCAAGCAAAGAACCTATAGACTGAATCCTAGATACAAAGAAAGAGTAAAGGCGGAGCTTGATAAGATGTTTGATGCATGAATTATTGAGCTAGTGGAAGAATCATAATGAGTAAGTCTCATGGTTATCCAAGATAAGAAATCTAAAGGCGAGATCATAATTTGTGTAGACCTCAGAAAGTTAAATGATGCTTCATTGCATGATCCATTTCCGACTCCATTTATAGATGAAGTAATAGATAATGTTGGAAGAAATGAATCATACTCATTCACTGATGAATTTTCTGGATATCATCATATCAGAACTGCTACAGAGGACAGACATAGGACCAACTTTGACATAGAAAGGGGATCATTTCAGTACACAGTTATGCCCTTTGGTTTGAAGAATGCACCTACTATCTTTTCAAGAGTAGTTGCTACATTCAAATATTTTATCCATAAATTCTTAGAAGTGTATTTTGACGACTGGACAGTATTTGGCTTACTGAAGAATCATTATGCGAACTGAATAATGATGTTAGTGAAGTGTAGGAAACATCAGATCTCCTTGAACCTGAAGAAGAGTATTTTATATGTTCCTTATGGAATTCTATTGGGACACATTGTATGTAAACAGGGGCTGATGGTTGATCCAGCGAAGATCGCAGTTATTGTGAATCTACTAGCACCTAATTCAGTGAAACATATACGTACAACATTGGGACACACATGGTAGTATAGAAAGTTCATCAAAGGATATGCATGGATCACTGTGCCTATGGACAAATTAATAAAGAAAGAAGCGAAATTCACATGGACTGAAGACTGTCAGAAACGATTGGACACATTGAAAGAGAGAATGGTTATTGTGTCGATTGTCGTTTTTCCAGATTGGAGTAAACCATTCCATGTACATGTAGATGCTTGATCCATAGCATTGGGCATCATGGTATCTCAACCAGGAGAGGGATTTATTTCCCATCCCATCGCATTTTCAAGCAGAAAGCTATCTTCAGTAGAAAAGAACTATACCACAACAGAAAGAGAAGACTTAGCTATGGTGTATGCATTGCAGAAGTTCAGACACTATATGCTAGGTTCACATTTCTGTATGTTTACTGACCATTCAACTTTGAAGTACCTGTTCAATAAACTAGTGTTAGGGAGGAGAATATGCAGATGCCTATTACTCTTTCAGGAGTATGATTTTGAAATCATTGTTGAGCCAGGAAAATTGAATTTAGGACCTAACCATCTCTCCAGAATTGAGTTAGGTAAAGAACGTAGTAACTTGAAAGATAGTCTTCCAGATGTGCAATTATTTTCTATTCATATAGAAGATGAATACTACAAGGCTATCATTGAATTCCTGACTACAGGTCTAGCACCTATATATTTTACTATGCATCATAAGAAATAGTTGGTTGTAAAAGCAACTGATTTAACTATAATTGCAGGCCATTTATACAAGCTCGGACCGGATGAAGTGCTACGGAGATTTGTACTCGAACATGAGAAACCAATGATACTTGTTGAAGCACGCTTAGGAGTATCTAGGGGCCACTATGCAGGAAGATCTATTGCGTAGAAAAATTTAAGAGCGGGACTATGGTGGCCTATGTTACACAATGATTCAAAGGAACATTGTCGGAGTTGTGATGTTCGCCAAAGGATAGGGAAACTGTCTCGTAGAGATGAGATGCCATTGATGCCACAACTGACCTTGCAAGCATTTGATAAGTGGGCTATTGATTTTTGGGACCTATTAACCGACGAGGTGCGCAATCACATATGTGCACAGTAGTATTAGAGGTATATGCGAAATAAGGATAACTTCACCAGAGCCAAACCCATAACTATGCGGAACTTGATTATAGAAACTTGCTTTTGTAATCCCCCATAATTTCACCTCGGGTGAGACCTCAGCCTGCTCGTAGGTTCTTTCCTAAAGGGTCGGTGAAAAGGGGTTTTGTTGGGTATGAACTACTCAGAACCCAGGTCAGTTAAGGAACGATAAATTTACAGCCAACACATGGATACACATTTTCAACAATGGGATTTACAAAACATGGTCTAGGGGTTTTCCCGAAATTGTAGCACCACAAAAATGGATTTTGATAGGGAAAAACGACCACATGGAAGAAAACGATTTCTCCCACAAGTATGTGATCATTCAGATGGCCAAAAACGACCCATATGGAACCCCAAATCAAATTCCTTTTTTCCCCACTGTTATACAACACAAAAATGCCCTTCCCAGCTAGAAAAATGAAGGAAAGCACAACATAAACATGGAGGAAAATGACGATGAAGATCAAACTACGTGAGGGAGCAAAGGTAATGGATGAATAATGGCTTGGGGAGTGAATTCATGGCTCCTTTCTTTCCCAGCAATCCAAACATGAATTTACAAAATTGATGGCTTTCCCATACCCAAATTTGGATAGCCTTACCTCTCCATTCCCCAAGGCATTAATTAACTACCTCAACATGGGTACTTGAGGGTTTATGGGTTCTCTCATTGACACTTGGCTTGACTTGATTAGTTCAAGGGTTTGAATATTTCCCTCCCAATTGCTTGTAAAAATCATGCCCCCATACTCTTGTTGCATTGCATATCTAGTTGTGGGTATTTTATTAAAATTCATATTTACATGATATTTGCAATTCCCATTGTGCCTAGCTAGCATGCAAACCATATGCATCAATAAATCGATGGTGAGACCTTGGCCTTGAGATCCTCACCACAATTTTATAGCAAGATTACATAATTTACATTTTAATGCAATGGGGTCAAAATCAGGATATTTGTTATTGGACAATCCACTTGAGCAGACACGAGTAGGATCTCCCTAGCTAAAAGTGAGTCTAATACAAATAGAACAGATTACTAATGCATTTCCTAGATCTACTTAAGGATCGAGTACTAGATGTCTTACCTTTCACTTCACAATCCTTTCTCCTGAATGTTGCTCCACGTCTCATGGTTGTCAGATCCAAGCTGCAAGACCTGTCAAGACAAGAAACAAGAGAAACCGGTAAAATACATCTATACAATAAGAGATATAAGTAAACAGTTAAGCAAGTAAAATGCTCAATATCATTACACGCATGAACAATATTGGTGGAAAGCAATTGTATTACTACAAATAGAGGAGTACATAATAGAGATATAGTACTACAACCAAGTCTTAATGTTGTATCCCTTCTCGAATAAAGTCGATTTCCATATCCTTCCAAGGAAGTATGAGTTCTCCAATGGGTGAGTGGAGATGTTCTAAAAGTGATTTCACCAGCATAACCTTCCTCCCCTTGGGATGGGAGTGAGCTTCATTTATATAGGACTAAATGGATAGGGTATGGATAGGATAGGTTGAGAGATGGTAGGAGAGGGTATGGATCTGATGTGTCGCAGCGTCGGCAGTACTGCGACATTTCCTCATCTAACCGCCTGCCAAAATCCCCCAACAAAATCTTGTGGCTCGCCCTCGAGCCACGTCAATGGATGGACATCGTACATGCCATGGTCATTACTTTGAAGTCTACATACAGCTGTTCGACATTCCGCACCAGCTCTTGGGCATCCGTAGCCGCTGCTTGACTGATGATCACATAGTTTGCAGATGGGTGGTCGGTAAGCTTGTCTATGACTTGCTGTCGATACTTCTATACTATATGAAGAGCTTCACTGGCCTACAGCATCAGTTTCCCGCTGATGTCATGGAATTCTTCCATCTGGGGCGTATGTGTCTTCTATCGTTCATCTTCCTTGGCAACCCATTGTTGCAAGTCCTTTAGCTCGTGCGACTTAGCAACTTGCTCCATTGGTGGTAGGGTTCTCATTGCAGCCTTTAATGTGGCCACCTGGCCCTTTTCTTCCTGCTAGGATTTAGTGAGCTATGAAACTTTCTCATCATGAATGATGCATCCCCAAAATTGTACCGTGTCGGCGGTGAGCCTGAGTGCCTGTGTTTCCAGCTCCTCCATCTGGGTGGAAACTTCCTTGAGTGCCCTTCATCGTTCATCCACATTGTCCTGAGGCTTACCCAGTTTTAGTTGGGCCTTCAACATGTCATTCTCCTGCCACAACTGAACAATGGCAGTTCCCAATCGCTACACCTATTCGATCACGTCGGTCTCAGGAATGGGCTCTGGTGTATGCTAGCATGCATCACAAATAGACACCTCTAACTTCACGATGTAGTCCCACAGACGGGTCTTCTCAATGATAAGAAAATCCTGATCCTTTTTAAGTTCTTCAAGTGCGTGAACCTTCTCGGCCCGCTCTTTCTTAATGTCGGCTTCAAGGTCATCCACTGCTTTCCGTGCTGTAGCAGCCCTGCTTATAATCTCGTCAATAGCGGTGGTTGCAACTGCCTCGCTTTCCTGCAAGGGTTGATAGCTTTGGCTGATTTCATGCATTCGATCATTGTTGCCGGTAGTTCATTAACAATGACAGTCACTTGGGAAACCGACTGCAACAAATTTTTCAAAGCCTCATTGTCGGTCACAACCACAGTCGGGGGAATGTTGATATTCTGAACCTGGGGCGTGGTGCGAATTGTGGCTGTTTCCTGCATGGGTACATTGCCAGGTTCCTTCTTTAAAACCGCGTTACACAAAGAATCCTCACGAGCAATGAGCGCATGGAAACCCTCCTCCGCCTTGAGGGACATCTTGTCAACAACCACTGTGACTGCATGGTTGAGGGATGTCATTAACGGGCCCAACTGCAACTCCACTGTGAAAGACATCCCACTGATCGCCGCATGCTTGTGGTGCCGTTTTGACTGGTTTCCTTCAAGAGTGCGGTCACTATCATCCGTCGTTGGTGTTCTGGTCGACTCATGATCAGAATCATGACGACTCTACTGATCCTGCGCTGAGACGCGATCACTGGGACCCAGCAGCAAACCTCCAGCATCAATCTCTACTAAACTCATGGGTTGTCGCTGGGACGTATGCCACTTATTTAAAATAACCTCCAAAATTTTAAGTTGTCACCTTATACTTGGTCTACAACCATTGTTGATCAATATCACGGTGAGCTTGTATATGTATGACACTTGGCCGTATTGCAAATGCCATGACAGGTTTTAACTGTGCCACAGTATCTCCAGATATTCGTGGGACCTGTGTTGCTGCGGCACAAAGCATTTTCGAATATATCCAAAACTATAATTGGCACTATTGGATTCGCTCAAGCTCTCATACATACCATAGATTTTGATAACGCGCCCCTCGTTGTTCAGCTGCAGCCGGGCAGTCCATGCCTTGGTAAGTTTCAGGATCTTTCCATGCAACTAGAGCAATTAGCATCAACAACCAACTATATGAAAAAGTGCCTCTACCCAATTGGACCACTGCGATGTCCTCCATCAGTTGATTCAAGAGATATAGGGACCAGTTCATATGGACTCCTTCCGCACATTGCTCTGCACAAGCAATGATTCCCGAATTACATTGGTTACGGTGACCTCCCCTAATCACCTTACAGGACAAGATCTTAATGTGTGTGAGTATCACCTGATTGTTACAGCTACTGGAGTGATACCCACGCCCATCCGATTCCAAGCCATACTTTTGTGCCAATTGACGCACCTGCTTCTTCTCATTTTCCTTTCCTTGAATAAACTGCGCCAGATCAACGCCATTCTTAGGCAAGCCGATAATGAATGAAATCAAGTCAACAGTGACCGAGACCTCTCTGTCCAGCCACAATGAACCCCTATGGAAGTATGACAAGAGTTTCTTTACACAGGCACTAACTTCTGCTAGCCGCCCAAAATGCGGCATGTCAATTATCCCTAACAAGCCGACCTGCTGCAGTCCTTGTGCCATTTGTATATCTCTAGAGTCGGTGAATGGCATGTCTCAGGCACATATGGTGATGATGCAATGTCGCGGTAGGCCACCATGTCATGGTCCTCGTAGTGCAGGCGCATCAGTGCCGACCCGATATACACAAAGCACTCCATCCTAGTCGGGAGTGCGGGCATCTGCACATGGTATTTCTATTTCAGGTTTATCTTACGTGGGGTGGCATCCGACTAACCAGGAGGGATGTAACCAAGGATATTACTAGCTGACTATCGCATCCATTGGGTCGATGGACAAATGGTGCGACTAGACTTCCCCACATGCTTCGGAGCTTCACCAGGCATCGTAGACCACAAAAACCTGTTATTCTATGGGGATTCAGAAGGCTGACTTCTTCGGCGCTTCTTAGCAACACTTGATGCTCCCACCGACATGTTGGCAACCTCGGCTCTAAGATCAGTGGCATCCGAGGACACAAATTCTTGCTCTACAAAAACTGGAATGAATGGAGATTCCACTTCACTACAAATGTCCACTGTCTCTAGTTTTCCTGGCATACCTCACCAATCCTTGTTAGATACTTAACAACAACTGGCTCAAATCACTACAGCACTCTACAACAACACTTCTTACTAATTCCTCGGTGTCTTCCGACTGACACCAGGCCATATTTATATCATCTACCCAAATCCACCATAATCATGACTAAATCATGCATTAACTCATCCAAATCCTGTATTAATGACATAAAGCCACCGTCGATCCTATCCACTGATTGGTCAGATCCGCCATTAATGCCCATCTTTCGAACAGTGCCGTTAATTAACTATCAAATTTTTTTGGCATTTATTACTAATTTGACTGGGTCACAACACTGTCATGTGTCTCCGACTGCTCCGAACTTGCGGCACAAGCCTCCCTGCTTGCGCATTCCTTCTTCCATTGGTGCGCCATCTTCCTTTTTTTCTTTTTTTTTAATTGATGCGACTCATGCATCGCACTATTCCAAGCCCGACCGATAGGGCTTCAACTGGTGACCATTTACTATCTTGGGGAGTATTGCCCCATCCAACTACTGCAACTAAACCGCTCCTCTTGAAGTAATACTATTGATGCGATATGGACCCAGCCAATGCATCTGCAATTTTCCTGGATGTTTCATAAACTTGCTGCCATATAATAGCACCAAGTCACCTTGCTGAAACTATTTACTTTTGATGTGGCGATCATGCCATGCCTTCTGGAAATCCTTCTCCACCCCTTGGTGAAATCTAGCGATAAATCGATCCTCTTCCAGCTGCACCAATTGTGCTAGACATTCACCTAATGCTGCCACATCGTCCATACTTGTAATAGCCGCAACCCGCAGAATCAAAACAATGTACTCCATTGGCATAATCGCTTCTTTCCCATATACCAGCCTAAAAGGTGTCTCACCAGTCAACCTTTTACATGTGGTGCGATAGGCCCACAACACTGCCAGGATTTTCAGATCCCAATCATCGCGGTTCGCATTGCACACCTTTGTCAGCGCATGATCCAATACCTTGTTAAAAGCCTCCACCATCCTATTCGCCTGTGGGTGATAGGGTGTACTCTTCTTATGTTGTATCTGCAACTCCTCTGTCAATGCGCTGATGGTGCGATTAATAAAGTGGTTTCCTTGATCACTCAACAACACCTTAGGGCAGCCGAAATGAGTGATAATGTGATCAAACAAAAATTGAGTAGTCATTGCTACGGAACAATAAACTATGGGTGCTGCCTCGGCCCATTGGGTCAAATACTCTGTGGCCGTGATGATGTACTGCGCACCCATACATTTCCCCAGTGGAGTGATCGGCCTGACAAAATCAACAGCCCATTTTTCGAACAGTTGCAATGTCACTTGAGGTAGCAACGACATCTCATCACGTATGGACAGCTTGCCATTTCACTGACAAACACCGCAAGACCACACATATTCTGTTGCATCATTTTGTAATGTGGGCCACCAAATCCCTACATGAAGTACCTTCTGGGAAGTCATCCGAATTCCATAGTGTCCTCCTGCTACTCCACCATGTGCTTCAGCCAATATCTGCGCTTGCTCATGCAACAAGACATATCTGCGCAATATCTCATCAGCACCCAATTTATACAACTCTCCTGCGATTAGCTGAAAGTCGGAAGCCTTGACAACCAACTGCTTCTTCTGAGTAGTGGTAAAGTCATCAGGCGTGGTGCCGGTCACCAGAAACTGAAGGATGTCATCAAAATATTGATCAACGGTGACAAATTTAAATAGTTGGGCATCTAGCAACCCATCTTCGATATTAGTCCGTTCCGCCCTTGTGTCAATCCGTGATAAATGATCTGGTCCAACATTCAACCGCCTCGGTTTCACAATGACTTCAAAATCAAACTCCTGAAACAATAGTAGCCAATGGCATATCTTCCCCCCATTGCTTCCTAAGGAGGGAGGAATGATCCAGGTGGATATCGGTAGCAACCCACATCTTCCAACTGGCTCAAAACAATCTTCTGGCAATTTTGGTAAATTACTATTTTTAGCAGTTTTTCGGGTCCTGAACTTTCGAAGCCATTTTGAGGCCCTAAACGACATTTTTTGGCGATTTGGGGGACCAGATGGTCGCCAACGACAGGCATATGGGCCCAGTCGAAAGCTGTAAATATTGGTTAGATATTTCCAACGGGCTACCGAGCGCCCTAAATGGAGATCGTATGCAAACGTTATGACCCCGGGAAGTTGACTGTTCAACTAACCACCTGGGGGCCGCAAACTTTATGACGGTTCATCTTCTAGGGTTAGGTTTTTGGATTATTGGGATTCTTTCCCTCATGATTATGATAAATAGGCCCTTTCGGCCTCTCTTTGTATTGATCTTGGCACGAATGAGCATAGCGGCCACATCTCTTCTCAGAGATAGCTACCACCATTCTAGCTATTGTATTTTACAGTTTGTTCTATTTCCGCTATTTAATAGAATATGTGTTTACTGTATCACTGTGTTATTTGCAATATATCTTTGTATATGATTCTATATATGCTATCTTTTGTTTTGTTCCCACATAAATCAGGATCAGTGGTATCAGAGCAGTCTGCTCTTTGATTTTTTCTCGGTGCATGTCCCCGACGAGGTTAGGATACAGAGAGTTGGGTCTCGAACTAGTTTCACTTGGGTAAGACCACTCTCACCGCCCCAAATGTCCTCTATGGTGGAAGAAAAGAGAGACGACAGAGCAGTAGATCCTATCAAGTTGTTGCTCGAGGAAGCCCTCGCGCGATAGAGGAACGAGATGATGGATAATTTTGCCCAGATCCTTCAACGCATGCCAACAGTGGCAAATGCACCCTCAATGAGCAGCCATTTCGGAGATACAACTCCCTTCAAGGTACAAGTTAATTTTGATATCCTTTTATTTGAAGGCCAAATCGATTCCGATGCCCTAGATAAATGGTTAAATCTACTAGAAGGGTATTTCTCTGTCCACAATTTTTTCGACAGGGAAAAGATCGTCTTTGTACTCCTCAAGGTCGTCCCCCATGTCAAAAATTGGTGGGAAACTTATTGTGAGCAAAACTTATCAGACGAGTCTGGATTGTTTGAATATTCCAATCCCACTCGGGCCTCTTTTATAGATGTCATCAAGGAACAATATTACCCTGTTGGAAACTATGATGACCAGTACACAAAATGGACCATTCGGCACCAAGAGAGGGACCAAACGGTGTCGGAGTACACCAACAAATTCCATACCTTGCGCACAAAGCTGGGTATCAAGGACTCTGAGCGGCACCTAGTACTAAAATATCGTAGTGGCCTACACCGGTACATACGAACAAAGATGGATTTCTTGGAAATCTCTTCACTCGGATCTGCTTATCGATATGCTATCAAAATCGAGCAGACATTTCAGCAAAAGAACAAGCATGACTTCGGACCTGCACAGAAGTAGGGCAAGGGAAACTATGGCTCGCAGAACACGGGGCACGGAAAGGACAACCAGTTGAAACCACAAGCGAAGAAGTGTAACGAAAAGATGAAGAAGGACACCGGGAAGTGGTGCAAGTTCCACAAAATCCCCTGGCACAACACTGATGAATGTCACTCAAAACAGTCATTGATGGCTTAGATCAAAGCTTTAGAATCAGATCCCAGTTCCGATTTTGAATCAGAACCGAATTTCATAGCTGCGTAAAAAGGGAAGGAGATCATTGATGTAGAACCCAGTGCCATTGTTGCCACCACACAGATTCAACCAGAGGAACCCAAAGAGTCCAAGGCAGAGGAGCACCTTTTCCACTCACAGATGTGGGTGAAGGGAATTCCCCTACACTTTGTTGTGGACAGCGGCAGCCAGAAGAACCTAATCTCAGAAGAAGTCATCAAGAGATTGGAGCTACCAATAACGCCACACCCACAACCATACACCATTGGATGGCTAAGCCAAGGACGAAGGATCCGTGTCAGTCACCAATGTTTCCTACCATATGGCATCTAGCCCTTCAAAGATGAGGTATTATGTGATGTGGCCCCACTCGAAGTATGTGATCTTCTCTTAGGGCAGCCATATATGTGGAAGCGTCATGCTGTATACGAATCCCGACCTCGCAGTGTCATTGTCACTTTGGGAGGACAACTCTATCGGATACCAGAGACAGTTTCACCTACCCCAACCAAGCAGGGCAGGAAGATAATCTCCCACATTGGGAAATTTTCCCTATTTGCAAATGCCACTAAAGGTGAACATCAGATCGCAGAGACATCCACAACCTCTGCAGATTATCCTTCTACTCAACAGAAACAAGAAAAACACAAAGTTAGTGCAGCATCGCCTATTCGGGTACATCTACAGTGCAAGGCCACGCATTCAAGGTGTTCCTCCAAAAAGAAACCATCCACACCAGTGCATACCAAGGATACCACAACAACCAAAACTGTTGAACATCTCCAGCGCATCCATCAACAACAATTACAACCCTCTAAAGATGTCAAAGTAAGGCAACCTTTCCACTTCAGCAAATGTCGCACCAAGATCTCAATTCGACACACAGCTCGACATATGATAAGGGATTTAATGCAATGGAGACCATTGCTTCCTAATGAGGGAGGATTGATCCAGGTGGATATCAGTGGTGGCCCACCTCTTCCAACTGGTTCAAAACAGTCTTCTGGCAATTTTGGTAAATTACTATTTTTAGCAGTTTTTCGGGTCCTAAACTTCCGGAGCCATGCCCTAAACGACATTTTTTGGCGATTTGGGGGACCAAATGGTTTCCAATAGCACACTTTCGGGCCCGGTCGAAAGTTGTAAATCTTGGTTAGATCTTTCCAACGGGCTACTGAGCGCCCGAAACGGAGATCGTATGCAAAAGTTATGACCCCGGGAATTTGACTGTTCAACTAACCACCTGGAAGCCGCAAACTTTATGACAGTTCATCTTCTAGGGTTAGGTTTTTGGATGATTGGGATTCTTTCCCTCATGCTTATGATAAATAGGCCCTTTCAGACTCTCTTTGTATTGATCTTGGCACAATTGAGCATAGCGGCCACATCTCTTCTCAGAGATAGCTACCACCATTCTAGCTATTGTATTTTACAGTCTGTTCTATTTTCGCTATTTAATAGAATATGTGTTTACTGTATCACTGTGTTATTTGCAATATATCTTTGTATATGATTCTGTGTATGCTATCTTTTGTTTCGCTCCCACATAAATCCGGATCAGTGGTATCAGAGCAGTCTGCTCTTTGATTGTTTCTCGGTGCATGTCCCCGACGAGGTCAGGATACAGAGAGTTGGGTCTCAAACTAGTTTCACTTGAGGAAGACCACTCTCACCGCCCCAAATGGCCTCCCATGGCAGAAGAAAAGAGAGACGACAGAGCAGTAGATCCTATCAAGTTGTTGCTTGAGGAAGCCCTTGCGCGACAAAGGAACGAGATGATGGATAATTTCACCCAGATCCTTCAACGCATGCCAACAGTGGCAAATGCACCCTCAACAAGCAGCCATTGCGGAGATATAACTCCCTTCAAGGGACAAGTTAATTTTGATATCCCTTTATTTGAAGGCCAAATCGATACCGATGCCCTAGATAAATGGTTGAATCTACTAGAAGGTTATTTCTCTGTCCACAATTTTTTCGACAGGGAAAAGATCGTCTTTGCACTCCTCAAGGTCGTCCCCCATGTCAAAAATTGGTGGGAAACTTATTGTGAGAAAAACTCATCAAACGAGTCTGGATTGTTTGAATATTCCAATCCCACTTGGGCCTCTTTTATAGATGCCATCAAGGAACAATATTACCCTATTGGAAACTATGACGACCAGTACACAAAAGGGACCATTCTGCACCAAGAGAGGGACCAAATGGTGTCGGAGTACACCAACAAATTCCATACCTTGCGCACAACGCTGGGTATCAAGGACTCTAAGCGGCACCTAGTACTGAAATATCGTAGTGGCCTACATCGGTACATATGAACAGAGATGGATTTCTTGGAAATCTCTTCACTCGGATCCGCCTATCGATATGCTATCAAAATCGAGCAGAAATTTCAGCAAAAGAACAAGTGTGACTTCGGACCTCCACAGAAGCAGGGCAAGGGAAACTCTAGCTCGCAGAACACGGGGCGGAGAAACGACAACCAGTCGCAACCACAAGCGAAGAAGGGTAATGAAAAGACGAAGGACACCGGGAAGTGGTACAAGTTCCACAAAAGCCTCTGGCACAACACGGATGAATGTCGCTCAAAATAGTCATTGGTGGATGAGATCAAAGCTTCCGAATTAGATCCCAGTTTCGATTTTGAATCAGAACCTAAGTTCATAGCTATGCAAAAGGGGAAGCAGATCATTGATGCAGAACCCAGTGCCGTTGTTGCCACCACACAGATTCAACCAGAGGAACCCGAAGAGTCCGAGGCATAGGAGCGCCTTTTCCACTCACAGATGTGGGTGGAGGGAATTCCCCTACACTTTGTTGTGGACAGCGGCAGCCAGAAGAACCTAATCTTAGAAGAAGTCATCAAGAGATTGGAGCTACCAGAAACGCCACACCCACAACCATACACCATTGGATGGCTAAGCCAAGGACGAAGGATCCGTGTCAGTCACCAATGTCACCTACCATATGGCATCAAGCCCTTCAAAGATGAGGTATTATGTGATGTGGCCCCATTCGAAGTATGTGATGTTCTCTTAGGGCAGCCATATATGTGGAAGCGTCATGTTGTATACGAATCCCGACCTCGCAGTGTCATTGTCACTTCGGGAGGACAACTCTATTGGATACCAAAGACAGTTTCACCTACCCCAACCAAGCAGGGCAGGAAGATAATCTCCCACGCTGGGAAATTTTCCCTATTCGCAAATGACACTAAAGGTGAACATCAGATCGCAGAGACATCCACAACCTCTGCAGATTATCCTTCTACTCAACAGAAACAAGAAAAACACAAAGTTAGTGCAGCATCGCCTATTTGGGTACCTCTACAGTGCGAGGCCACGCATTCAAGGTGTTCCTCCAAAAAGAAACCATCCACACCGGTGCATACCAAGGATACCACAACAACCAAAACTGTTGAACAGCTCCAGTGCATCCATCAACAACAATTACAACCCTCTGAAGATGTCAAAGTAAGGCAACCTTTCCACTTCAGCAAATGTCGCACCAAGAGCTCAATTCGACACACAGCTCGACATATGATAAGGGATTTAACGCAATGGATACCATTGCTTCCTAAGGAGGGAGGATTGATCCATGTGGATATCGGTGGCGGCCCACCTCTTCCAACTGGCTCAAAACAGTCTTCTGGCAATTTTGGTAAATTACTATTTTTAACAGTTTTTTGGGTCCTGAACTTCCGGCCCAGTCGAAAGTTGTAAATCTCGGTTAGAGCTTTCCAACGGGCTACCGAGCGCCCTAAACAGAGATCATATGTGGCGCCAACATTTTTAAGGCCAAACGGGATTTTGCGGTATGCAAACATTCCCCATGGGCAAATGAAAGCTATCTTATGTTGGTCGGCAGGGTTGATCTCATTCTGGTTGTAACCAAAAAATCCATCCATAAATGAGAAGATGACACTTCCGGCACAATTGTTGATAATCTGGTTGATGAAGGGAGTCGGGTAATTGTCTTTCGGACAAGCCCGGTTAAGGTCCCGATAATCGACACAGACGCGAATGGTACCATGCTTTTTGTTCACAGGGACGATGTTTGAGACCCAATCCATCAATGGGATAGGATAAATAAAGATAGCCTTTAAGAGCTTTTCAATCTCAGCCTTAACTGCCGTCGTCTTCCGGGGGTGTACCGGTCGCAATTTTTGGCGTACAGTTTTGACGTCGGGATAGGTTTTTATTTCATGAGAAACAATCGCGGGGTCTATCACAGTAATATTCTCATAGGACCAAGAAAATATGTCTCAAAATTGTTTGAATAAGGCCGTGCCAGCAGCTATTTTTTTAGGGGAAAAATTCTAGCCTATGCAAATGTGTTCCACTATACCAGGTTTCATCGAGATGTCTACCGGGGTGGTTGGCTCAATGTTGGCCAAGTTTCCCTCCATGTCCGTAAGACATGTAAGAATGGGAGATGAGGGAATGGGTAGATGTCTTGTGAAAAGAGGGTCTGGATGTTGTCCTCTATGTACTCCAAAGGAGGAAGAAAAGATGACCTATGGTGGAGATCATCCCACCGACCATCGTCAACATTCATAACTTCCATGATGGACTCGTCTAAATGAAAAGTCCAAAGTAAGAGATCAGGTAGAGATGACATCTGTCATAGAGAACAGGATGGAGAGGCCACAGTTAAATGGTCCTCCGGTGCTGATTGGATAGCCTCGTAAATACGTTCAGTGGGTGAAGGAGGCATTATATCTCCAAGAAGGTGTGTTGTGACTTCATCTGGTACAAACCAAGAATCGGTAGAGTGAGATAAAATCTATGTGGATATCATGTTCACCATAGTGACATGATTAGGGGGGTCCATTGCCGGAAAAACGCCCACGAGAGATTAATCTCTCAAAAGTCTAACCCCTATACTTTCATACTGTTTTGACATTTTTCCAATGGAAGGAACATGGTCACCAGGATGAGTAGTAGCATCTGGTGCGCAAAAATCTTATTGGCCAATAGTAACAATTTTTCCTTGGTGGGGGAATTGTACTATGCAGAAGACTGAAGAGGCTACCGCCTACATGGCATAAAACTAGTTGTGACCAAGTAAGAGATTATAATCTACTGGGGCCGAGACCACTTCCATGTTAACGGTTATGGTCTTTCTGCCCAACTCAACTGCAAGAGCTTGTAAGAGCCCATGAAGTTGAAAGCCATGCCCGTCGAATGCTTTCAACATGGTGGGAGAACGATTCAAATCGGGGGAGCTAATGGCTCTCCAACAAGCGATCGACATGACAAAAGTGGAGGTGCCTTTGTCCAAAAGTGTACAATGGACAATCTTCCCGACAATGTTCGCAGAAACTTGGAATGCAAGTTGGTTGGAGAGCCTCAGCTTGAAGTGGTCAAGTCGGAACATGATGGTAGTCGAGGAATCGAGGTCGACTACACCAATGGCTGCAAGGAGAGTTTTGCATTGATTAGGACAATTCTACAAAACTTACAGGGTAGACATGGCATAAGGAGCTTGTGCCAAGTCTTCTACGATATTGTAATATTGTGTTTCCCGAGCATTGGGATTGAAAACAAACTTTTGAATTGTACTCTTGGGCAGTCACAATATCGAGTCTAAGGAAAGCTTATCAATGGTGAGAGAAGTTGATGGTACAGTGACATCAGTTAAGGAGTCAGAATCTTTTTTAGCATTACTTCCAGTGGATTCCTTCGAAGGGACCAGTTTGTAAGATCGTGAGGGAGTGTTCAAATTAATCGTCTCGTTACGCACCATGAGAACATGCGCAATATTGGATGGTTCCCCCTGGGCTGGGGGGGTTGAGAAATCATCTGCCGGTTCTGAGTAGGAAACGGTTCATTGAGGATTGTGGGAGTTTCTTTACCCCTAAGAAAATTTTGTACTTCATCTTTATGGGGACATTCTTTGGAGAAATGGTCATCTCCACACAGTAAACAAGGATAGTTTAGTTTTCATTTCTGCTTGGTATTGTCAGGAGTGCTCTTTTGTTCCTGCTGGGTGGAATACTTTTTGGGTTTCCACTTGTTCTTCTTTTTACTGCTAGACTTCTGAGATGAAGCTGATTGGATAGAATTCACCTCTTCATTTTAAGCAGGAGTGGTGGATTTGGTGGTGTTGTGGCCAGCCTGGGTCGGTAATGGGGAGGAACCATGAAGGTTGGATGGTCCAATAGTGCTAGAAGCAGACTGGGTGTTAAGGGAACCAATGATTCCATCAGTTTGGAGTCCCTTATGTTGTTTCACAGGGTCATTAACGTCACGGGGTGCGTGAGGAAGAATATCAAACAAAGTGTGGGGCTGAGTGTAGACTAGGTCTAGTACGTGGGCACTTGTGATGGCTTGTTCTTCAGTGGCAACACCTCGCATGGAAACATCTCTTGCTATGGTAGGGATGAGGGATTTTGTGAACCAGTTTGCTAGGAGATGATCTAGAATAGGAGCCTTAATGAGACGTCATCTCCTTCTCCATTTGTGGATATGATCTAAAATATGAGTGGCGGTATTCTAATGGAGGGGGGTTTTGTGGCCACAACAAATCCCATGCTTAGCTAAAGCACGGGAACCCCATTTTAATCAATTTGAAGGTATATGGGCAAGTTTCTATTTGAAAATATGATTTTTGGTTTAGATGTCTTTAAACATCATTGCCCATGTATTTGTACTTCATTTTCACTGCTTGATCTGAGTTTCTTTAAGTGCTTGGTTTACAAAATCTTTAAATTTTGACTACTTTGACATTTTTTTGGGAAAACCCGAAACCCGACAATTGCAGAACCCTAAACCCGAAACCCAAAAGTTTCTGGTGCGGGAAATCGTTTATTTCATTTTGGAATTTTGGAGAACCCGAAACCTGAATGTTTCAGGTGCGGGATTTCGTTTCTTTTGAAGTTTTTTTTAATAAACCCAAAACCGACGATGTCGCGTTTCAGGATCTGGGATTTCCATTTGCGAGTTTTAATAAAATCGAAATCCGACACTGTCGCGTTTCAGGATTCGGGAATTCATTTTTAGCATTGTGTTTAATTACGATCTGAAACCCGCAACCCACAACTTTTGGGTTGTAGCTTTCGGAAACTTGGTTTTAATTTGGTCGTATTTTAGAAACCCGGAAACCGAAACCTCCCAATTTTGGATTTCGACTTTCGTGAGTGGTAAATAAAACTTTTTATTATGTTCGAACCCAATCCCGTGCTTCGCATCGGTCAATCTCAGTCGTCCATTTCTCTTAATCCTGCGGTCGTGATTTAATCTGGGTAAATTGATAAATAAAGGTTTTATTTACTTTTCTTTATCATTTTTTCTCGTCAAATTAATCAGCTGAGCTGAATTTTACTGTGGATTTTGTGCCTTCAGTTGACTGCTGGTTTTCAGTTATCACAGGTAGGATTTCTGTCATCCCATTTTTTTCGGTTGGTTTTTTGGCTGTCTGTGATTGTTGTTTTTTATTTTTGTTTTCTTTATTTCATAAAAAATTACGAAGTTTTCCACTATGTCACGAAACACCCGGTCCAGGGCCGCTCTTGGGGGTACCTTAACCAAAGACCCCAACTTTGGTATCTTCTATGACACTAGTGGAAAGGTCACCGAGACTTATCAAATGGATTGGTCTCAGATTTATGCTATTTTTGACAACAATGACCTCTCGCAGATAGAATTTGATAGGCCCGATTATGATAAGATAGGGCTTCTCAGATTCATGCTATCACTGCACGACCCTCTATAAAAGTGATTCTGAGTTTTGTCATTTCTGTTATTTCACATATTCTTATTAATTAATTGTTGTAGGTGCTTCACATTTTGAAAGTGAAACAACCTTTTGCAATCTCGAAATCCAACTTACTATTGTTCCACCTATAGTAAACACATACCCTGTGGTGCTCCTCTTGCTATCCTTATCACCTTCCATATCTACATCAACATATCCATATAGAATAGTGTTTGAACCTCCAAAACATAATCCCTGAATGGTAGTACCTCTCAAATACCTGAGAATCCGTTGTACGGCCTTCCAATGTTCTTTACCTGGATTGTTCATATATCTTCTCACAACTCCCACTGCATGTGCAATATTTGGTCTTGTGCACACCATGGCATACATCAAGCTTCCAACTGTTGATTGATAGGGAATCTTGGACATGTAATCTGTCTCTTCCTGTGTCTTGGGACACATTTCCTTACTGAGACTGAAATGGCTAGCCAAAGGTGTACTTACTGGTTTTGCATTTTGCATTCTAAACCTCTCCAACACCTTTTGTATGTACTCACTCTGAGACAATGTCAATTTGCGATTTTTCCTGTCTCTCGTTATTCTCATACCAAGGATTTGCTTTGCAGCACCCAAATCCTTCATCACAAATGAATTAGCTAGCTTCCTTTTGAGTACATTTATATCCTTGATGTTAGACCCTACAACAAGCATGTCATCCACATACAATAACAAGATAATATATATTTCATAGTTTAGCTTCTTAAAATAAACACAATGGTCAGAATGACATCTACTATAACCTTGTTCTATCATAAACTTGTCAAATTTTAAATAGCACTGCCTTCGAGCTTGCTTCAAGCCATACAATCTCTTCTTCAACCTGCATACCAAATCCTCCTTCCCTTTTACCTCATACCCTTGTGGCTGCTGCATATATATCTCTTCCTCCAAATCCACATGGACAAAGGTTGTTTTTACATCTAATTGTTCAAGATGCAAATCTTCTACTGCCACTAGACTTAAGATAGTCCTAATTGAAGTCTTCTTAACAACAGGAGAAAATATTTCATCAAAATCTATACCTTTATTCTGTGCAAAACCCTTTACAACAAGTCTCTCCTTGTACCGCTTCTTACCTCCTTCTTCTTCCTTCGACCTGTAAATCCATTTGTTCTGCAATGCTCTTTTACCAGCAGGCAACTGAACCAAATCTCAGGTCCAGTTTCCTACCAATGAGTCCATCTCCTCATTCATGCGTTGCTCCCACTTCTTTCTAGTTTCCACCTGCATTGCTTCTTCATAACATTTTGGTTCACCACCATCAGCCATCAATAAATAATACATTGAAGGAGAGTATCGTTCAGGGAGTCTACTTAACTTGGTAGATCTTCTTGCAGTTGCAGGAGTTTCAGGTACTTGCTATTGTTCTTGATTTTCCTGCACCTTTGGAACTTCATTTTCTTTAATTTCATCAAGTACTGTGTACTTTGTGTTTTCTCTTTCCTGTTTCTTTCCTTGCAACTGATCTTTATACATGACCTTTTCATTGAATATCACATCTCTACTCCTAATGATTTTGTTATTTTCATAATCCCATAAGTGATAACCAAAATCATCAACCCCATATCCAATAAAGGTACATTTCTTGGATTTAGCTTCAAGCTTTGTTCTATTATCTTTATCAATATGGACAAATGCTTCACAACCAAACGTTCTAAAAAAGGAGTATTTTACCATTTTACCTGTCCATGTCTCCTCTGGAATACCACCATCTAAAGCACTTGAAGGTCCTTTGTTTATTAAATAAACAAAAGTATTTACAGCATCCTCCCAAAACTGTAAGGTGAACCCTACATGCAATATCATACACCTTGCACGCTCCATGATTGTTCTGTTCATCTTTTCATACACACCATTTTCTTGTGGTGTTCTTGGGACTATCTTCTCTCTAGCAATTCCATGGTATGAACACTAACTATCAAACTCCTTACCGTAGTATTCACCTCCATTATCAAATCTGAGACACTTTCAACCGTTTTCCTGTCTCATTCTCAACTAAAGCTTTCCACTTCTTAAAAGTAGCAAACACGTCAGATTTATGTCTAATGCAATAAACCCAAGTTTTCTTAGTTGCATCATCAATAAATGTAACATAATAATGAGAGCCACAAAGAGATTGTACCTGAGCTGGTCCCCATACATCTATATGCATAATCTCTAACCTTTCATTCTTCTTCTATTTCCCAACCCTGAGAAACCTAACTCTCTTTTGTTTTCCATAAACACAGTTCTCACAGAATTCCAAACTTACCCGCATCAAATCTGGCAGCAACTTCCTTGAGTGAAGAATCTGCATCCCCTTCTCACTCAAGTGGCCAGGCCTATGATGCCATAATGTTGTATTTGTTCCTATGGAAACTAAAGAGATAGAATGATTAGTATTATGAGGACATAAATACAACGTACCTACCCTATCTCATTTTTCTATCACCATTGATCCTTTAGTGATCTTCCACCACTTTTCTCCAAATATAGATAGATAACCGCCATCTCTGAACTGCCCTGTTGAGATCAGATTTATTTTCATAGCAAGAATATGCCTTACATCTTTCAATAGCCAATCAATTCCATTCTTAACTTTTATCCATACCTTACCCATTCCAACAATTTTACATGGCTCATCATCACCCAATAAAACATGTCCAAAATCGCCTGGAACATAATCATGAAAGTATTTCCTATGGGGTGTAGCATGACATGAAACCCCTGAATCTACTACCCATTAATAACTAATATTATCTAATGCAAGAATCAAAGCATCTTGTAACACATCACATGCTACATTTGCTTCCTAGGTAGTTTCCTGCTGTGCATCTCCTTTCTTCTTTAGAGATCTGCAGTCTTTCTTCAGATGTCCTTTCTTTCCAGAATTCCAACACTCTATTTTTTCCAGTCTCAACTTGGATCTGCCCGTTTTAGACTTTACACGATTACCTTGGCTCTTTCCTCTCTCCTTTTTTCTTCCCCTGCTCTCCATGGTCAATGCATTACCTGATGTCTCACCTGTGCTTTTTCTTCGCATTTCCTCACTAAGAATAACACCAATAACATCATCAAATTTCAAGGTGTTTGAACCAGAGACAAAGTTACTTACAACCATGACCAAGCTATTCTAGCTTTCTGGAAATGAACACAAGATTAGAAGATCCCTAACCTCATCCTCAAAGTTCACACTTACAGAAGTTAGTTGATTTGTAACCGTATTAAACTCATTTAAATGATCAGTAAGAGATCCACCTTCAGACATCTTCATATTAAATAAACGCTTCATTAGAAATACCTTGTTAGAGACCGAGGATTTTTCATACACCTTACCCAGTGCACTCATCAAACCCTCCATCGTCATTTCTTTTGAGATATTGAAAGCCACCGATGAAGCCAGGATCAACTGTATTTTTCCTAGAGCCTTTCTGTCAAGAACCTCCCATTCTTCGTCCTTCATGGCCATCGGCTACTTTGCTCTTCCTCCCAATGGTAGGAATAAATCCTTCTGGTACAGATAGTTCTCCATTTGCATTTTCCATAACTAGATTTTTTTCCATTAAACTTCTCGACCTTAATCTTTCCTTCTTCTACCATTGCTCCCACTCGAACCAGAAACCCTAGCTTCCTGTGGGTTTATCTACCAAATAGACCTTTGGCTCTGATACCAATTGTTAGAAACGCAGGATCACAGAGCAATAACAATAAACAGAAATGCAAATATAATCACACACACATTACAAGAGAGACACAGATATATCGTAGTTCACCCTAAGATGGGCTACGTCCACACTAAAGTTTCCAATCCTTATTACTGTCCAACAAAGTGAAGGGATACAACCTGCAGCATAGCCGCTACACTTTCTCTTCACTATCTCACAGTCTCTCTTCTTGATCTCAGAGATCTTTACAATGCATAATACCTAAATACATCAACCCTATCCATGTTATAATGTCATTCTTTTACAAGGTAAATACAATGAGAAAATACCATGGGTTACCCAAAACCATGGGCGTAAAAATTGTTGGCGAAAACAACCCCGAACCCCAATGTGGGGGAATGAGTGTACAGTCCTCTAGGGTGCATGGCTAAGGCAATATCATCTATGAGACTGGAATATCTGGCTCCACAACCAACACCCTGAAGGATGGATTTTCACAATAAAAATCCTTCCTCATAGATTCAGGAGCCTCCAACCACATGGTTTCCTCCAAAGAATCATTCTCTTCTCTAGATATCAATGATGGTTTGAATATTCACATGGGAAATAATTCTCAGATCTCTGTTGAAGGGAATGGCACAGTACGTTTGGAGCATGGGAAGTTCAAAAATGTTATATTTTTTCATTCTTTGTCTGAATTATTTTTGTGTGTTTATTAGATGAGTCACACAGGTTCACCGAAGAAAGTGGTATTTGGTCCTAACACAGTTGAGATTGCAGAGATATCTACTGGGAATATTTGTAGAGATATCTACTAGGAATATTATAGTGAAAGGGTTTTCAAACCATGCCTCAAAGGCATCTGAATTCTCTCATTTTTTTCCATACTCCATGGCATTTGCTGAAGATCAGAGTGATATCTCTTCTAATGAAGATAAGGATCAAGATATTGATGTTGAGAATAGAGTTCAAATAGATCCAAATCTACATCCAACACATGCTCCCAATCCATGACCAAGTCCAATATGGGCTCACAAAATCCTTGTAGCTGCTGGGAACATTTTTGGGGATCCATCTTACCATAGAACCACCAGATCTCAGTATCATGCAAACCTTGCACTATGTCACGCAGACCCACTTCTCTCAGAGAGGTGCTACATGATGGTGTGGTTTGATCCCCAATCCATTGAAGAGACTTGCCATGGGGGATCTACAACCAAGTACAAATATCAATTGGTTGAAAAGGGGTACTCAAAGGTTCATGATTTGGACTACAATGAGCCATTTGCTCCAATAGCAAGAAGGATTCCTGGAAGACTTGTTCTGGAAAATACAACTTCGACACAGTGGGAGGTACATCAGAGGAGCTGATCTAGATCCATATCTAGATCTAACACCTGCATTTCTATCTACCTATGAGCATATTTCCTACAGTTTTACAAATTCTTTCACTCAGGAAATTTTATCCTTCCCTTCTTAGTCTGAAGGCTATTTGAGTTCCCTACTACTATCCTATTTTGAGGGGGGGTTTCCCATGAGGTTTTCCCCAATACCTTTTTTCATGGATGGTTATATTATTTTCATCATTTATTTGACTGTATGGGTGACCTTTGGTCTTAGTAACTAGGGCCCAGGATGCACAAGTTTGGATTAAGTGGGGGTGTTAGGATATTTTATTACTTCATCCTTTCCTACATGCATTATTTACCATTTGCTAGAAATTAGTGATGTTATTCCCCCCCTAGTGGTGTGCAAATGTCATCCAAAACCCATTAGCCACCTAATTCACCATGCATGCATGATTTTAGGACACTCAGAGGAAATTCCCTATATTTTAGGATTCCACTCAGTGACTCAATTTAGTCTAACTGAGTTACACATGATTTGGTGACTCTAATTGGGAGTTTGAGCTCCAATCACCAGTGATTGTCTTCCCATGCACCCTTTTATGATTGAATTTCATTTCAAACTCATGGATGCTCCCTCTTTAGTTAGTTAATTGACTGTATCATCATTTCACTAAGATTTGGTTGAGTCTGACTGAGTTTGGGAGCTCTAGAGCACTGATAGAGGTGAAAATTACTATGCTAGACACAATGAGACTCGAATTCTCCTAGGTGATTCGAATTCTCTCCATTGTAACATCATTGTTCATTATACTGATTATTGGATCATGTGACATTATTTTGTTCTTATTTGAGTTCTCATGCATGATTAATTGTCTGCTCATTTTTACTACAGTTTTCATTGTAATTCATTTTTTTTATCATTCTTTCTCTATGAGATATACTCAGCTCCATTATCTACTGTGAATTAGAATTTCACATATGATACCATTCCTCATGTGGATTTGGTTGCTTGCAAATACAATAGAAAGTATCTACTATCGTCTGGAGGATTAAGTACTAAGGATGATATCATGTCTTTTTTCAATGCATCAAATGAGCATTGAGATTGGTCATCCCATATGAATGGTGCATCCTTTTTTAGGAGACACACAAAACCTTTAGTAAGTTTGGGAAATTGTTGACAAATCTTCTCAAGAAATTTGCTTTCCCTTATAGGATTTGAAGTGGTCAAATTGTTTTCATGGGAGGTTGTTTTCATGGGAGGTAATTGTAATATTGCCTCAACCTTGAGGGGATCCACCCTAATCCCACATTTGGATACTATGAAACCAAATAATATCCTAGAGTCCACACAAAATATGTATTTATGTGGGTTCAGCCCAATCTTGTAATTACGACATCGAATGAATGCGGCATGTAAATGTGCACAATGTTTGGTTCTTCTCTTAGATTTAGCTACCAAGTAGTTAAGATAAACCTTGATGATTTTCTTAATAACATGGAATGCATATGACATGGCTCTCTGAAAAGTTGCCTTGACATTTTCAAGGCCGAATGAAAATTTTCAATTGTTGCTTGGTTTTTCAACCAAGCATGTGCAAGGATGCACCTATTAACTTGTAATAGAAGTCTCAAATGAAAACCAAATAACAATAAACTTAATCTAATCTAACATTAACATACGTAAGAGAAATAACGAACTAGATTGATAACAATAAGAAAATAAGACAAGAGATTCAAAAGAATTTGTTTTTGTATTACCTCAAATGGTGAGGATGTGTCACATACCCATCCTTGGACCCAATGCAAGGAAGGGAACATGGCACTAAAATCTGAGCTTTTAAAACAACTTAGCCAAACTCATCATGAATAAAAGGTATGGCATTTCAGTAAAATGCATATGTGTACAGATGCAAATCAATTTCACATGCACAGTGGAATAAACATCAACCACACACATTTCATATGCCTTCAATATATCAATAGCAGTTATTGATTTAAACACTGCAGAGGTAAAACACATAGATAGAAAACACTTATCTTTGATGCGCAATTGATCCACACAACTAGATATGTCGCTGCAATGTTCCTCTCAACCATAGGTCTCTGCCCAACCTGTATTCTTTTATCACTCAGAGACCACCCCCGAGTTGGGCATGATATCTACAAGGAAAAGGAACTCTCAAGCACAGCACATCCCAAAGAAATGGATATCCAACTCAACCCCAGCATTCTCTTGCACACCAAACTTAGATACGGGCTCTGGAACACACTTTCAGTAGTGGGACTTCGGAACTAGATGGGCAGGGTTTTCCCAAAAATGTAGGCACACCAAAAACGGACTTGTGAGAGGGAAAATAGACCATGGGGAAGAAAACAATTTCTCCCACAGATATACTAGCAATCAGTGAGCCAGGATAGCCTCTATGGTCCCCAAATCGATTTCCTTTTCTTTCCCCACTGTTATACAACACAAAAAATTCCTTCCCAGCTAGGATAATGAAGGAAACACCACAAAAACCATGGAGAAAACGCCCAGGTAACTCTAGACTCGTGGGAGAGAAAAGATGGTTGATGGGTAATTGCTTGGGGAGCAATTCATGGCTCTTTTCTTGCCCAAGAAGCCAAAAACGAATTTCCATGTAGGGTGGCTTGCCCATACACGAATTTTGATAGCCATACCTCCCATGCCCCAAGGCATTAACATCCTCAACCAACTCTTGGGAGAAATCAATGATTGGGTACAAAAGTAAACATGGGTAGTTAAGGGTTTGATTGGTTCTCTCATTGACACTTGGCTTGGCTTGATTGGCTCAAGGGTTTGAATATTTTCCCTCCCAATTCCTTGTAAACATCATGCCCCCATCTCTTGATGCATTGCATAGCTAGTTGTGGGTATTTATATTAAAATGCATATTTACAATTCCCATGGCTCACTAGCACATGGGTAGCATAATATCAAATACTTGCCTCTTCTAGATTGAGCGTTCACTAGCGGGGCCTTGGCCTTGAGCTCCACACTAGGAATCATACATTATATGCATACATTATTTACATTATAGCCCAAAATGTTATAAGGGTCAAAATGGGAAACATGACATTCCCCTCCCCTTGGAAAAACATCATCCTGGGTGTTCCCATACCTAGGAATACATACACGCTATATACATGTCCAAAATTCACAAAATATGGCAGGTCTGTTCTGCATTTCACCCTTTTCTTGGGTTTTCAGGACCAAGTCCTTTGGCCTTCACAAACTGCTCCCGTTGGCTGGGACCTTCTAGCTTTGCATGAGGGCATTGTTCCAAAACAATCCCTTCCCTTTCTTTACCTTCCCACTGATCCACAAGTCTAGAAACTTTATGGCGGCTACCCTCTTGATGTTCTATTGTTGGGCAGTCACGGAGGCAATGATTTCCTCCACATCCTCAACATTTCATTGGTTGCTTTACCTTTTCCTGCTCAAATTCCTTTGAGTCTTCCCACCTGGAACATTTCTTAATCGTCCGATTGGATGAATGCTTCTTCATGGATCCACTTTCTTTTCCTTTACTAATTTCTCCCATAATGATTTTTACCTCTTTTTGTAGGTGAATAGAGTCCTGCAAAACCTTGTGGTTCATCTCATTCTGTTTCCTCTATAGCTTGAGCATCTCTCCAAGATTTTCTTGGGTCCTAGAAATTGTTTGAAGAAGACTTTCAGCCAACTCGAATAGCTCTCGGTCTGCTACCATGGTCAATGGAAACAACTGAACACACTTTGCTTACTAGCAACACTTTCTTGTGCCGGCTGCAACCAACTGTTTCACTTTCTTACCTGTGAAATTCATCATGGAAAATATTTGTTAGAACAGGCATAACATGAACATTAAAATTAGTCAATTATTTTCCTAATTGACATGGAATGTCCATGATTTATTCATTGGACTTCCACACTTTCATGCTTTCCAACATACACATGAACTCATTCATGTTCATTTTTTCACAGGAAATTTACTATTTCAGCATTCACAATTCATCTCAAGCAATCAAACACAATCTATTTTCAGCCATGACATGCACTAAAAAATATTTTGTTGTATAAATGCATCAATCGAAAGGAAAGAGAAGAGTAGGATTTTTTCCCTCTTAGTCTTGTTCTATTATGGAGCTACACCATCCATGTGGTTTCATGCTCCTTAGTCTCTTTCACTTCAATGTGAATGCTTTGTTTTTCCTTTCTTAGCTATGACACTTAGTGTCCAAGATCTGTCTAACGATTTTCAACTAAGGAACCCTTCTCCATTGTGGCCTATAGACCTTTGGTTGCTAGGACCCACTCATGTCCACTAGCACCATCTTTCATTACTGCTCATACTGAGCTCTTTAGGACGGTCACATGTCCATCTGCATCCCTATGATGCCTTCATAATCCTTGCTTCCAGCAATACCTACACTCAAACATTGAATCAAATCATATGTTTAGTCTATTTTCATATGGTTTATCTCTTAAATAAGAGATTAGGAAATCATAATGAAACTAGATACACATGTATATTCATAAGAAAGAAGCTACAAAGTAACCGAATACTTATCTGTATTGGATGTCTTCACTTTATTCCATGGGATCATTATTTTCTTTATGAGCCTTGGATTTCCTGTGAACACAATTATGAATGTTGGGCCGGCACGTAGGCTACTCCACAATCATTCGAATAGGAAATGCCAAGTAAAGACACTGACTAGGTTTATCAATCATTTCCTTTAGCAATATGCTAGGCTAGTGCTCCGACCGATTTTATTAATTAATTAAGCAATGTTGGGATTTACAATATAAAGTAGTTAATGCCCAACCAGTCACTCCCTGGACTGATCAAGAACTTTATGGCATTCAACCAGTTACTCCTTGGATTTCTCCATAATTTATATCGCCCACTCATTTACTCTCTGGATTTTAGCAGTAATTTATATTTCTTTCAGGGTCTTGTTTTCCTACAATGACCAAGGTTTCCAACAAAGAAACAATAGTGTATGAGATTAGCTGTTACAAGACTTATACCTGAAATCTTCATTATTCCAAACAAGACATAAATGAAAACAAATACTTATCTGTATTGTGCATTTCCCCTCTAGTCCACAGGGTCCTGGTTCGTTTTGCAAGCCTTGGAATCGCCTATGGACTTGGATGTAGTTAATGCTTAACCAGTGCACCTTCACGCCGATTGGAATTACCAAGCATTTGGTGGTGCCCAACCAGTCCCATACCTGGTTGGCCCTCTCCAGTGCCGAGCTAGCACATTCGTCTGGGTCATCGACCAATGGAAGGAAACTGCACCACCGACCACTATAGGTCAAGGCTCTACTATGGAGCCATAGGCATCTCAGGGTTTTCAGTCAGTCTTGGCGCTCCCCTCCTATTGCTGACCCAAAAGAGATTTTATGCCTTCACCAATGTCACCACACCTTCTCGCACCACAACCCTTCACACACACATTAACTCTTCATTCATACAAGAACGCCACTCCTTCTTTTGTGCGAATCGGTGGTTCCTTTTAGGAACTTTATAGGTGACTCTATTGACTGTAGGTTAGCATGGCCCCACTCACACAAGGATGATACCCATTTTTACTACACAACTCCCTGGGTTTGTCCATCCCTTCCAGTATTATTTAGTGTGAGCATAGAAAGGTTACCAATTCCTATACAGTCCTTCTACATACCCTTCTTCACTTTGCCTCTTAATGTGCAGTACCAATTGGCATCTATGTAGGCTGACAACACAAGAAGGATAAGCAGGCTTATCAGTATTTCTTCTCAAAATCCTTAACATTCACTATCAAGTATTGAAACACCAGGAATGCATCCAATCCCTTAGGGTGTAATCAATATTGACAACCTTATAATGACCCGACACCAGAAAAGGTGTGCACCCCCTTTACAATGTGATCCATGTAGGCCCTAATCATACTCAAGCAGTCTGAAATGATATAAATAAAGTAGAGCATGCTCTGCATATTAACCCTAATAATTTAGATATGCATGTTCTTATCTAGGGTCACAAAATACTCATTCATTTTTGCAGATGTGTCTTTCCCCTCATTTGCGAAGAATGGGGCCTCCCTTCTCTGAGTCAACAATTCTTTGGTTTGCCGCCCCAATCTTTTCACATTCCATAATCCACACATGCCTTCTTCTTTACCATCTCACTCTCATGGTTTTCCAACATACAACTCTGCTAAGATGCCATTCTTAAAATATGAAATGGTGTTTCACCCGAAACCCATTTCCAAAGCATGGGGTCCTTCCCATGGAGTTTGGCTTCTGCAGGTCATCACACATGGTCTTCCTGCAATGTGTCTTCCTGGCACATTTATCAAATAGCCAAACAATCAGCAGTATTTAACAATAATCATTCAATGGCATTAATAATAAAATTCAAGTATGAATTTGAAATTTTGTTCTCTACAGAAATTGAATTTCTTAGCCACGAGTTTGTTCTCATATCATTTAGCTCTTGCTCATGGTAGATTCCAATCTTTATCATGGAATTACCCACATTTTCCATGCCCAAAACAAACTACCTAAATCTTAGACTTCAATCAACCAAACATGTTGTGAGTATCTATGCATATAATCCTTTCATTGCTACAACAGTCACTGAAGTGATCTTAGAATTATAACACTCAATAATTCAAACACCTTCAGCTGTTAGCATGTATATATCTATATATGCATCGTTATCATAAATAAAATTGCAAGACATGGGTACACTTTCCGTGCAATTTAAATAAATTGTAAGTACTCATTACTTCACATTTCATGCAACTTTGTCCTTCCAATAGAGTGCTTTGGTAGCCCATCAACATGTCTACCTTCTTCGTGCAATCCTTTTCCTGCATTCATAGCAGCTCATGAAATGGTCTCGGGGTTATCAATAGTTCACCATTTCATCTATTATCTAATTGCAATCAAACATACACCCCAACCATGCATTCACACAATGCATCTCAACATGTGCACTCACACATACACATGCACATTCACAACATTTACATAATCTTTTAATGTGCATTCATTCAATGCATAACCACAAGATTGTATAGAATACTCTAATGCACATCCTTTCAATGTAACCTCACATTAATCAATGAATACTATGCATTCCAACATATTATGTCCTAACTGTGACTATCTCATATGGCATACAGTTACAACAAGACCATAAGTCATCACTTGTTTTGGTTGTTAAACTCAACACCCATCCTACCCAAATGTAATGATATAATTTCATATGAATGCATCAAGGTTTCTAAGAAACTATAGGGTGTAAGGCTCACTGCCTTCACTTACCCACACCTAACCATACTTGGTAGGTTGACATTCACATTCAAGCACTCAATACCACATGTAGACTAAATCAACATAGTTTAAACATAGTTGAAGGGATCTTACCAAATCCTCTTTCAACATCCATGCACTTAAGCACAAATATCTATTACCTTCATGGCTATCATCAACATTGTTTGACGTTACCTGATTAATTGGCATCTTACCAAGGCTTTACAACCCTTTTTCCAACCTCATGCTCATATTTTTGTTGCACCATCCTTTCCTCATGAGGTTTTCTTTTTTGGTCATATACAACAATCATCATCAACGCCCTTAGTCATGCTTCGGTTGTCTTTGGTCCTATAACCATTGCAAACACGACTAGTCATTTAACAACCACCATAATAATTTTTAAGTGGCTCATTGCATATGAAAAACCTCATTATTCTACCAATATGCAATATCATTTATATACACAAGTATTTTTACATGCACTGTGCAATGTTTATTAGTATTCCAAATAGTGCATATTCATCTTTTTTATCCAATATCTTGCATTTTCAATCATGCTTCTATGAACTGGTTCCTACAACATTAGTTGTCATCAACCATAGGCACTACCATTAGTGGGATATTACTTGTGTAGCTTCACTATTTTGTCAATATGCAACATCATGCTCATGCATAAGCAATTCTCATGTGCACTATGCAATGATTCTCTAATCATACCCACTAATTCATATGCATTACTCTCTTGCATTTCCAACATCCCTATGCTATAATTTTATGTATATAAAACTTAGGAAATATAAATATAATAGCAAGAGAGGATTTAAGGAATTCTCCCTTTCCAATTCCTCATCATGGTATGGAGTTACCCCTCCATATCATAGCTGATCCCTTTTTTTTGGCTTCCCTACCAAGCACACAAAGATTCATTAGCTATGATCTTCTCACGAATTAGCAATTCAAAATATATGTACGTGTATAACATTCATTTTTTTTTTGCTATTTTCCAAACATGCAATTCTCATGATATAAACAGAAATAGTTTAAGGTGAAGAATTTCCCTCTTATCAACATTGCCTTGTTGCTCCCATTGCTATTCCGTAATGCATATCACAGCCAATTAATTTGAATAAGGCTTCCACAAACCTTCCATGCAATTCCTGCTTCTCATCCCAAGAATGCATTTCACACTTTCAACGACTGTCTCCGGGGGATGACGGGGGTCAAGGGGGCTTTCCCCCTTGTGGCTACCCACTCCTTTGATTTTGCGCAATCTGGCGCATAAGTTCCATGGCATTTTTTAACTTTCGGCATCTAAAAAATCTCCCTGGAAAACAACTGAAATTCCTTGTTTCGGAGCAACTCACCGAGTTCTTCAGACTTGTTGCTGAACAACTCACCGAGTTTCGCCGGTCGGCGGACTCATCTGTCTTTTCTGCTATTTTGGACCAACTCACTGGGTTCTTCCACTACTGTGGATCAACTTGCTGATTTCTTCCACCATTGTAGAACAACTCGCCGAGTTCTTCCACCGAAGGACACTTAGAAAAAAATTTGGGCCAACTCGCTGATTCCTTTCGCCGTTGTGGACCAACTCGCTGAGTTCTTCCGATCAAAACTCAGCTTTTCCTTCTGAAATTTTTTCATCTTTTTCGCCGAACTTAAAATTTTTGGGCGATCCGTTGCAGAGCAACTCACCAAGTTCTTCCACTGCCAACTTTGGTGCAACTTAGTGAGGTGCACCGAAACACATCCACTCAACTCCACAAGACTCGCCGAATCAGTTAGGTAAAACACTTAGAAATTTTTTGAAATTTTGAAACTTTTCTTAACAGTCTGTGCTGGGGAGGAAGGATACTTACCTCTGCAATTGTGATAGGTGCCCCGTGAAGGCCCAATGCTACAACTAGCAGCTCTGATACCATCTATCACGTACCCACCTTGGACCCAATGCAAGGAAGGGAACATGGCACTAAAATCAGGGCTTTTAAAACAACTTATCCAAACTCATCATGAATAAAAGGTATGGCATTTCAGTAAATTGCATATGTGTACAGATGTAAATCAATTTCACATGCACAGCGGAATAAACATCAACCACACACATTTCATATGCCTTCAATATATCAATAGCAGTTATTGATTTAAACACTACAGAAGTAAAACACATAGATAGAAAACACTTATCTTTGTTGTGCAATTGATCCACACAACTTGCTATGTCGCTAAAATGTTCCTCCCAACCATATGTCTTTGCCCAGCCTATATTATTTCAGCACTCAAAGGCCACCCCCGAGCTGGGCATGATATCTACAACGAAAAGGAACCCTCAAGCACAACACAACCAAACGCAATGGATACCTAACTCAACCCCAACATTCTCTTGCACACCAAACTCAAATATGGGCTCTGGAACACACTTTCAGCAGTGGGACTTAGGAACTAGATGGGCAGGGTTTTCCCAAAAACGTAGGCACACTAAAAATGGATTTGTGAGAGTGAAAATCGACCATAGGGAAGAAAACAATTTCTCCCACAGATATACTAGCAATCAGTGACCCAAGATAGCTTCTATGGTCCCCAAATCGATTTCCCTTTCTTTCCCCACTATTATACAAGACAAAAAATTCCTTCCTAGCTAGGATAATGAAGGAAACACAACAAAAACCACGGAGAAAATGCCCAGGTAGCTCTAGACTCATGGAAGAGAAAAGATGGTTGATGGGTAATGGCTTGGGGAGCAATTCATGGCTCTTTTCTTTCCCAAGAATCCAAACATGAATTTCCATGTAGGGTGGCTTTCCCATACCCAAATTTGGACAGCCATACCTCCCATGCCCCAAGGCATTAACTACCTCAACCAACTCTTGGGAGAAATCAATGATTGGGTACAAAAGTCAACATGGGTAGTTGAGGGTTTGATTGGTTTTCTCATTGACACTTGGATTGGCTTGATTGGCTCAAGGGTTTGAATATTTTCTCTCCCAATTCCTTGTAAACATCATGCCCCCATCTCTTGTTGCATTGCATAGCTAGTTGTGGGTATTTATATTAAATTGCATATTTACAATTCCCATGGTTCACTAGCACATGGGTAGCATAATATCAAATACTTGCCTCTTCTAGATCGAGCGTTCAATAGCGGGGCCTTGGCCTTGAGCTCCATGCTAGGAATCATACATAATATACATACATTATTTACATTATAGCCCAAAATATTATAAGGGTCAAAATGGGGGATGTGACAGGATGATGGGTGTTGAGCAACTCCAAGGTTGAGAAGCTCCATATCCAATGGTCTCTTCTTCTCCAAAACTTCAATAGGATTCTTCAAACTCGAAATGGGAGGTAATGGCTCTCAAAGGGAATTTGGCAGCATAAGGATATGATGAAATGTGGATGGAAAGTGAGGAGCCTGTATCACCTTTTTATAGTTTTTGGTGATGGGGAATACCATTATGGTTTTGAGGAAACCAATGGTATTAACCAACATGGTTTAGGTTTCTTTTTCCCTCTTTTTCCTTTTTTGAATATTTTTTATATTTCTATTCCCTTTTAATATTTCTGGGGAATTTTGGACCCTTTTTTAGGGTTTTTTGTGTGTTTTTGAGGAAAAATACATATTTTGAGGGGAAAAAAGGTGTATTGTGGTCTTTTTGGTGACATTTTGATGGTTTTAGAGGCTCAAATGGTGGAAAAGTGGACAAATGGGTCATGTGAAATAAGGGAATGATCTAGTGAGAACTTTTTGGGTGTTAACAGATTGTCCCCTAATGTGTGAGGGAAAGATCTCATCATATTGCCGATAGACATCATAGTTCTTTTGTATTTTTCCTGGGGTTTGGAGAAGAGAAGAGACCGATTGGAGATTGGAACAACAACCCCTTGAAAGCTACAAAAACTGAAAAAACATACATGGCCTCAAAATGAATGAGGAATAATCTCTGATTATGGATGAGGCGGGCATACCCATGCTCGTATTAAGACATATACATAACAATTAGGCCCAAGAAGGGGGACCTGAATAATACATAAAAACTATTGGTACATCGTAATGGTCCAGAGGGGACACTATGCTGGGATGTACTCATGATCATGCCATGGCTAATCTCAATAACTGATACACTGGAAAAAGCAACAACTGTTCAAAATAAGGTATGACAAGGGTTGATGAATTACTGAAACTAAAGGTGTCCAACATCTGTAGGGACTCAATTAGACTCTCAAATGTGGTAGAGTTAGTAAATGAGTCAACTTCTGAGGAGTATTTGTAACTGTATACTCAAGGGAGTATAGAACTGCGGTACATCTGAAAATTTTCGCCAAGTGCAACCCGAATATCCATAGGAAAATGAAACTGGTTGTTTCCTCAATTAGGCTCTCCAATGTGGTAGAGTCGGGTGATATCTGGGGTCTTCAACAAGTAACGGAAAGGATCGATACCCTATACGAGTCTCAATGATACGATCTAGGTGTTGAAGTTGAGCATGTGAGAAACAATCATTTGGAGAGACACTGAAGACTCCTTTCGACATGATCCATAGGTACTCATCAATAATGGTGATGAGTCCAAGGTACAGGGACCTCTGGGTCTATCCTCTAGAATAATTTTGGTTAGTGTCGACAGAGGGAGACCAGGAACTATCAAGGCAATGATGTTTCCTTGATAGGAGCGCGAGGTGTACAACTGAAGTGTGGTAGTACTGATGGTAGGACTGACATTCTGTGGTGATGGGGAATAGCTGGGGTCATATAGTGGGTGGACTCAAACTTCCTTTGTTCAGATCATGATGACATAGTTGACCTTGCAGCATAGGAAACTAATTTGTATTGTATACTGGAGTGACTCTGGGGGAACAAGCTGATGTATGCTTTTCGGAGACTCTTAGGGTGACATACTGCAGAATACTCTGAACAAAGGCGACCATAATAGGGAAGCTTCCATATGCGTAGACTTGCCTGTTGTGGCACCGGAAAGCACCATTGGGTCCTTCTTCGTGGTTTTAATGAGCTCCAATAAGGGATAAAAGTGTGCTCTAAAATGGTATTGTCCTGTGGATTTATGCAAGCTCGGGACTGTTCATGCTCGTGGTTGCTTTCATTTTTAGAGAGTCTGAAAGCAGTAAGTAGCCTCCAATGGTGTTCATTTTCGTGTGTTAGTCTCCAAGGCCCAAAAAAGCATAAAATGATGGAAATGGAGAACTCTTCTAGTTAATGTGACTAGAGTATTCATTTTTCGTAATTAGTCTACAAGGTTCGGAAAAGGGGTAAACTTATACCAGGTAGATGCCCTTTCAGATACTTTTAGCGAGCATGAAAGGAAGCAAGATTGCTCGGCGATCTTTTCATTATTTTAGGAGTCAGAAAAGAGCTTAACAGAAACTCCCTAAGTGTCTTTTTCATATCGAACAAGAAAGTATTGGAGAGAGCGAGAAATGATCTCGAGCATCATCATGAACATGGAAAACTGAATCCGGCGACATAAAGATCGTCAAAAATGGGCAACGACCGATGTGGCATGTCGACTGAGGCGATGAGGGGCATTTTGGAGAAATGCCCAAAATATTTGGGGGTGAGACCGAGAAATGATCTCAAGAATCATCATGAGTGTGGAAAACTGAATCCGGCGATATAAAAATCATAAAAAATGGATCATGGCCAATGTGGCATGCAATTCGAGGCGACGAGGGGCATGGGAAAAAATGCTCGTAAAATCTGTTAGTGAGAGCGAGAAATGATCTCAAGCATCATCATGAGCACGGAAAATTGAATCTAGCAATATAAACCTCATTAAAAATGAACCACGACTGATGTGGCATGCAAATCGAGGCGACAAGAGGCATGGAAAAAATGCCCGAAAAAGGGATCTGGTGGAATCAGGAAAAGGAGTGGACTATTGTGAAGTTCTCCCTGCACTGATTCCAATGGTACTAACGGTTTGAAAAATGGACATTGTATGATGCCGAAATGGTTGATTGAAAATTGTCAAATTTCTATAAATACAAGTGGGCCCAATGTGACAAGGTTCATTTTCACTGTTGAGTTTCACAGAGTAATTGAGGTGGTCAGAGTATTTTCTCGATTTGTGGGAGACTCGACCGTTGGTTTTTCATTCTGCGAGTTTCAGGTAAGCCTATGTGACTTAGCCTTTTAAATTATTTCCTTTCTATTTAGCGTCGGGGCATCGAAGTCTGCGTAATTCCGCGTTGGCTTCCCAACATGGAATATCGTGGGTTTCAGCTCATTTTCCATGATGCACATCGCAGGTATTGGCTTGATAGCCGCAACGTGCATCACGACTGTGGGGGCTGACAGTCTCGATGTTCATCGCGGATTTCAGGGCTGATAGTTGCGATGTTAATCGATGACAGCCACGATGTCCATTGCGACTGTGGGGCTGATACCCGTGATGTGCATCACGGCTTTGAAGCTAAAAGTCGCGATGTCTATCGCAGCTAAGAGCCCGAAAGTCGCGATGGGGTTTTTGAGAAAAAAATTTGTTTCTAAAAAATTTTCCTTTGCTTTTTGGCAAGATGTTGAGGAGGCCACTAGTGTTGTGGCGGGAGAGAGAGATAGATGTGGGATTTATGGGTAAGATTCATGATGACCCGAGTGTGCAGATGGCCTATATGATTAGCTGGTGGCCTCGGACCAATATCTGCACAAACACACAAGTGAACCAAGTCAACATCATATAAATATATCCGGCTATACTCATAACAAAAACATCTAAACATGAATAAACTAACATAATCTGATCTAACATAAGCATGTGCAAATAAATAAAAGCAAAAACTGTTGCTTGGTTTTTCAACCAAGCATGTGCAAGGATGCAGCTATTAACTTGTAATAGCAGTCTCGAATGAAAAGCAAATAACAATAAACTTAATATAATCTAACCTTAACATATGTAAGAGAAATAAAGAACTAGATTGATAACAATAAGCAAATAAGACAAGAGATCCAAAAGAATTTGTTTTTGTATTACCTCAAATGGTGAGGATAATGGGTGTTGAGCAACTTCAAGGTTGAGAAGCTCTAATATCCAATGGTCTCTTCTTCTCCAAAGCTTCAATAGGATTTTTCAAACTTGAAATGGGAGGTAATGGCTCTCAAAGGGAATTTGGCAGCTTAAGGATAGGATGAAATGTGGATGGAAAGTGAGGAGCCCCTATCACCTTTTTATAGTTTTTGGTGATGGGGAATACCATTATGGTTTTGAGGAAACCAATGGTATTAACCAACATGGTTTAGGTCTCTTATTCCCTCTTTTTTCTTTTTTGAATATTTTTTATATTTTTATTCCCTTTTAATATTTTTGGGAAATTTTGGACCCTTTTAAAGGAAAAAGACATATTTTGAGGGGAAAAAAGGTGTATTGTTGTTTTTTTGGTGACCTTTTGATGGTTTTAGAGGCTCAAATGGTGGAAAAGTGGACAAATGGGTCATGTGAAATAAGGAAATGAGCTAGTGAGCACTTTTTTGGTGTTAACAGATTGCCCCCTGATGTGTGAGGGCAGGAGCTCATCATATGTCCAATAGACATCATAGTTCTTTTGTCTTTTTCATGGGGTTTGGAGAAGAGAAGAGACTGATTGGTGACTAGAACAACAGTCTCTTGGAAGTGACGAAAACTGAAAAAACATACATGGCCTCAAAATGAATGAGAAATAATCTCTGATTATGGACTAGGCGGGCATACCCATGCTCATATTAAGACATATACATAACAATTAGGCCCAAGGAGGGGGACCTAAATAATACAAAAAAATTGTTGGTACATCATAATGGTCTAGAGGGGACACTATGTTGGGATGTACTCATGATCATGCCATGGCTTATCTCAATAACTGATACACTGGAAAAAGCAACAACCGTTCTGAATAAGGTATCAGAAGGGTTGATGAATTGCTGAAACTGAAGGTGTCCAACATCTGTATGGACTCAATTAGACTCTCAAATGTGGTAGAGTCAGTAAATGAGTCAACTTCTGAGGAGTATTTGTAGCTGTATACTCAAGGGAGTATGGAACTATGGTTCATCTGAAAATTGTCACCAAGTGCAACCGGAATATCCATAGGAAAATGAAACTAGTTGTTTCCTCAATTAGGCTCTCCAATGTGGTAGAGTCAGGTGATATCCGGGGTCTTCAACAAGTAACTGAAAGGATCGATACCCTGTACGAGTCTCATTTGGAGAGGCACTAAGGACTCCTTTCGAAATGATCTCTAGGTACTCATCACTAATGGTGATGAGTCCAAGGTATAGGGACCTCTGGGTCTATCCTTTGGAATAATTTTTGTTGGCGTCAACAGAGGGAAACCAACAACTATCGAGGCAATTATGTTTCCTTGATAGGAGCGCGAGGTGTACAACTAAAGTGTGGTAGTACTAATGGTAGGACTGACATTCTGTGGGGATGGGGAATAGCTGTGGTCATGAAGTGGGTGGACTAAAACTTCCTTTGTTTAGAGCATGATGACATGGTTGACCTTGCAGCATAGGAAACTGATTTGTATTATATACTGGAGTGGCTCTGGGGGAACAAGCTGATGGATGCTTTTGGGAGACTCTCAGGGTGACATATTGCAGATACTCTGAACAAAAACAACCATAATAGGTAAGCTTCCATATGAGTAGACCTGATCTATTGTGGCATCAGAAATCACCGTTGGGTCCTTCTTTGTGGTTTTAATGAGCTCCAATAAGGGATAAAAGTGTGCTCTAAAATGGTATTGTCCTGTGGATTTATGCAAGCTCAGGACTATTCATGCTCGTGGTTGCTTTCATTTTTAGAGAGTCTAAAAACAGTAAGTAGACTCCAATGGTGTTCATTTTCATGTGTTAGTCTCCAAGGCCCCAAAAAACATACGATGATGGAAACGGAGAACTCGTCTAGCCAATGTGACTAGAGTATTCCTTTTTTGTAATTAGTCTACAAGGTCCGGAAAATGGGTAAACTTATACCAGGTAGACGCCCTTTCAGATACTTTTAGCGAGCATGAAAGGAAGCAAGATTGCTCGGCGATCTTTTCATTGTTTTAGGAGTCAGAAAAGAGCTTAACGAAAACTCCCTAAGTGTCTTTTTCATAAAATAATTGCTCGGCCCGAAAAAGGGATAAAATTATACCGAACAAGAAAGTGTTCGAGAGAGTAAGAAATGATCTCAAGCATCGTCGTGAGCATGGAAAACTGAATCCGGAGATATAAAGATCGTCAAAAATGGGCAAGGACCGATGTGGCACGCAGATTGAGGCGATCAGGGGCATTTTGGAGAAATGCCCAAAATATTTGGGGGTGAGACCAAGAAATGATCTCAAGAAGCATCACGAGCGCGGAATAATGAATCTGGCGATATAAGAATCGTAAAAAATGGACCACGACCAATGTGGGATGCAATTCGAGGCGACGAGGGGCATGGGAAAAAATGTCCGAAAAATCTATTGGTGAGAGCGAGAAATGATCTCAAACATCATCACGAGCACGGAAAACTTAATCCGGTGATATAAAACTCATCAAAAATGGACTAAGGCTGATGTGGCATGCAAATCGAGGCGACGAGGGGCATGGAAAAAAATGCCCGAAAAAAGGATCTGGTGGAATCGGGAAAAGGAGTGGACTATCATGTAGTTCTCACTGCACTGATTCCAGTGGTACTAATGGCTTGAAAAACGGACATCGTATGATGCCGAAATGGTTGATTGAAAATGGTCAAATTTCTATAAATAGCAAGTGGGCTCAATGTGACAAGCGTCATTTTCACCATTGAGTTTCATAGAGTAATTGAGGTGGTCAGAGCATTTTCTCGATTTGTGGGAGATTCAACTATTGGTTTTTTATTCTGCGAGTTTCAAGTAAGCCTATGTGACTTAGCTTTTTAAATTATTTCCTTTCTGTTTAGCGTCGAGGCCCCAAAGGCTGCGTAATTCCACGTTGGCTTCCCAAAGTCGAATATCGCGGGTTTCAGCTCATTTTCGGTGATGCACATCGCGGGTATTGGCTTGATAGCCGCAATGTGCATCGCGGTTGTGGGGGCTGACAGTCGCGATGTTCATCGCGGATTTTGGGGATGACAGTTGCAATGGTAATCACGGCTTTCGAGGCTGAAAGCCGCGATTTCCATTGCGACTGTGGAGCTGATACCCACGATGTGCATCACGGCTTTGAAGCTGAAAGTCGTGATGTCCATTGTGGCTAAGAGCCCAAAAGTCGCGATGGGGTTATTGAGAAAAAAATTTGTTTCTAAAAAATTTTCCTTTGTTTTTTGGCAAGATGCTGAGGAGGTCACTAGTATCATTGCGGGAGAGAGAGATAGATGTGGGATTGATGGGTCAGATTCATGATGACTCGAGTGTGTGGACGACCTATATGATCAGCTAGTGGCCTCGGACCAATATCTGCACAATCACACAAGTGAACCAATTCAATATCATATAAATATATCTGGCTATACTCATAACTAAAACATCTAAACATGAATAAACTAACATAATCTGATCTAACATAAGCATGTGCAAATAAATAAAAGCAAAAACTATTGCTTGGTTTTTCAACCAAGCATGTGCAAGGATGCACCTATTAACTTGTAATAGCAGTCTCGAATGAAAAGAAAATAACAATAAGCTTAATCTAATCTAACATTAACATAAGTAAGAGAAATAAAGAACTAGATTGATAACAATAAGCAAATAAGACAAGAGATTCAAAAGAATTTGTTTTTGTATTACCTCAAATGGTGAGGATGATGGGTTTTGAGCAACTCGAAGGTTGAGAAGCTCCAATATCCAATGGTCTCTTATTCTCCAAAGCTTCAATAGTATTCTTCAAACTCAAAATGGGAGGTAATGGATCTCAAAGGGAATTTGGCAGCTTAAGGATAGGATGAAATGTGGATGGAAAGTGAGGATCCCCTAGAGCCCCTATCATCTTTTTATAGTTTTTGGTGATGGGGAATACCATTATGGTTTTGAGAAAAACAATGGTATTAACCAACATGGTTTAGGTCTCTTTTTCCCTCTTTTTCCTTTTTTGAATATTTTTTATATTTTTATTCCCTTTTAATATTTTTGGGGAATTTTGGACCCTTTTTTAGGGTTTTTTGTGTTTTTTGAGGGAAAATACATATTTTGAGGGGAAAAAAGGTGTATTGTGGTCTTTTTGGTGACCTTTTGATGGTTTTAGAGGCTCAAATGGTGGAAAAGCGGACAAATGGATCATGTGAAATAAGGGAATGAGCTAGTGAGCACTTTTTGGGTGTTGACACCAATATACAAAAGTCCCCCAAGGGCAGATGAAATTTGTTTTTTGTTGGTATTCTTTTTTAATATGGATTTGGTTGTAACTGGAGAATCCACCCATGAATGAAAATATTTTGTTTATGACACACTCGTCTATAGTCTAATCGATGAAGGGCGTTGTATCATTTTGTTCCTTGCAATATATCTTTGTATGTGGTTCTGCATATGTTATTTCACTTTGTTCTCATAAAAATATGTATCAGTGGTATCATAGTGGTATAATATTTCTTCATTTCATCATCCATGTCTTAAACGAGGTCAAAATATAAAACGTTGGGTCTTGAACTTGTTCAGCTTGAGGAAAAACACCCTCGATGGATAAAAGCGGACCCCATGGCCAAGGAAAAAGGAGATGAAGGAGTGGGAGATCCTATCAGGTTGTTGATCGAGGAATCCCTTGTGAGATAGAGGAATGAGATGATAGATCGTTTCACTCAAATCCTTTGACATATTCCAACAACATGAAAGGTATCATCAAGCATAAGCAGTCACTTCGGATGAGCCACACCCTTCAAGGTACAAGTTAACTTTGATATTCCTATATTTGAAGGTTAGATATATTTTGATGCCCTAGATAAATGGTTGATTTTTCTAGAGAGATATTTCTTTATCCACAATTCCTACAATATCGAAAAGAACGTCTTTCCATTCTGTAAGGCAGAGTCCCATGTGAAAGATTGGTGGGACACTTATTGTGAGTAGAACGCCACATACGGGACTGATATTTTTGGGGGTGACCCAACCTCGAAATACATTTTGGAATCCCTCAAGAAGCAATACTATCTCATTGGAAGCTAAGACTACCAATACACAAAATGGACCACTTTGTGGCAGGAGAGGGATGAAATGGTGTCAGAGTACACTAAAAGCTTCCATACCTTGTGAACAAATCTCGGTATTAGGGACTCTGAGTGGCACATGGTTCTAAAATATTGCACTATATTTCATAGGAACATTCGAACCAAGATGAGGTTCTTGGACATCTCACCATTAGGCGCTACTTATCAATATGCTTTCAAAATATAAAAAAAAATTAAGTAGAAGAATAAGTGAGGGTTTGGTTCTACAAATCTTCTGCAGAAGGAAGGAAACAAAAATCCTAGGCCACATAACAAAGAGCAGAGTAAGGACAACCAACCCAAAGACAACTAGTCCAAACCTTAAGCAAAGAAGGGAAATGGGAAGACAAACAAGGAAACTGAAAAATGGTGTGAGTTCCATAAGAGGCCCTGGCACAACACTGATGAATGTCACCCAAAGAAAGCATTGGCGGTCGAAATCAAGGATTCAAAGTTCTAGATCTTGGTCGTGAATCCAATGCCGAAACCAACATCCCAATTGTAGACAAGGGAAAGTGGATCATCAATGAAAAACCCAATGTTACCATCTCTACCTTAAAGGTCCTTCCCAATGATATAGAGGATATAGAGGAAGGAGAATTCATTTTACACTCACATATGTGGGTCAAGGGAAATCCACTACATTTCATTGTTGATAGTGGAATCGAAATGAACCTAATTTCGATAGAGCTCGTCAAATAGTTGAAGTTTCCAATGACACCATACTGAAACCCTATAAAACTAGGTGGCTCAGCTAGGGATGGGACATCTACATCAATCAAGGCATACCCTATAGAATCAATCCCTTCAAAGATGATGTAATGTGTGATGTTTCCCCACTTGAATTTTTTTATATTCTTTGAGGAAAACCATATATGTGGAAACATCATGCTATGTATAAATCTAGGCCTCATAATGTCATTGTTACTTTGGGAAAGCAAATCTATAGGATACCAAAGACAATTCCCACTACTCAAGTTTCTCTCATTACAACAAAGTAGTGAGGGAAGTTATTCTCCCATGCTGGGAAATTTTTCCTCTTCATGATTCATTATAAGGATGAGCGAAAGATCAAATAAACTTCCACTACCTCTATACGAGATCCCTCTACAAAGCATATATAGGTCGACAAGATCATGGAAGCATACAAAGACATCTTCACCACACCTGCCAGGGTGCTAGTACATTGCTAGGTCAAGAATTCCATTGATTTTATACATGGGGTTTCTTTACCTAACGATCTGGTATGGATGCATTCCCTCATGGAAAATGAAGAAATCAAACATTATATTCAAGAATTAATCTATAAAGGGAATATTTGACTCACCTCATCACCTTTTGGGAGTCCAATTGTGTTGGTAAAAAAGAAAGATGGGACATGGTAACTTTGTATTGGTTACAGGGAAATAATCAAAATCATGGTCCGAAATTGGTATCTCATTCCCTGGATCGATGACATTCTTGACCAGCTCAAACATGCCAAATATTTCAATAAGATTGATCTGAATTCTGGCTATCACCAAGTGCTAATTGATCACACCAATGTCTAAAAGAATTACTTCAATTCTCAAGAAGGAATTTTCAAGTTGTTGGTCATGCTTTTTGGCTTGGCTAATCCTCTATCAACTTTCATGACGATGATGGACAATATTATCTAGACATTCACCAATTATTTAGTGGTTCTATATCTATATGATATCCTCGTCTACAACAAAACATGGGAAAAACATTTGCAACATATCCATTGGGTCCTCATCAATCCGTGACAACACAAGTTATATGCCAATGTAGGGAAGTGATCATTTGGCATGGAGAGGATTCACTATTTGGGATAAATCATGGGAGAACTTGGTGTGCATATGGATTTGTCCAAGATCCAAGCCATTCACGACTAGCTGACCCTGAAAACTCTCATAGATCTTCACAACTTCCTAGGACTTGCCAATTTCTATCACAAGTTTGTGTTGGGATTCTCTAATATTGCTTGGGCCCTTAGATAGGTGAACAAAGGTGGGTCTAATATGAATTTTGTTTGTTCCAAGCCATAACAACAATAATTTGAGGAACTAAATCAACGCTTATGTTTAGTTCCCATCCTTACCTTACTAGATCTGCAATAGCCCGTTGAAATCAAGACAGATGCTTCAGACTCTATTGTTGGTGCAGTCCTCACTTAGCATGGCCATTCAGTGGCGTATCACAATGAGATTCTTTTAGATGTAGTCCGCAAGTACCCCACCTATGAAAAGAAAATGTATTACATTTTCCAAGACTACGAACAATGGAAGCATTACATCCTAGGCAAAGAAACGGTCATCCACAATGATCAAAATCCCCTATAGTTCATGCAAACACAAGGAAAGTTACAAAATGACCACCACCAAAAGTGGTCCACATACTTGCATCAATTCCACCTTAACATTAAATATAAGAAGGGAAGCACCAATCGAGTTGTTGATTAACTTATTTGGCCTCTAGTAGAATCCTTGACTAAAACACAACAAAAACTCGAAAATCCGCAAATAACTGAATAATTGATATATTTAAGATGATAATAAAATTACAATGAATTAGCCTACTTAAATATAGCTTGGGATTTAAAATTTGAGGAGTCGCAAATTCTCATTATATTTAATATTCATTAATTATTATTATTAGTTATTATTAACATATTTATTTATTATTTTATGTTTGTAACATTTCCCTTCCTTTAAGGGAAGCTTTGTCTTCAAAGTTGAGTGTGTCCATGTCCTCTTTTATTCTAGATTTGTGTCAACATTAATTTGAGATAGGTAGTATGGACTTCTTCTTGTATCTTTATGTGGGCTTGGATCCTTTTTCAGCTATGATTCATTCTTCTTGGGTGGATAAATTCTCATTCCATATAGTCGGTACTTACTTCCTTTCCATTTAAATGCCATGTATTTTTTTTGTAGGTTGGTATATTAAGTTCCCAATGAGGTTGACCAAGTGACGCCTAATATCATATCTAATTCCTTGAGTGGTAAGGAATAACAATTGAGTTGTAGGGTTAAATTGTGTATATGCAACGACACATTATGGAAGTTTATTACTTCTTCTACATACCAATCACCGGTGGTTGACACCTTAATAATTTTCACTGGTTACATCAAAATATTAAGTTCCTTTTCTCTATTGATATCTATTAGATTGGGTGTACTTCTAGAGTCATCTAGAATTGTAATGTATTTCCCCTTAATATATCCTATAAGCTATAATCTCTTGGTTCCTATCTATTTTGATTTTGTTTCTTGGAGTAAGATTTGTCCATCTTCATTGTCGTGACTTGTTAAATGAGGTGGAGTATATTTATTTGTATCTAACTAGCTTTCCCTCTTTTGGGTGTTAATTTTCTTTGGTGTCACTAAATATTCTTCTTTACAAGTTTTTTGGATACATGTAATTGTCGCTATTGATACTTCTAGGGAGCTTGTGTGTACATTAGAATTGGATGTATATTCTTCTACAGGGACCTGTACTTCTTTCCCATTTATAATTTTGCAGTGTGTTTTGTGATTAGTTATGCATTTAAGGCATGGGATCCAATACTCTCCACATCGCTGAGAAGTATTTTTCTTTTTTTTTGTTATTATTGGAAAGAATGGTGGATATTTTTAAACCTTTTTCAATCTCATAGCCATATGATTGAGGATTGTTGCATTGATGACCTAGTGACCAACTATCTCTACAATATATTCATTGTATTTCTTGTTGTCGTAAATAACGCTTATCAAGGTTCCTTTGTATTGATTTTTTAAATTTCTCTTCAATAAGTCTTTCCTTGCATCTTGCCTTATCCAGGTTTGATACATTGTATAATTCTAACTCATCTCTAATGTATGGCTTAAGCCCATGCACATATTTTTGGATTCATTGACTATGCATTAGCTCAAATACTCGTGTCACTAATTATTCTCATTCATAGGTGTATTCATCCACGTCACCTTTCTGCTACAATATGGTGATCTTTGCGGAAATTTGTTTTTCCTTTATATCTTCAGTTCTCTTAAAGAAGTCATTCTTGAATGTGTTCCAATTGTGGGAATATTTTTTTGTCGTAATATTCCACCACACATACCAATTGTATGTTCATCCTTCTTGTTAGCATATATAACTGAGCTAGAGGTTTCCAGTGTCGACCCAGGTAGTTCGTGGTTCAAGGAACCAATAAAATTCCTATTCACCGGCCCTTTTGGCAACAGACTGCAGGTAGCCTGAGGTCTCGCCCGAGGCGAAGCTAAGGGGGTGGTTGCAAAATCAATTTTCCACAACCTAGTGACGCGAGTGTAGGAGGAAATGATAGGCAACGCGATAAAAGGAACTCTCTCCGTGGACAACAGATTGTGCGAAGTCTCTACTTCGCGCCAGATACTTCGGTAAGCTATGATGCTTGTGCAACCAGCGCATCCAACGCAACCAAGGACTATCCGGTATTGGATACTCCCTACGTTATGATGATATGCTATAATCAGCTTATCTCACAACAACTCTTGATGGTTTAGCGCATCAACTAGACCGTGCATCTACTTCAGAAGTGATTAACTCTAATCGCTCTTACTTAATGATCTTTACCCATTTGACACACTTTAGATTATTGTCATTATGGTGCATGCAATTGAATAAACATACAATACTGCGAGCTCCAATGTTGCACTCAAATTCAGTGTTCAACTATGTGATTAACCGACAGATTCATACATTCACGGACTCATAAGTGTTGAATACTTAACCTTCATCAACACATCTATTAATTAACATATTTTTCCCATGATCCTTGCGGCGAATACATATAAAATCAATCACCTAACAAATAACTGTGGTAGTAAACATCCATACTAAGCAAATGAATAGTTGCAAACACACAACAATCACATAACACATAATTTAACATGGTTCACCCCCAGGATGGAGACTACGTCCACAAGAACTATTGTTAAATTCGTCTTTGGGAAGGGTACAACAGTCCTTAGTCTGCGCACTCAGCTGCAAACTCTCTTCTCTCTCAGATAGGTCTCTACGCACTCAGCTACAGAGCCTTTACAATAGCTTCAACCTCAAAATATCTAACACTATTCACTAACCCAACAATGAAGAGTTCAACCCTTTCCCATACAAAAGCATGCCGTATTTATAGAACATGCCCACCGGCGTGTCTTTACAATTCGTAGGAAAAACCCTTAGGTTTACAAAACTGGTGTGGCTAACTGCCAGCCTGACTGTCACCGTCGATAGCCTGCTCTGCCTCCTCCGGTTGGGCCACTCGTGTCTCACACTCTCTTCTAACAGTCGCAGTCCTCAAAATGGTTATAAATGCATCATGGCCTGTCCCTTTTCACGTCGTCCACCTACCTTTCACCGTCAACATAGTGGCCTAGCTTCTCAACTGCTTCTCACCACTCTCTCTGAAAGGTCCCTTCCTTATGTCTTCGTGTCCCAAAACAGGTCGCTTTCTCTGCTTGTCCTTTCTAAACATTCTAACCTAAAATGGCAATTGCACGACATCTTCGTATCAACATATTATGCAACTCTGCCTTACTAATTACCGTTTCACGACAATGCACAATTGTCAAAACTGCTTCCATCCTTTGTTGCAGCGCGCAATGCGTGATTTTCAATACTTATGTATTTTTCTAATCCACTTGGGCCCCACCCAAAATACCCCTAACACTCACCTATTGCTCATCCCGAGCCACTTCAACTTGCGTACTCTGGTGCCACATCTTCTACGGTACCTAGCTTTGATGTAAAGCTTTGAAGAGTTCCTGCTAACTCTGCAACTATCTTCTTGGCTTTTTGCTCAAAACCTTGAAGCATCTCCAGAGTTTCCCACGAGACCTTCTCCATATCCACTTGTTCTTTCATGGTTCCCTTCGCTGCTGAAGTTCCATGAACTTCGCGTCAAATTGCTGCATCAATTCGAGGCCTTCTTGTTCAATGGGTTGCAACCTAGAGGATGTGTCAACCTCCTTCTCTCTAAGTGCCACCAATGCTTTCTGAATCTCTTTGACTTCGTTAAACGTTTTTACTTTCTCCCTTGCTAGTGCAGTCTTTACCTCTACACTTGCAACGTCTACCTGTTGTTGTGTCCGCTGCAAATCTGCCTCTATCTATTGAAGTGTGGGGTCCTCATTCAACCCAATTACTGTTGTAATTATCTCTTCAAGTAAATCTTGGCATTTCATTACTTTTGACGAAATTTCGTCCATAGTTTCTTTCACCTCCTCAGCTGGAGATGGGCACTAATCCGGTGGAATGACAGGGTGCCTAGCCTCCATCTCTATGATCTTCCCTTTGTAAGAAGCCTCCATTTGTATCTTCTCGGAAGTGATGGCTAATTTGGCCCCAATTTTCTTTATCGTGTCCTCCACATCATCCTCCACTTCGCATTCCTCTATTTTTGCGTAGACCGTTGAAACGGTCTCCTTCAGCTTTCGACCTTTTTCCTTGGCTGCACTCAACTTTTGCTTGTTGTGATCTGATTCATGCCTTAACTCATTGATATCTTCAGTTAACTATGCACACTAATCATATGAGGCTAGGCCTCTCTCATGAATCTATTACGCAACCTTTATGTGCAACTCATTCAAGTCTTCTAGGGGCAAAGCCCCAATATTCAAGTCAAGGCGTGCACTCTTTACCGCTTCCTTAACCACTTCATTCGGATAAATGAGGTAGCTCAGTTCGAGGTTCAACATGCGTGGATACTTACTTATAGCAACAGGAAGTCTTTTTTGTGTGCTTGGTTCCCCTAACTTCCTGCTAGAATCTAAACTTGGCTGCCCCAACCCCATTTGTGCTACCATTGTTTGACTTCCTCCATAGCTTGGATTATGGTTAACTGCAGTTGTTCTTGTTTGGATTCTTTTTCAGCGCGGGTCTCTTCCCACACTTCTTGCACTTTTTTTGCACTTGTCTCGTAGTTGTCTGGGTGTAGTAGTGTCCCAAATTCAGGTTTTTCGGACTTCCTCTTTGTACGTCGGCTTTGCGATTGCACGGGGCCTTCAGTGCCCTTTCTTTTTCCTGCTGCCATCTCTATATGTTCACTCTGCTCATCATCCTTTTCTTCCTCAATGGGTGTACATGTAGGTAGCCCCCCTGCTTGTTATTCCTTGTGCTTTTCTGTTTCTTCCCTATCTGTGTTTGTGTTTTCCTCATCGGTGTCCTTTATATTGATCTTGTGCGACATAGGTTCTACATGTTGTTCATAGTCTAATGCATCATCTCCTGATGCGAGGACTTTCTAGTCATCATCCCAATGCTCCATCATCTGCTCGATGGTCTCTTCATCCAGTCAGTAAAACCCTGGATACCATAATCCTTCCTGTGCATCAGCCCTTGGCTGAATGTGCGCCCGATGCCTCCTCACGCTAAACCTCATGATGCATGTATACTTGTCGGTAAGCGGTTTTGAAATGCGCGGCATTGCCATAATCACTTCATGCAATTGGCGATAATAGACATAAAAGACTTAGGCTGTATGTTGCTGTCTTGATGCCTTCGGGCTCACCCATAAGTTAATAAAATGTGTTCCATGACCCTAACCTACTAAGGTTGGAACCCCTTGATACCCTTCTAGCTCTTTCTAGCCTACAAAGGCTATTAATATGAGTAGGAAGCTGAAATGGAATGTTGTTCCATTATCTTGTGTATCTTCAACATCTTCTAAAAACTCGTTCAGTAAGAACTGGCACCAATTGAAAGGTCTTCTACGCAAAATATTAGATGTTGCCTTGATTGCGACCGCGGGTATTTTAGGTGTTCTACACTTGTGCAAAATCTTTCCTACAAGCAGCTGGGTAGTAAAATTTGTGGCGTGGTCATTGATATCGACGGTTGGGAACCCACGTCCCTTTTGTACTACACCAAATTCTTTTGCTACTTCGGCGCTCAGACCTCTATCATGTGCCCTCTTTATGATTAGGTCAGCAGGGTCCTCTCCTCTCTTATTCAGGCCTATGATCTGGTGTATCATGTCTATACTAATATCAATGCGCTTGTCCAACCAAAAGAATCCTTCATGCAAACAAGTCAGTACTACGTGCACTACCGCCGAAAAATCTGTGCCTTTAGTGAAATGCGGCATTTGCAATAAGTTCAACAACCCTGATGGTTGAATGGCTTTTAGTCAATCTTGGAATTCCAGTCTTTCAACACTAGCGCGTGGATTCATTACCCGGTTGAGGTATGCGTCAGGTCTGAATTGTGGATCATTCTTTGGCATTACGAGCATGTTTTCAAGTAAGTCCAGGTCGTCCAGCTTGCATCCTGGTAAGCTGCCCAACAAATTTTCCTCAATCTTCACCCTAGTTGAAATGGCAGGGATTGGGATTTCATACACAACATTCTTTTGTAAGTGGATCAGTGGAGCGTCGTCTTTCTATGGAGGAATGTAGTCTGGCACCGAGTAAATAGGTAGGCTCTGTTGCTTCATTTGTGCTTCGGCTCCTCCCTTCTCTAGTTCTTCCCCCTTACTAGTTCCTGCATTCTTCTTGGCTGAGCTTCTATAGCAAGCTCCCTTTGTTTCCGTCATGACTCCTAGAATCCCTTACTACTCAAATAACTAGGATAGGTCGTGTAAATCGTCCTACTCGTTCATAAACTGCTCAGGTTGTTCGGCTCTCTGGTAGCTTTGATAACAATGCACAACACTTCGTAAAGTAGAGAAGTGGTCGAGTGAGGCCATATTTATAGGCTCAGCTGATATGCAACGTGGCCTTCGACGATTGCCAAGGCACTTGATGCCATATTTATTATCTAAATCGCCCTCTGATTTCAGCCCTGCCATCCAATCTTTTCCATCGTGCAAATTCTATTTCCTTAAATGCCAAAAGGTTACCGGATCACCAGACTGTCAACTCCATCGAGTCAGCGTTAACTACTCATCCTGCTAGCCAGACTCCAATACTATATTGGTCACGTTAGTATTTATGGTGCTCCAAAGTGTCTCATTCGCTCTTAAATTTTAAAATTTTTCAAGTGCCACCAAATTGGTTAACGACCCACTAACCGACTGACAAACGCTATGGTAACGGTTCCCGTCATGATGTGCTAGCGGTCTTGTGCGAAGGTAACTTTTGGTCGCGCATTCTGCGATATGTATCATGCGACCACGGTTCCACCTTTTCTACATAATTTGTACTTTGTGATGCTTGGTGCGGCTTTTCTCATTTTTTTTTTGCATGCGCGCAACTTCAGCAGTGTTGCGCAGTATGTCTCCCTTAATCATATAGTGTTCTGCGCAACCAGACTATCGTGGTAAAGATTTAGTCTGCTACCATTTATCAAACTTGGAAAGGCATCTCCGGATAATGTAGCTAACTGGACTACACCACCATTAGTAACATGCATTACAGTATACGAGCCAAGCCAATGCATCTTAAAATTTCCAAGAAATTTCATGAATTTTCTATCATACAGGAGGACTAGATCACCTACCTGGAAAGACTTGTTCTTGATGTGGTGATCATGCCATGCTTTTTCGCGCTCTTTCTATACTTTTTGGTGGAATCCTGCGATGAAGCGATCTTCCTACATCCCAACCAAGTGTAGGAGCCTTTCCTCTAGTGCATCACGATCGACCATGCCTATAAATGCTGCTATTCATAAATTGGGAATGATATATTCCATTGGAATTAATCCCTCTTTCCCATAATCCAACCTAAAGGGTGTGTGGCCAGTCAATTTATTGCATGTATGCATATATGCCCATAATACAGATGGAATGCGCAGGTCCCAATCGTCCTGATTGACGTTGCATATTTTGGTTAGTGCATTCTCTAGTACTTTATTAAATGCTTCAACAGTTCCATTCGCTTGTGGATGATAAGGCATGCTACGCTGAAGATGGACGTGGAACTCTTCGGTCAAAGCTTCAATGGTTCTATTCAAAAAGTGGGTGCCCTGATCACTCATGAAAATCTTTGGGCATCCGAACCTTGTAAGGATATTTTCATATATAAACTCTGTAGCTGTAGCTACGCTACAATCTTTCATTGGCTTTGCTTCTGCCCATCTGGTGAGGTAGTCAGTTGTAATAATAATGTACCTCACACCAACTCTCTTCCCTGGTAGGTTATTAGGACCCACAAAATCAATAGCCTATTTCTCAAATGCCTGCAGTGTTAACTATGGATTTAAGGGCATTTCGTCCTTGCACGATGGCTTCCCTGTCCTCTGACACACATCGCAAATCTAGCAACATTCCTTCGAATATTTATGAATTGTAGGCCACCATAGCTCTACACACAATATCTTCTGCGCAGTAGATCTACCTTCATAGTGGCCTCCTACGACTCCTGAATTTGCATCAGCTAATATGAATGGTTTCTCATGCTCTAGTACACATCTGCACAGTACTTTATCCGGTCCCAGATTGTATAGCTAACCTACGATTATAGTGAAGCTTGCTGCATGCACTATCAATTGCTTCTTTTGCTGTGATAATGAACTCTGTAGGTGCGAATCCTTTGGTTAAAAATTCAATGATGTCCTGATAGTAATCATCTGTAACTTGTATAGCAACCAACTGCGCATCAGGAAGATTGTCCTCCAGATTCATAGGTTCCTCTCCTGACTCGATCCTTGATAGATGATCAGGGCCTAAATTCAACTTGCCTGGCTTAACAATAATTTCAAAGTCATACTCTTGGAAGAGTAGTAACCATCTGGATATGCACCCCCCTAACACTGGCTTATTAACCAAGTAATTCAGAGAAAAATGGTTAGTAAACATAGAGAAGTACGCACCAAGTAAGTAATGCCTAAACTTCTACACCGCATAGACCATAGCGAGTCCTTCTCGCTCAGTATTGGTATAGTTTTTCTCATCGGATGATAACTTTCTACTGGAAAATGCAGTGGGATGATCAATACCTCCCTCTCTTAGCTGAGCAAGACCAATGCCCAGCGTGATACATGATGCATCAACATGAACATGAAACGGCTTCCCCCACTCTGGAAAAAATAGGATCGATGCAATAACCATCTTCTCTTTCAATATATGGAACCCTTGTTCGCATTCTGCGTTCCAAATGAACGGTACATCTTTCTTTAACAACTTCTCCATAGCTGCGGTTATCTGCTCATATCCTTTTATGAATTTCCTGTAATAACCGATATGCCCCTACGTCGTGCACAACTGCTTCACTGAGTTTGGTGTGGGCAAGCTTACAATGACTGCGATCTTCGCAAGATCAACCATCAAGCCCTACTTGCACACAATGTCTCCCAAAAAAATTCCATATGGAACACAGAAAACACATTTCTTGAGATTTAATGAAATTTTATGTTGTCTACATTTATCCAACATCATCCTGAGGTTCGTGGCATAATTCTCAGTAAGCCAAAAATGGTCCAATCATAATAATAAACCTCTAAAAACTTATGTATGAAATATTTAAATGATGTGACGACCACTCTAGAAAATATGGCAGGTGCGTTCTTTAGACCGAAAGGCATCACTATGTACTAGAATGACCCCCATTTTGTAGAAAAAGTAGTCTTGTGCCTATCAGCACAATCAATTCTGATCTGATGGTATCCCGAGAATCCATCAGTAAAAGAATATGCTTCATTTCCTCCAACATTATCAAGCACTTCATCTATAAAAGGTGTAGAAAACGGGTCATGCATCGAAGCGTCATTCAGCTTCCTGAGATCCACACAGATCCTAATCTCACCCTTCGTTTTCTTATCCTGGATAACCATCGGGCTTATCCACTCAGATGCTTCAACTGGCTCAATGATTCCTACATCGAGCATCTTATCGAGTTCTGCTTTAACTCGTTCCTTGTAGCGTGGGTTTAATCTATATGGTGTTTGCTTCACAAGCTTCACGCCAAGCTTAAGAGGAATTTTCATCACTCCTAAGTCTCCTAGAATACCTTTCATCTATATGAACTTGGTCGAGAATAATTGTCGATATTCCTGGAGAATTCTCGTGACCTCCTCAACTGTGTCCTTATCCCAGTAGTCTCCGATAGCTACGAACTTTGGCTCTTCGCTGGTGCCAATGTTTACTTTTCTTGTTTTCACAGGTCCACTCATATCTGGAATTTCCAATGGAGGTCCTTCTACCTCGTGTGATCCCTCTGACTCAGGTATCCTTATGTTGCGTGGGTCCTCCTCATCACTATCTACTTTATCCTCACATTCCTTAGCGAAGTGATAACAATCAAGAGCATGCTCTAGCTACTCTTCCCATTCTGGCTATAGGCGTGCAAGTGCACTGCCTACTCCAAAGAATTCTTCTAGCGTTATGTTTTCTTGTGTACAATATGGGTGGAATATTCTTTCCTTAATAACCTGCAGCGTGTCATTGATACTTGGATGTTCATCTTCGAAACTGAAATCCTACTAGAATCTCACAGTTAGGACAGACTAGTCCATTGTGTCTTTGCATAACTCCAGCTCTAGGTACCACTTATTCGGAATCGGTTCTTCCAACATGTGCACAAACAGATGTAACCATTCTATCTGTGGCCTTTCCTTCCATTCTGCTGAGCAGACTTGAATATGCTGTCTTGGATCTGTCTGTCCATTATATTTCTAAAAGGATAGGGTAACCTTATCAACAAACCTGATTTGCATCTTAATTCTGCACTGATCCCATGTTGTCAGTGTCTGCTTATGCATAGCCCACCATTTGGCAGGTGTATCGCGCAATGCCACATCTAATGCTTGTAAGTGATGTTCGTCTACGTTTGCTGCAGTATATTCATTGATAAAATAATAAACATTAGAGAAACCATCATAGCCATGGATTGGGATTACCTCCTTTTTAATCCAGCGTAATGACTTTGTAATTTGTGTGCATCTCTTGACAGATACTTCATGCGATCTTCTTTTCCCGTTCTCTAGTCCTGCATCAGAGTCTGAGATGCAAGGAGCTATCAAAGCATCAGCTAAGTGTTCCATCCGTAGTTGGATTAATAAAGTCAGCAGCATTGGATGTCATCTTGTAAATACGGTCCAAGTCTTGGGCTCTGCATTCCTCATGAATCGGTTCGATATATCGTTCTCCCTGTGAGGGGTCCAATGGTGCGATGGCCCTTATATCATTGCCTTCAAATATCATTTTTAGTGTCTTCAAATTGATAATGGTGGAGTTATTCATTGCCCAATCGATACCCAGCAACGCTGGATAAGGATGGATATCATCCACAATTTCAATTACTTCAACATTGGCATAGCTGCGAACTCCATCAATGTCAATGATAGTGTTGGGTAACCTCCCCAAAGGTATAACTATCCCCTGATTAGCCATTCTTAACTGTAGAAGGGACCACTGTAACTTTGGTTTTCCCATCTGATGCCATGTCTTCTTGGTCAAGACATTTACTTCAGATCCAAGATCAAGAATGATCTCATCCATCTCATAGTCCCCAATCTGAGCAGTTAACCTCATTTCCCTCCCTGATCTTTTGGGACTCCTAATGTTATGGAATGCGCCCTGTGCTCCTCCCTTCTCACTGCGTGGCTCAAACTGGCTGAGTAGTTTTTCAAATTCCATGAAAGCATCTATGCTCTTTAATAAATTCATGCAGCTTCGTAGGAACTGCACAATAGAGGTCCTTGTATCTGTTGCAGTGCTCGTCTGATCATATGCTACTGGCATATCCTCTATTTGTGGTACTTCACTGCGCAACAGGATTCTGGTCGAGTGAGGTACTAACTCACTAAGGATATCTCGCGCTTCTGTAAATGCTTCTTTATTTTTCTGTAGGTCCAAACCTGGTGTTCTCCCAGGATCTTTTCTAATCCATACTGGTTCACCCAGAGTCTACTTATTATCGCGCGTTCCCGAAGTTGAAGATTCTGCGCCTCCATCCCTTCTTGTATCAGCATTACCACGTTTACACTTGGATCTGCATTTCTTCTCTCTACTGCAATCAACTGAATTTTGGGATTGGGTGGTTTTGTCTTTCTTCGTTTCTACATTTCTACATCTAGTATAGGACAGTGTTCAATAACATGTTCAAATGATTTACAGTAATTGTACATAGTGCATGGGTTTGTACAATCGCGAGATACATGACCTCACTGACCACGGTTAGAACAGATTACCTAGATGCGGCCTCTTCCCTGCGTTGGATCGACATTTCTTCCTCTGCCGCTGTATCCACCACCATGATCTCTATATCCACCCTGATCATAGTGGGCATTCTCTTGTTTTGGTTGATTTTCTTCTTAGACACAGTACATTCTGGTGCCTCACATTGCTTCCATATCTCGCTTTCTTTCATTCATTAGCACATATGCGCGACAGTTGGATTTGTCATGTCCATCTGTCTTACAGAAATTACAATATAAGCTTTTAGGTGTTTTTACATATTTATGTATTAGATAATAGTCTTCAGGACAGTGTCCTCTACTTATACAAATTTCACACCACGGTGCTTGGTTGTGATTCATATTCATTCGGTTCGGTGCACCACTGTCAAGATAATCATGAAATAGAGGGCAATGTTCTCTGGTGTGGCCCTCTCCTTTGCATCCTGTGCACCAAACTTCGTGTCTGTGTTCATATCTATGTTCTTTTATATTCTTCATACCTTGCAATTCTAATGTTAAGGTGGTCAACTAGTTCTGGATCTGTGACATCCCAGAACTACTCTCTCCGATCGGTGAAGCCTCTAGCTTCGTCACGATCTCCAAGGCCTCTGCTTGCGATAGAACCTTTTATTGCATCAATGGTTGTATGATATGGAAAAAAAACGCAGCGATGAACCATTCCTAGTGCTATTGCGGAGCTACAACAAATCTCACTCGGTCTAAAAATGTCTTAAATTTTTGGTCAAATTCCCAGACCGTTTCAGTAGGTTTATGCTTAATTTCTTTTAGCTTTGTTATGCACTGCGACTTGGATTTCGGTTTCTTAAATTCTGATACGAGTGTAGCCTTGATTTCTGTTAGTGTTCTCAACTGTGCTTGAGAATATTTCATAAACTAGTGCAATGCTCTATCTTTGAAAGTAGTGATGAGTTGCGCTCTCTTCATAGGATCATCCTGAACTTGCTTTACACTCCATACAGCTTCACATAGAAACCAATGCCGATTAGGGTCTTCTAAACCCAATCCTTTGAATATCGGCAATTTTATATCATTATCTTCCATTCTCCTTCCTGGTTGTGTAGCACCCTGAGTATTGCTAATATTCTGCGTGGGGTTTTGAGCGGAAAAAATAAAGGTATTATTCGGAATAGTGCTATTCTATGGGATATTATGAGACTCGTTATTCTGAACTAGAATAGTCTGGGTTGGAATGTTCTGAGCACCCACTCCTATTGTGCTAGCAGCATCGACGTTCTGCGGGGTGGGCTATGCTATCCTCACAGCGGGTGGGTTCTGAGATAGGGGTGGTGCGGGTTCTGCAACTGGCAGGTTCTAAGGTGTGATAGGGTGGATGGTGGCTAATGACGGCGCAGTCTGATTGTTAAGGTCACATGGGATTTTGGTATCGACGTGGAGTCCAAGTCCTCTAGGATTCTTTTCTTTATTAAACTTATATCTCTTTCCACTTCTCAGTTTATGTGTCTCTTCGTCAGAATCACTACAAATGCTATTGACCATGACATATTCAAAAATATTGCTACATTCTTAAAACACCTTTCTCAGCTAAAAGCATTTTAATGTTTAGACTAAGATTGTTCAGGTACTTACCTTTGAATCCTTCAAAAAAGTATGCTTTAGCTTGGCTATAGAATTTCAACGTGTCTACAACAAATCTTGTTTGAAATCCTTGAAGTATGTTATCAACCAAGAAGTCGACTGCTCGTGACAGTGGGCTGTCTATTGCTTTGAGCTGCGCTATGAGCTTTGGAGTCCACTCTGTAGGTACTCCTCCTTGAAAACAGGTTTTCCTTTCTACGAGTCGTGAGATCCACTCATGTAGCTCGTTTCCAAATGAAGCCCAGAATATCTCATGAATATCTTTCCACAAATATCTATTCAACCACTCTACGTCAGAGAGACATGGATGTCTGTTTTCCTTCTTTGTAAAATCTATTTCGATCTTATCACACCAATCCGAGATCTCTTTCAGTTCAGGATGCCAATTGAATGAACCCAATGGGAACTGGTATTCTTCATCACACATTACTTTTCCAAATACACTATCACATCACTGGTCTTAGCTGAGCAACGAAACCATTTGTTGGCGTCTATAACTGAGATAGAGGTTTCCAATGTAGACCCAGGTACTTCACGATTCAAGGAACCAACAAAACCCCTATTCACCAGCGCTTTTAGAAACAGAATACGTGTAGCTTGATGTCTCACCCGAGGTGAAGCTGAGGGGGTGGTAGTAGAATCAAGTTTCCACAACCTAGTGATGAAAGTGTAGGAGAAACGGATGGGCAGTACGATAAAAGAAACTCTTGCTACAGACAATAGATTCCACAAAGTCTCTACTTCCCGTCAGATACTTCGGTAAGCTATGACACTTGCGCAACTAGCGCATCCAATGCAACCAAGGAATGTGCGGTATTGGATACTCCCTGCGTTACAATGATAAGCTATAATCAGCTTATATCGCAACAACTCTTGATGGTTCAGCGTGTCAACTAGACTGCGCGTCTACTTCAGAAGTGATTAACTCTAACCGCTCTTACTTAACGATCTTTACCCATTTGACACACTTTAGATTATTGTCATTATGGTGCATGCAATTGAATAAACATACAATACTGTGAGCTCCAACGCTGCGCTCAAATTCAGTGTTCAACTATGTGATTAACCTACAGATTCATACATTCACAGACTCAGAAGTGTTGAATACTTAACCTTCATCCACACATGTATTACTTAACATATTATTCCCATAATCCTTGCAACGAATACATATAAAAGCAATCACATAATAGATAACTGCGGTATTGAACATCCATACTAAGCAAATGAACAGTTGCAAACACACAATAATCACATAACACTGAATTTAATGTGGTTCACCTCTAGGATGGAGGCTACGTCCACAAGAACTCTTGTTAAGTTAGTCTTTGGGAAGGGTACAATAGTCCTTAGTCTGCGCACTTAGCTACAGACTCTCTTCTCTCTCAGATAGGTCTCTGCGCACTTAGCTACAGAGCCTTTACAATAGCTTCAAGCTCAAAAGATCTAACAATATTCACTAACCCAACAAGGAAGAGTTCAACCTTTTCCCATACAAAATCATGCCTTATTTATAGAACATTCCCATGGGTGTTTCTTTACAGTTCATAGGCAAAAACCTTAGGTTTACAAAACTGGCGTGGATAACTTCCATCCAGACTGTCGTCGTCGACATCCTGCTCCACTTGCTCCAGTTGGGCCACTCATGGCTCACACGCTCTTCCGAAAGCCACAATCCTCAAAACGGTTATAACTAAATCATGGCCTATCCCTTTTCACATCGTACGCCTTCCTGTCACAGTCAACGTAGTGGCCAACTTCTCAACTGATTGCTGCCACTCTCTCTGACAGGTGCCTTTCGTTCGTCTTCATGTCCCAAAATAGGTTGCTTTCTCTACTCAACCTTTCCATATGTTCTTACCCAAAATGTTTGTTGTGCGACATCTTCGTATCAACATATTGTTTGTTGTGGAACCTGATCTCCAAATTCATAGATATTATTATTCAATCGTGCCCATACCCCAAGTTTTGTTATGATCCCAGCACGACCCTAGGGTAACCCATGGTATTTTCCCATTGTATTTCCCTTATAAAAGAAAGGCATTGTAACACGGCTAGGGTTGATGTATTAGGTTTTATGCATTGTAAAGATATCTGAGATCAGAAGAGAGACTATGAGATAGTGAAGAGGAAGTGCAGCGGTTGTACTGTAGGTTGTATCACTTCACTTTGTTGTACGGTATAATAATAAGGACTGGAAACTTCAGTGTGGACGTAGCCCATCTTAGGGTGAACCACGATATATCTGTGTCTCTCTTGTAATGTGTGTGTGATTATATTTTCATTTATGTTTATTGTTATTGCTTTGCGATCCTGTTTTTCTAACAATTGGTATCAGAGCCAAAGGTCTATTTGGAGGATAAACCCGTAGGAAGCTAGGGTTTCTGGTTCGAGTGGGAGAAATGGCAGAAGAATGAAAGTTTAAGGTCGAGAAGTTTAATGGAAAAAACTTCCAGTTATCGAAGATGCAAATGGAGGACTATATGTACCAGAAGGATCTATTCCTACTGTTCAGAGGAAGAGCAAAGCAGCCGACAACAATGAAGGGCAAAGAATGGGAGGTTCTTGACAAAAGGATCTGGGAACAATACGGCTGAGCCTGGCTTAGTCGGTGGCTTTCAATATCTCAAAAGAAACGACAATGAAGGGTTTGATGATTGCATTGGGTAAGCTATATGAAAAACCCTCGGCCTCCAACAAGGTATTTCTAATGAAGAATTTATTTAATATGAAGATGTCTGAAGGTGGATATGTTACTGATCATTTAAATGAGTTTAATATGGTTACAAATCAACTAAGTTCTATAAGTGTGAACTTTGATGATGAGCTTAGGGCTCTTCTAATCTTTTGTTCATTGCCAGAAAGCTGGAATAGCTTCGTCATGGCTGTAAGTAACTATGTCTCTGGTTCAAACACCTTGAAATTTGATGATGTTATTGGTGTTATTCTTAGCGAGGAAATGCAAAGAAAAAGCACAGGTGAGACATCAGGTAATGCATTGACCATGGAGACCAGGGGAAGAAAAAAGGAGAGGGGAAAGAGCCAAGGTAATCGTGGGAATTCTAGAATGGGAAAATCCAAGTCCAAACTGGGAAAGATAGATTGTTGGAACTGTGAAAAGAAAGGACATCTGAAGAAAGACTGCAGATCTCTAAAAAAGAAAGGAGATGTACAAAAGGAAACTACCCAGGATGCAAATGTAGCAGTTGATGTGTTACAAGATGCTTTGATTCTTGCATTAGATAATACTAGTGATTATTGGGTAGTAGATTTAGGGGCTTCATGTCATGCTACACCCCATAGGAAATACTTTCATGATTATGTTCCAGGCGATTTTGGACATGTTTTACTGGGTGATGATAAGCCATTTAAAATTGTTGGAATGGGTAAGGTATGGATAAAAGTTAAGAATGGAACTGACTGGCTGTTAAAAGATGTTAGGAATATTCCTGCTATGAAAAGAAATCTGATCTCAACGGGGCAATTGGGAGATGGCGGCTATCTATCTAAATTTGGAGAAAAGTGGTGGAAGATCACTAAAGGATCAATGGTGATAGCGAAAGGAGACAGGGTAGGTACGTTGTATTTATGTCCTCATAATACTGACCATTCTATCCCTTTAGCTTCCGCAAGAATAGATACAACATTGTGGCATCATAGGCTTGGCCACATGAGTGAGAAGGGGATGCAGATTCTCCACTCAAATAAGTTACTGCCAGATTTGAAGCAGGTAAGTTTGGAATTCTGTGAGAACCATGTTTATGGAAAACAAAAGAGAATCAAATTTCTCAGGGTTGGGAAACAGAAGAAGAATGAAAAGTTCGAGCTAGTGCATACAGATGTATGGGGAAGGACTCAGGTACAATCTCTTGGTGGATCTCATTATTATGTTACAATTATTGATGATGCAACTAGGAAAACTTGGGTTTATTGCATTAGACAGAAATCTGATGTGTTTTCTACTTTTAAGAAGTGGAAAGCTTTGGTTGAGAATGAGACAGGAAAAAGGTTGAAGTGTCTCAGATTTGATAATGGAGGTGAGTACTGCAACAAGGAGTTTGATAGTTACTGTTCATACCATGGGATTCGTAGAGAGAAGACACTCCCAGGAACACCACAAGAAAATGGTGTGTCAGAAAGGATGAACATAATGATCATGGAGCGTGCAAGGTGTATGAGACTGCATGTAGGGTTGCCCTTACAGTTTTGGGTGGATGCTATAAATACTGCTATTTATTTAATAAATAGAGGACCTTCAAGTGCTTTGGATGGTGGTATTCTAGGGGAGGCATGGACAGATAAAAAGGTAAACTACTCATTTCTGAGAACATTTGGTTGTGAAACATTTGTCCATATTGATAAAGATAATAGAACAAATCTTGAAGCTAAATCCAAGAAATGTACCTTTACTATATATGGGGTTGATGAATTTGGTTATCACTTATGGGATTATGAAAATAACAAAATCATCAGGAACAGAGATGTGATATTCAATGAAAAGGTCATCTATAAATATCAGTTAAAGGGAAAGAAATAGGAAAAGGAAAACACAGAGTACACAATACTTGATGAAATTATAGAAAATGAAGTTCCAAAGGTGCCAGAAAATCAAGAACATTAGCAAGTGCCTGAAACTCCTGCAACTGCAAGAAGATATACCAGGTTAGGTAGAATCCCTTAATGATACTCTCCTTCAATGTATTATTTGTTGATGACTAATGCTGGTGAACCAAAAAGTTATGAAGAAGCAATGCATGTGGAAACTAGAAAGAAGTGGGAGCAAGGAATGAATGAGGAGATGGACTCATTGGTAGGAAACTAGACTTGGGATCTGGTTTAGTTGCCTGCTGGTAAAAGAGCATTGCAGAACAAATGGATTTATAGGTTGATGGAAGAAGAAGGAGGTAAGGAATGTTACAAGGCGAAACTTGTTGTAAAGGTGTTTGCATAGAAAAAATGTATAGATTTTGATGAAATATTTTCTCCTGTTGTTAAGATGACTTCAATTAGGACTATCTTAAGTCTAGTGGCGGGAGAAGATTTGCAGCTTGAATAGTTAGATGTAAAAACAACCTTTCTCCATGGGGATTTGGAGGAAGGGATGTATATGCAGAATCCACAAGGGTATGAGATCAAAGGGAAGGAGGATTTGGTATGAAGGTTGAAGAAGAGCTTGTATGGCTTGAAGCAAGCTCCAAGGCAGTGGTATTTAAAATTTGACAGGTTTATTACAGAACAAGGTTATAGTAGATGTCATTCTGACCACTGTGTTTATTTCAAGAAGCTAGACAATGAAAGATATATTATCTTGTTATTGTATGTAGATGACATGCTTGTTGCAGGGTCTAACATGTAGGATATAAATGTGCTCAAAAGGAAGCTAGCTAATTCATTTGCGATGAAGGATTTGGGTGCTGCAAAGTAAATCCTTGGCATGAGAATAACGAGAGACAAGAAAAATCGCAAATTGACATTGTCTCAAAGTGAGTACATACAAAAGGTGTTGGAAAGGTTCAGAATGCAGAATGCAAAACCAGGTAGTACACCTTTGGCCAGCCATTTCAATCTAAGGAAATGTGTCCCAAGACACAAGAAGAGACATATTACATGTCCAAGATTCCCTATCAATCAGTGTTTTGGAGAAAACTCACTGTGGCTTGGGGTAGACCACAACAGACAGTTGACTATCAGAAATCAACTCAATTCTCAATGCTATGCTATATAAATGACAATGCTAAGATAATGAAGAAGATAACCAACCTCAATCCAAACGTTTGATGTAGATCCCCATTGGAGCTTTCAATCCGTGCACTTGAATCTGCAAATTAGTCTTGACAACCAATATACAACAAGTACATATAATATATAAACGGAATTAACATCATCAATAGCAATGGTCCATGATATTACAAGTAAATTAAACCCAATGTAGTATAAACAACATTCACAACATTAATGGACGAGAATATGAGTATTTCTATTAATAAATAACAAGAAGTACAATGTGATACAACCTCTTCCCAGCAACCAATCTGAACCAAGATCTGGGTCAATCCACTTGTGCCTCCACCACTTCAATCCTCCATGGAATGGAAAACTCAAACTATGATAGGAGTTTGGAAGGTGAACATAAAGAGTTCACAACTACAAGGATCAGTGAGTGTAGACTCAAGATAGGGAAAAAATCCACTAGAGTTCTCTTGCTCTTCTTTCTTGCTCCATCCATAAGCCATATGTACTCAATATATAGTCCTCCCAAAGGTAAGTGAAATGACACATAAAGACGTTTCAAGGAAAATGGAGGGCCAAAGGTCACCTTATGACCGCTTTTTGGGAGTAAAAAGTAATAAACTAGTTATTTTTACCATTTTACATGCTACCCGTGGGCTATAGTGATGCAAATCGCGGGTACGCCTGGTGTAATGATGCAGCTAGTGTACAAGGGAAAAAATAGGGAAAAATAGTGTCTGAAGGATATAAAGTTGATCTGAGTCAGTGAAATGGATCCTGCAGGGAAAAGAATGTTGATGCTCACAAGGTGGAAAATTACGTTGTAACAGATGCCCCCTAATGTGTGAGGTCAAAGATTGATGCTACAATGGCCGAAATACATTATAAATCTCAGAAATGGAGTGATGGGGACTGTTATAGGTCAAATCTGCACTTCTCCATCCGTGATCACATTGAGCTGTCAATCACACAAAAGGACAACCTGGATTGAAGAGAAAGATTTCCCTAGATGATATATGGACTTGGTTTGCCCCTCAACAGCTGACAAAACACTGTTTTACCCTACCTTTTGACATGTGCGCTACTCTACAGGAATGATAGTAGCGCATTTCTTGAAGTGTGCCTTACTCCACAAGCATAATAGTAGCACACACCTGCTAGTATTCCCTACTTTGCTTAAGTAAACTAGCACACACCTTAAAAAATCATGCAAACGTTGGTTGTAAAGTAGTGAAGTTGCATATGGTGCGCTACTCTACTATGAAATAATCGCGCACATCTTAAAAAGTAATCAAAAATATATTAATTTGATGAATTGGGATTAGTTGCAGTTGGTTTTGAAACTTCCCCAACTTCCCAATCAAACTACCTCTCGATCCAAACTGCCTACCTTGTGCCATAAATACAAGGGGGATATAAGAGAGAGACTAGACTCAATCTATAACTAGACTGAGGAGGAGAAACTATGCATTAAGGGTTGTTACGCTGGAAGAATTCCAAAGTTAGTGTGAAGAGAAAGAGCCCAAGATCCAGTTGCACAAGCACTCTGAATGATTAGGTATACTTGTACTGATTATTTGCTTTTGACAATAAAGGTTGAAATGCCCTTCCCATCCCAATCAAATGTCTAATGGATTGCATATTTGTTTGGATTAAATGCTTGATTGTACTTGATGTTTTAATTGTATTTCAATTTCATCATTGTTATATCAGTCAAGATACGATGAGGAAGGTATCTTTGTATTGCAAGTTCATCCAATGGAAGATCAAGTGGAGGATCGATCGAAGGAGCAAGCGAAAGCTAGGATCGAACTTCGTTAATAAGGTATGCCTTCAAGAACCTTGATATCTTTCCTTTTGTAGAAGCCTATGTGATATGATTAATGTATTTACATGTCACCCCAGAAGTTGGTAGTGTCCCTCTCCTCGCCTTAGGGTATAATACCTGAACAACAGAGACACAAGTGGAAGGAGCAGCTCATTCGTCATAATACAATAGTATCCCTCAATACATGTCGGTAGTACAACAATATGATACAATGGCCATCAATAGGAAGTGCATAGTGAATACATGTCGTAAGTGATCATAGCCATGATCCCTCTGTAGTAAGCTATAGTCTCCTGCTGAAAAGAAAACAATTGGTGCAAACTGGAGGTACAAACTGCTGATGTCTGAGAGGTGATATCTCAGATGTAAAGTCATAATCATAAGTAGCATACTGAATGCCACTATCGCTTGGGGTCTTCTACACAAGTCTTCGACGGTGCAAGTCCCATCAAGTGAATAAAGGGGTTGATGTTGAACTTGATGTGACATCATCTGATTATCGGTCAATGATGTATACCATTAATAGATGCGAGATAACCCACCAATAATGAAAATGGGCATCAAGGAACAGAGCACAATCATCAAAGTGCGAATAGATGTGTTGAGGTCGAACACTAGGATGAATCCATCAATCAGGGGACATTGATGTATTCCCAAAACTATCGATGGAGAGAGAACCTTCCACTAATGACTACAAGCCTGAAGGTGTTGAACCGAACTCCAAGTCTCAAGTTCCTAAATAAATGGGTTGAAGTCGACGGAATGAGACTCGCTGGAAGGAGGGAATCAAGGCATCCCCCATCAACCAGCACGAGGTATCATCTATGCTGAAAGATTTGGATGAACTCAGGTGAAATGGAATGACTCAATAATGATGGCCGACGTGCAATAGTCAAGAGATCTGAGGAGTGGTCGACACTAGTTTCAATACTTCCTTTGAACAAGAGCATGAGCAGATGGATAGACTCGGGCAACATAGACTCGATATAAAGTGTGCGATGCAAGAGGCACCACAAGGAAAAAAATAGGGAAAAATAGTGTATGGAGGATATAAAGTGGATCCGAGTTAGTGAAATTGACCCTGTAGGCCAAAGAATGTTGATGCTCACAAGATGGAAAATTACGTTGTAATAATCAGCAATTGGAAGCTTGATGTATGCCATGGTGTGCACAAGACCAGATATTGCACAAGCAGTCGGAATTGTGAGCAGATACATGAACAATCTAGGTAAAGAATATTGGAAGGCAGTATAGTGGATTATCATGTATTTGAGAGGTACTACCACTCAGGAATTATGTTTTGGAGTTTCATACACTATCCTACAACGATATGTTGATGCAGATATGGCAGGTGATAAGGATAGCAGGAGGAGCACCATAGGGTATGTGTTTACTATAGGTAGAACAATAGTAAGTTGGATTTCGAGACTGCAGAAGGTTGTTGCACTTTCAACAATGGAAGCAGAGTATGTTGTTGTTACAGAGGCTAGTAAAGAGATGATTTGGTTGCAGAGATTTATGGAGGAAGTGGGTAAGAAGCAGAAGGATAGCAGGTTGTACAGTGATGGCCAGAGTGCCATTCATCTTGCAAAGAACTCAACATTCCATTCCAAGACTAAACATATACATCTCAAGTACCATTTCATATGCTCTGTTATGGAAGATGAACTGTTGAAGCTGGAAAAGATACATACTAGCCAGAATCCTGCAGACATGTTCACAAAGGTAGTGACTAGAGAGAAACTGAGTTCCTGCTCAGTTTCAGATGGCCTTCTAGCATGAAGGTGAAGATGAGAAAGTTTCCAAGTCTAAGGTCCAGCAAGTACAGCAATGGTGGAGTTGTTGTGATCAGTCTCCAAGTGGGAGATTGTTGGTTGTGGAGCTAGATATTTCAGTCTCATAGATGATATTGTCTTAGCCGTGCACCCCAAAGGATTGTACACTCATTCCCCCACCTTGGGCTTCGGGGCTGTTTTGGGGTTGTTTTCAGGCCCAAGGTTTTGGGTAACCCGTGGTATTTTCCCATTGTATTTCCCTTATAAAAGAAAGACATTGTAACATGGCTAGGGTTGATGTATTAGGTTTTGTGCATTGTAAAGATTTCTGAGATCGGAAGAGAGACTATGAGATAGTGAAGAGGAAGTGCATCGGTTGTGCTGTAGGTTGTATCCCTTCACGTTGATGGACGGTATAATAATAAGGACTGGCAGCTTCAGTGTGGACGTAGCCCATCTTGGGGTGAACCGCGATATATTTGTGTCTCTCTTGTAATGTGTGTGTGTTTATATTTGCATTTCTATTTATTGTTATTGCTCTGCGATCATGTTTTTCCAACACATATTCCGCAACTCTTCCTTACCAATTACCGCTGCGTGACAATGTGCAATTCTCAAAACTGCTTCCATCCTTTGTTGAAGCGTGCAATACATGATTTTCAATACTTGTGTATTTTTCTAATCCACTTGGGCCCCGCCCTACACTTATAGTTGCATCGAGGAATGCTTTATCATATCATCATCGGATATGATGTTGTGTATGAAAACTAATTCTTCTTCCTTATTGGTCCATGCCATGCTCTGTTTTTTTGCGTCATCAAACCTGGGTAGCTCTAATTTGGGATTCATTTGATATCCACCCATTGGTTGCATTGGTCTGGAGATTAGTTGGTTGGGGTCTAAAGAATGTTTGTGATCTATATATTCTTGTGGGATTTCCACTAATATGAAAGAATTTGATTTATGATTAGTTTTGTTTATTGAACTGGGGGATTATTGGTCTCTCTTTGGTGGATCAACATTTTTAGTGGCATCTATATCCTTAAATTAATGCACTATTTTATGTAATACATCTTCTAATCTTGATCTTATTTATCTTCATACTTCCTCCATATCACATGCTACAACTTTGTTGACTTCAAATTGTACAATGTTTGTCCATTCTTATTTTCCCTTGTGTAGTTCAACTTCAATTTGAACCAGTATTGAGTTTACACCTTCGATAGTTTTAGAGTCTCGAGCCTGGTTTTGTTCCAATTTTTCCATTTGGTCCTTTGTTTTTGACATAGTTCTTGTGCATGCTGGAATTTTTTATTGTCAAGACTAAATTTAAATATAATAATTAATAATTATTATATTTAATAATAGCTTGTATATATATATATATATATAAAAAATAATTAATATTTACTAATATTTATTATAAAAAAAATAGTTTTAAATTTAGGGTTTTGCAATTTTAGTGGAGATTGACGGATGGAAGGTGGAAGGGCATAGCATGCGCATGAAGGAGGCATGAGAAGATGGGAATGGGGGGCTTAGGATGGAAAAATGGGAAGGGAGAGGAGTAAGGTGAAGGGGAAGTGTGCGGGTGGTGAAGGGGGCAAGATAAAAAGGGAAAATGGATGGGGCATCGGGGGAGATAGGGAAGATTAGCGAAATGGGCATGGAGTTGAGGCTCAAAGAAATGACGGTGGGAGTGGACGGGATGAGTATGAGAAGGAGTGGAAGCATGGGAAGAGTGGAGGCGAGAGGAGCATTCATGGGGAATTAGAGTGGAGAGGGAAACGTGTAGGACCAGTGGGGGGGACACGATAATAGACATGTAGGGAGAGCGAGAAGAGAGGTATGGGGATCAGTCAAAGGAGATGGAGAGAGAGGATAATTTATACTAGAATAGCATGGTGTGGGTAGAAATAGGACAAATAATGGAGTCAAAGGAGAGTAATGGGGCTACATGGGGATGGAGGAGGTTATAGGGGGCACAGAGGTTGACGAGAATAGTGTAGGATGGAGTGGTCGAGTAATGGAGTGGTGCGATGGGGTATGAAGTGTGAGTTGGGGGGTGTGAGGATAAGTGGAGTGTGGAGAGTGATGTGTGGTTGAGAGGAACCGAAACCGAGCTCTGTTACCAACTGAAATGCAACAAAAATATGAAAAACCACAAATAAACCCTCAAATATTGAATAATTGATATATTTAAGATGATAATAAAATTATAATGAATTGGGTCACTTAAATATAGCTTGAGATTTAAAATTTGAGGATTTGCAACTTCTCATTATATTTAAAATCCATAAATTATTATTTTTAATTATTATTAACGTATTTATTTACTATTACCCTTTGATAACATTGACCACGGTGCTCAACTCTTGTGGCCACAAGACCTCTGGGTGGCCTCAACTATATGATAGCGATCTCGAATTTTCTCCCACCTATAAAGTAGTATGTGTAGGCATAGCAATGGCAAACTTTCATCTCTATGAATGATTGCTATTCCACCTGGGCCATCTCTATGTTCCTTCAAGCATGCAAAGAAAGTTTGGCAATATCATTACATTAGGGTGGTAGGTCACGTTAGCACCAAAAATATAGTGGTGGTGTTGCAAAAGTATTTTTATTGGCCTAATCTATGACAAGATGTCGGCAGATACATCAGATCATGCACTACCTGTTCCATCGTGAAACATTCCATTAAGATGTAGGGGTTGTACACCCCTCTTCCTACTCCCAATGGGCTGTGGGAATCCATCTCAATCGTTATATGTTAGAACTACCTTCAACCAAGCATGGTAATGAATATATGTTCGTGGCCATGGATTGCTTCTCCAATTTGGCCATTCTGGAAGCTTGTAAGAAGATCATATATTTCAAAGCCACTAGTAAGCTCTTCTTCAAGCATATTTGGGTTCATTTCAAGCTGCCACAAACTATAATTTCAAACCAAGACAATAGGTTTCTAAGCACCATCTGGTCCATCCTATGGTCATTGTTGAATACCAAGCTCACCAAATCAACTTCCTTCCACCCCTAGACCAATGGACAAACAAAGGTAATCAACCAAATGATTTTGCATATTCTGATAATGTACAGTTCTAAACATCCCTGCATATGGGATGACATTCTTCCATATGTTTAGCATAGTTATAACATGTCCCTTCATAGCTCTACTGGCCACAAACCTTTTATGGTTTGTAGGGGTTTCCAACCATTGGCCTCAATTGATGTATCTATGCCCATTGCATCCACACAGGAGGAATATTCCCATGCTAATACGTATGCTGATAAAGCCACCATATTTGTTGAACGAATACAGCACATCCACCAATAGGTCCATGAAATTTTTGAAAAATCCAATTCCAAGAACAAGGAGCGACATGACTACCATCAAGTTCCACACAAGTTCTAGGTGGGTGATAAGGTTTGATTGTATTTACAAAAAGAGAGGCTCACTAGACCACATCACAATATTTGTCCACTTTGATATGGGCCATACATGATCACCAATGTAGTTAGTGATAATGCCTTCGAATTAAGCATTCCTCCATTCCTTGGCCTACACCTAGAATTTTATGTCGAGATACTTCACCCATATTTCCCACCATTGTTGAACACAACGAAGGTGGAAGAAAAGTTGACACCTGATGGTCTCCTGAAATTTCTCTCTATTTCACATCATTTCACTATTTTTATGCTCATACCTGATTATAAACCATTACATATATCTTTAAAAGCGTATCATTTATTTAAAGTATATTATTTAGAAGCATTAAAAAATCAATGATGTGAGTTTATACTTTTAATGTATTTTACATGGTTTTAGCTAATTTGTTGATGATAAATTTAGTGTTGTGATTTTGGTACTCATTCCAGCACCTATTATGATACCTAGTTCTGCACTAGAATTGATGTCATTAATAAGTTCAATTGCCAGTGACTTGATTTTACATGATGTATTGGAGCATGTTTCTTATAGTTTCTTTGGATTACTCTTTATGACATAACGATATCACGAGTTGATTTACCTTTATATTCTGGCTCTTGCTGGTCTTGTATTATCTGCATATGAAAATTAAAATCGTGACTTGATGATGAGTTTGGTACACTAATTTACACTTTTTTAAATTTAAGCAAATCAATAATTGAAAAGATAATATATTAAAATGATTATCCATATTAAACTCATTTTGAGAAAATTTCTTTTAAATTTAAAATATATATAAAATTCTTATTATTTAAATAAGAAGTGAATTGATTATTTAAATATCAAACTCATAAGTTCCAATACTATTTAATTTAAAAACACAAAACTCATGAAATATGAGATATAACCATGGTAATTAATTGTTTAATCTTTTTAAATGCCAAAATCCATGCCATTTAATTTGTAAATGGAATATAATGTTGCTTTGATTTGGTCTTTAATCATATGCAGAACAAGGTTACGTAGATTTCAAACTAATGGATTGTTGTTATGTAGGTCATGCATGATTCCACGGATTGAAGGAGCCATTCACCAATAGTTTGGATCCAACACAAGTTCCAGGAATCCAATCAGCAAGCAAGGAACAATTCTGAACTGTTCTGGGAATTTATTTGATTTATAAAATAGTCCCGCACTCAATACGACACTCCCTTCATTAAGCCAGGAAGTAATTTTAGGGCTCCTGTTTTGAGAAAACCATAAATAATTTGGAGAAATGGTTCAAAACCCACATCCCAAATCGGCTCATTGACCCCTAATCGTTGACTGTTTGAGGAATATATTAACAAATATGGAGAAAAACATGCCCGAACAGACGTGATTTTTCCAGAATTAAGGTTACAGCCGATTTCCTAAAATTAATGATTTGTTGAACGACCTAGAGCTATGGGGATTCGATTCTATATTCTCCTCAGGATATTGGAATGTATAAATAAAAGTTCTATATCATGAGATGAGGGATGGAGAGGAAATAGCTCTTTGCCGAGGCAAACCTTTGTATTTTTTCATTTTCTTAATATATGTTGATGTAGTCATAACAATTATCTTCCTTCGCATGAGCTGATAGTGTACAAATTGAGGACGCATCCCTAAGTTAGGAGGCCCCCTGCTCATATTGCAATGCATCATAGGTCATGGTAATGGAGTGATTGCTCATAGAAGTTAGATTTGAAAATAATTATAGTTGATTTGATTAACTAGTTGAATAGTTCTTTTTTCTTAGATTCCTGTGTGCATAGATAGTCTTTGAATTCTACATTTAGTAATTAGATCAGTTGTAAAATGATTTACGTTTAGAATTTCAATTAAGATTTTAATTTGTTTCATCTCATTTCTATGCTTGCACAAAATTTATGTTCATGCAATTAGATTTTATTAAATCAGTTTACTTGTAAGTCTATTTTTTTTAATAAAAATCTCTCTCTCTGTATATATATAGTATTTAATAAGCCATGTCTCGTGTTAATAAATTGTGTTCTATAATATGAAATATTATTTCTCTTTGTGTTTAGGAGTGCTAAAGTGTAAATTTTATCTTTTGTGAGTTTTAGAATTTGTAAGATTTAAAAACTTTGTAATGTTGTATTTAAATTTTATATTATATCTTATTTTGTTGATTAATTTGGTTTGACTTTCATCATATCATCAAGTATATTTGTCTTTTGTTTTGTAATTCATTAAATATTTTGTATATATCATGTATCTCATTACATTGAGTTATTGAATTCATATGAGGAAAGGAATCAGGATATTGGGATGTTTAGTTTACTTTAGATTACTCCATTAAATTAGTTATTCTTACCTTTTAGCTTAATATAATTTCTTGCGCGTTTCATTTTGATTTCTGCACTTGGTTTTTATATTTTTTTTATTCTTACATTTTACTTTTCATAGCTTAGTTAATCATCAATGGATATGTTAATGACCGAACTCGTGAGATATGGTCACTCTTTAATGGGATTCTTTCCTAGGTGTTGAGATATCCCCATTTATCCGTTTTGATTGAGTATGTTTTTTGGCATTAGGTTAGGTTAAATTACTTTGAACCTGCACATATAGTGTCAGCACCTCTAAGTCTATAGATCTCGGTCGATAATTTAATGTCGTAAATACTATTTTATATTTTTACCAACATTTTTTGGTGTCAATGTCGGGGAGGTGCTAAAGGGGTTGAAGTGTAGGTAGATAGGTTTCCTTTACATTACACAGCAAGGATGAGGGGGAAATGGTAAGACACAAAGATGACCTCACTACGAATCTTCCGTAGTGTAATAGCCTATCACATTAACTTTAGTGGGTTTCCCCAAAGCCTTGTTGTTTCTTTTTATGAAAGCGTTCTTTTCTTTTTGCAAGTTTGAGTTTGTTTACTTTCCAACAATTTAATTTCTTGCAAGTTTGTTTTTTAAGTACTAACTCATGTGAACAGATAACTCCATGACAACGAGGTCTAAAGTAGCATGAGGATTTCAAGTTTACTTTGAGTACTGTGCTTTATTTTTGTAATCAATTTTATCTTATCTTTGTTTTAATAGGATTTCTAAAACATAATTTTAGTTATTTATTTTGGGTGTTGTAAGAACCCTGGACACTAACCCATGTGTCAAATAGGACTCATCAACCAATAAGATGGATTCAATGAAGATGATAAGTTTGGAAGAAATCTCTCAAATATTAATGAAAGTTGGGATATATTCTTCTCAAGAAGAGCAAATTTTGATAGCATACAAGCACTTATCTACCTCTCCTGACATAATAGAAGAACCAAAGTCTCATGAGCTACAAAATATTTTCCTTGAGTAGAATACATCCGATGGAGATCGATTTAAGATTGAGTAGTTTTTCACATGCATATCAATAGATCCTTCATGTACTAAGGAAATCAATTATTCAGAAGAGAAGGATCTACATAAAGACTACATTGAAATTTGGTTCCAAGAGGTGATCAAGTCACAACACCATTCTCTCCTTTGACACTTCTTGCTTCCAAAACAAATAGGTCGATTGATTCTTCATTTCCAGGTAATCGTTATGATAGCTTCTTCATATGTGGATATGGGTATGTTTGATATCTTGCTTCACACATGGTTACATTGGAAAATTTCTTACACTTAAATAAATATTTTTCTTTATTTTAGGTAAAGTAGGGAAATATGTATTAAAATAAACAGTTGCATGTGGTTTGTTTGCTTTAAGTTTCAAATCTTTAACACTATGGAGATTTACTTAAACCTTAAGGTGTACATAGTGATACCTATAGGTAACTTGTACATCCTATATTCATTATCAAAACTTGTTATCTAAGTATCTTTATCAAATAGTAGCAGGAGAGTAAGTGACATTTCTACTTGTGGAGGAACACTACTAAAACTTATATGAAGAAGATTGACTTAGGGACTAGAGAATAGCTTTAGGTCATTCTCTTTTCACATAAATGATAATTTAAGGCTATCCAGGATCGTGCAGATGCAAAATAGAAAACCATCATTGGGGAACTTAGAGAAGTGAAGTCCCATACAGAGGTTAACCAATGAATATTCTATCTTTAAATTATAGGGGATTGGCAAATAAACGTAGAAAACTTGCTCTCAAGAGGCTGATTGTCTTACATCAGCCTAATTTTTTTCTTCTTCAAGAAACTATGGGGACTGAAGATGACATTCTGGAGTCTCTCACAACCCTTCTTCCTGCTTATGATTTTGCTACTATCAGTGCGTGTGGACTCTCAAGAGGGCTTGCCTCGTGTTGGAAAAAATCCTCGATAAAAGCACTAAATTCTTGGGGCTTTTCCTCTGGACTTTGTGTGGAGTTGTTTCATGTTGGATTAAATAGGAATTTCAAGATTGTTAACATTTATGGTCCCTACTTGGACCGTGTGGAATACTGGGACACTTTTCGTCACAACTGTTTATTTACTCGGGGATATCTAATCCTGGGTGGAGACCTGAATTTCACTCTTGGATCCCACAAACATTGGGGACCTCTTGCACGGTATGACACTCTTGCTGGATATTTTGACCTACTTCTGAAGGATACTCGCCCAATCGACATACAACTTTCCAAACCGAAACCTACCTGGACAAATCGCAGAACTGGGGAAGGACGAGTCTCAAAACAATTGGACCGTTTTTTGTTTGTTGAGGATCTTGTGGGAAAAAACTACATATTTCATCAATGGGTCGAATCCGTAGGTATTTCTGATCATTTACCTATATGTTTAGAAATACTAGGAAAAACTACAAAACCTCCCATCCCCTATAAACTTTGTGATACTTGGATAAAAGAGGAGGAGGTCTCAAACATTATTAAAAATTCTTGGACTCATTTTCATCCTGGGGAAGGACTTTTTCCTGTCCCACACTTTTTCAAAAATCTCACAAGGGTAAAATCCTTGTTGAAATACTAGGCACATAGAAACTGTGAATGTGATGAACTTGAGTTGATAAGTGTTGAAAAGGATTTGACCTATTTACAGGAAGCTGATGGGGGGCAGTTTTCTCTCACAAGAGTCCACTGACTTACTAAAATACTTGGAAAGCACTCATAATAAAATACTCTTTGAAAAAGAGGAAGTCTGGAGATTAAAGAGAATGGCTATCTTGCTCAAGAGTGGTGATGAGAACACAAAGGTTTTTTAGGCCTATGTAAAATGTAGAACGGCCCAAAATAACATCTGGGATTTAAAAAATGATCATGATGAGGTATTCTCCTGCTTTGAGGACGTGGCCTCCTTGGGCACCTCATACTTCAAAACTCTTTTCTTGGATACTCATCATGCACACATTGCCGAAGTCATTCGACTCTCTCAATTTTTTTCAAGAGCTGTAACTGATGAAGATAATCAAAACCTAATGGAAGAAATCTCTGAGGAGGAACTCAAGGAAACCCTACATAGTTTTCAAAAGGACAAGATCTCTGGACTAGATGGGTGGACTATTGAATTCTTCCTTGATTTTTACGATACCATTGGAAACGACTTTCTATAGCTTGTCGAAGAATGCATACTTGGGGGCCATATTCATAAGCCTTTAGATAAAACTTTTATTGCACTCATTCCAAATTCATATAAACCTGTTTCCATGGATGAATTCCTCCCTATATCTCTTTGCAACATCACATACAAGGTTGTGGAAAAAATCATGGAAAAACAGTTAAAAAGGGTTCTCTCAAATTTTATTTCAAAAGAACAATTTGGCTTCCTGGAAGGAAGAAAGATTCATGAAGCTATTGGGGCTGCACAAGAAGGCTTACACTCTCAAAAACTGAAAGGAATAAAGGGTGTTGTCATCAAAATCGATCTCTGAGAGGCCTCTGACAGAGTCAGCTGGCTCTATATACAAATGTTAATGACTCACATAGGTTTTGATTATGCCTTCATCAAATGGACGATGAGTTGCATATCAATAGCCTCATTTGTTGTTCTCATTAATGGTTCCCCCCCAACCTTCTTCTCTCTTGAACGGGGACTTCATCAGGGTTGTCGACTATCTCCTCTACTCTTCCTTCTGGTGGCAGATGGTTTGAGTCGAGCCATCCTAGATGCCAAATGCCATGTCTCTTTCCATTAAATCTGTATCACCAACACACTTTGGCTCTTCACCTTGTCTTTGTGGACGATATACTAATCTTCTGTGATGGATTGATTGGGGACACCGAGCAACTTGAAAAAATTCAGACTCTCTTCCAAGATGCCACTAGAATGGTCATAAATGCCCTCAAATCCTCTATTACTCTCTACAGGATGACTACTGCAAAACAACACAGGTACCTCACACTCTTTCCCTTGAAATATTATTTTTGGATGAGGGCCTAAAATATCTGGGATTTCATATGAAGCCTAATGGATATAAAATCTATGACTCGACTTGGATTATTGCAAAATTAGAAAAACGACTATTGATTTGGAGCCATCGACGGATCTCTAGAGCTGGTCGTCTAGTCCTCATTTAATCTATTCTGGAGGCCATCCCTTTTTATTGGATGTTGTTGTCCTGCATTCCTAAGGGGATTTAGGATAGAGCTAGAAAACTCTAATTTCGTTTTCCATGGTCTGGTCACTCTGATACTTTTACTACGCCTTGGGTTAATTGGGAATGAATTGCTCTGTCGAGATACTTGGGAGGATGGGGAATCAATCATATTCACACTTTATCCACCTCACTGGTTGCAAAGGTTGGCTGTAGAATCCTCAAATCTGAAAATATGTGGACGAAGGTGGTAAAACAGAAGTACATCACCCAAGACTCACTCATTCACTGGATCAGAAACCCTTCTAAGTCACGAGCAGGGATGTTTCTCGTTTGGAAATCAGTATTGCCTTCTCTACCTCTCATTGCACAGGAACTTGCTTGGAAAGTGGGAAACGATGCACAAATACGCATTAGATCGGACCCATGGCTTGGGTGTCAGAATAAACATATACTTCCTAATCCACTCATCCATTTTCGACATCAACAAGGCGTTTTTCATCTTAATCAAATTGTTGATCCTCTTTCTACCTCCCTCTGGCAATAGGGCTAGAGGAGCTCGGAGGACCTGGATCTCCCAGATGATTTTAACAACCACTGGAATGATTATCTAAATGCTTTGTGACTCTCCCATGTCCGTATTACCGACTCCTTTGATGAACTTATTTGGGCGCCGGCATCAAATGGAAGATATACCCCAAAATTGGGTTACAAATTGTTGATGGAACAAAAACAACATGATGTTGAGAAAAAATGATGGTGGCAAAAGATCTGGAAATCTCACTGTCCCTCAAAATAAATTTTTTTTATGTGGTGTACGCTTGCTAACTAGATTCCTACTTGGGACTGCATAAAGAGAAAAAATATTGAAGGCTCAAGATGGCGTACTCTCTACAAATAGGCTGAGGAATCTACGTCCCATCTCTTCCTTCAGTATATGTTCACAAAAAAAATATGGTCCGAGCTGAAGGTCATACACACAACAGCTGGATCGTGGGGGTGGAATACTGTTGAAGAGGCATGGAAAAATTGGCCGGATACTCTGGACACTGCGTATATCTGTCCCTTACCATTAATTGCTAACTCGGGCATCTGGCTCGCAAGAAATCAACTTATCTTTCTTGGGATATCAACTACCCCCACCATTCTGGTAAATCACAGCATATCGATACTTTCACACTTTCCACAAGAGAAGTATCTTCCTATTCCCCGCATTATCACTAAAGAACTCATAGATACCACACAACCTTGGGCCTATTCTGATGGAGCTTCAGAGAACAACATCCGTTGTGGGGGAGCGATTCTATACCTCTCTTCAACCCACTATTACAAGATTCACATGGGGTTGGGTTGAGGCACAAACAATTTTGCTAAACTATTTTCTTTAAAACTACTGTTTATTTTTGCATTAGAAAAACAATGCACACATCTTCAAATCTTTGGATATTCTATGATCATCATAAATTGGATAAATCAATTACAGATATGCCACAATCTGATCTTGTGCAGAATGTTAGAAGAAACATTGAGACTTGTTGGAATGTTTGACATTTTATCATGTAAGCATGTCTACAGGGAACGAAATCGGAAGGCCGAACTCTTATCAAAATAGGGATTGACATTTCCTCTTGGTGAATGGAAAATGTTGGAGCAAAACAATGAGACTTTCCATGAACACTACCACATGCCATTCATCGAAGGACTTGGAAATCAAACATTTTGATCGACTTGTACACTTTTTTGGGTTTTTGGAACACTTGATACTCCTTTTATACCACTTATGTGATACTTTGATTGTATTTATGATGGGATATTAATCTCTCTTTCGAGAGCTTGAAAACACTCTATTTTTGTAACTCTGATACTTGAAGTTGAAAAGCTTACTTTCAGAAAGGGCTCTTTGAAGCTCTTATACAGTATGTAATTTGATTATATTTTAATGAAATTACACTTTGTTCCAAGGAAAAAAAAATGTTACTCGTGGGATTAAATTTAAATGTTGAATTATGTGCTTAACAGACCTAATATACTCTAGTACCAACTAGCTTCAACATACTTTAATATCTTTTGAAATCATTATATAGTTACGAGGAAAACCTATTCGGGCATTGAACAGGCCTACTGGCAGCAGGTCCATGCCAAGTAAAAACATAAATAAGGAAGTTCAATAAATACAAGAAAAACCATCGAGGTACTGAACAGGATCGTTGGCAGTGGGGCCATTCTTGTATCGTACCAAGGTAAACCCATCGGGGTAATGAACAGGCTCGTTGGCAGAAAGGCTATGCCAGGTAAAAGAGTTATCATAATTACATTGTTTTGCAGATAGTTCAATAAAATAAAGACCCTGATTGCATATATACATAGTTAGGCCAATCATTAATTTAAATTCCATTTGAGAATTTCCATAAGATGATCTTAAGACCCGATTAACTAATTCATACTATATCTAGGATGCCACTATCCTAGAAGTGGAACCCATAATTGTAGAATTTTTACGAACTCCATTGTGAACTTTATCCATATTAATGGAAATCATCCTTTGAGAAGTGAAACATGGATGACCGGTTTCCTATGGGATTTACATGTCATCTATACCTTTATGTTTTCCTATTTATAGATCAAAGGGAAAATCCCCTATCAAAACTGGTCTTTGTGAGCATAAATTGTTAAGTAATTTATGGAATTGCATTTAAATTAATGTGACCTTGTTTTGGTCCTATCATAACTTCTTTTTCGAAGTCCTAGATTTTCTTGCAATAATAATCTTAGCTTGGAAAACCATGCAGAGTTTTAAATGAAATAAAAGAAAAAAAATTCAATTTCAATCTATTCATGGCAAGACCACATGCCATATCTTCGGTTTCGGGGGATGATGGTCTCTTGAAATTGCTCTTTATTTCACATCATTTCACTATTATTATCCTCATACCTAATTATAAACCATTACATATATCTTTAAAAGCATATAATTTATTTAAAGTATATTAATTAGAAGCATTACAAAATAAATGATGTGATTTTATATTTTTAATGTATTTTACATGGTTTTAGCTAATTCGTTGATGATAAATTTAGTGTTGTGATTCTGATATTCATTCCAGCACCTATTACGGTAGCATTAAAATTGATATCATTAATTAAGTTCAATTGTCGATGGCTTGGCTTTACATGATGTATTGGAGCATGTTTCTTATAGGTTTTTTGGCTTGCTCTTTATGAAAGAACGATATGGCAAGTTTGTTTACCTTTATCTTTTAACTCTTGCTGGTCTTGTATTACCTGTATATGCAAATTAAAATCATGACTTGATGATGAATTTGTTACACTAATTTACACTATTTTAAATTTAATAAAATCAATAGTTGAAAAGCTAATATATTAAAATGATTATGTATATTAAAACTCATTTTGGGAAAATTTGTTTTAAATTTAAAATATAAATAAAATTGTTATTATTTAAATAAAAGTGAAATGATTATTTAAATTCCAAACTCATATGTTTCAATTCTATTTAATTTAAAAACACAAAACTCATGAAATATGAGATATAACCATGGTAATCAATATTTTAATCATTTTAAATTCCAAAAGTCATGCCACTTAGTTTGCAAATGGAATATGACGTTGCTTTAATTTAGTCTTTAATCATATGCAGAACAAGGTTACATAGATTTCAGACTAATGGATTTTTCCTATGCAGGTCACGCATGGATTGAATGAGCCATTCACCAATGGTTTGGATCCAACAGAAATTCCAGAAATCCAGTCAGCTAGCAAGGAACAATTTCGAACTGTTCCGGGAATTTATTTGATGTCTAAACAGTCCTGCACTCAATCTGGCACTCCCGTCATTAAGCCAGGAATTAATTTTAGGGATCAATTTTTTATCAAACTCTCAAGAATTTGGTGAAATGGGTCAAAACCCACTTCCCAAATAGGCTTAGTTACCCCTAACCGCGGACAATTTTTGGATTTTATTAACAGATATGGAGAAAATCATGCCCGAATAGATGTGATTTTTCCAGAATTGCGGTTGCAGCTGGTTTGCTAAAATTAATGATTCGTTGAACGACCCAGAGCTATGGGGATTCGGTTTTATCTTCTCCTCGGGACATTGGCATGTACAAATAAATTTTGTATATCAGGATATGAGGGATGGAGAGTAAATAGCTCTGTGATGAGGAAGACCTCTGTATTTTTTTCATTTTGTTAATATATGCTGATGTAGTCATAACAATTCTCTTCCTTCGCATGAGCTGATAGTGTACAATTCGAGGATGCATCCCTGAGTTAGGAGGGACCCTGCTCAGATTGCAATGCATCATAGGTCATGGTAATGGAGTGATTGCTCATAACAATTCTCTTCCTTCGCATGAGCTGATAGTGTACAATTCGAGGATGCATCACTGAGTTAGGAGGGACCCTGCTCAGATTGCAATGCATCATAGGTCATGGTAATGGAGTGATTGCTCATAGAAGTTAGATTTGAAAATAATTATAGTTGATTTATTAATTAGTTGAATAGTTATTTTTTTTAGATTCTTGTGTGCATAGATAGTCTTTGAATTCTACATTCAGTAATTAGATCAGTTGTAAAATTATTTACGTTTAGAATTTCAATTAACATTTTATTTTTTTATCTCATTTATATGCTTGCACAAAATTTATGTTCTTGCAATTAGATTTTATTAAATCAGTTTAATTTATACATCCAGAGCACTTCCTTCATTTAATTGAATAATTCTCCACATTCAGATTGTAATTACCTCCTTCGTTAAGTATAGGTTGTGTTGTTCCAGCTCACAGTATTTCAAAAAAATTGACGTGTAAATAAATGTTAAGCGTTTGATTTCCAGACTCATTCTTGTCCATTATAAAACAATTCTTTAAGAATGATTAACCTCTCACACAACCATCATATTCCACTACGTTGTCATTAATCTAATTCGTTCATTTCATTCTGTCAAGAAACGAAGACTCCAAAAATTAGTTTAAAATGTCTTAAAAAGAACAGATGTTTCAAGTCTATACATTAAATCATTTGGATTGTAATTCTACTTTTTTTTATATTTGTGATAGAACGTTCATGTTGTAAATTCATGTGAAAATATTGACTTTCAACGTTTTTTTATGTTTGTATAAACATTAACATTTTTTTTAATATATATATATATATATATAGTATTTAATAAGCCATGTTTAGTGTTAATAAATTGTGTTCTATAATATGAAAAATTATTTCACTTTGTGTTTATGAGTGGTAAAGTGTAAATTTTATATTATGTCTTAGTTTGTTGATTCATTTAGTTTGACTTTCATCATATCATCAGGTATATTTGTCTTGTACTTTGTAATTCATTAAATATTTTGTACATATCATGTATCTCATTAGGTTGAGTTGTTGAATTTATATGAGGAAAGGACTCGGGATATTCGGATGTTTAGTTTACTTTAGATTACTCCATTACATTAGTTATTCTTACCTTTTAGCTTAATATAATTTCCTATGCTTTTCATTTTGATTTTTGCTCTTTAGATATCCGCACTTAGTTTTTATATTTGTTTTTATTCTTACATTTTACTTTTCATAGCTTAGTTAATTACTAATGGATAGATTAATGACCTAACTCATGAGATATGGTCACTCTATAATGGGATTCTTCCCTAGCCTGGTGTTGAGATATCCCCATTTATCTGTTTTGATTGAGTGTGTTTTTCGGCATTAGGTTAGGATAAATTACTTTGACCCTGCACATATAGTGTCGGCATCTCTAATTCTACAAATCTGTGTTGACAATTTAATGTCGTAAATACTATCATATATTTTTACTGAAAATACCTATAGAGCTTAACCCTGACTGCATGGAACAAGAAACCATTGATTGGATCATGGACATACAGTTTAAGGGAACCTGCGAGTAGAAGATCCAACTGTATTGGGTTGACAAAGTAGGTTGGCTACTCCACCAAGTAAAGTGGTTCACTAGGAGTCAAGTTCAATAGAATTTTCCCCATTTGATGGGGGAACGTAATGAAATGGATATTTTTTATTCCTAAATGGGGAGGACTGGTCTATATAGATATTGGTGGACAACCACTTATTCCACTTGCTTAAAATAGTTTTCCATTTTGGTAATTTCATAGTAGTTCTACGATTTTTGGGGTCTTGAACTTCCTGGGTCATTTTGAGGACCTACATGAAATTTTTTGGGCTCAAAGTGGCCCATATGATAGCCATAGGTTCTTGTCTAGACCTGATCCACTATTTTACTCCTCAGTTAGATATTTCCAATGGTCTACCAAGCACCCCAAACGAAGTTCGTATTCAAAAGTTATGACCTCTAGAAGTTGACTGTTCAACTAACCACCTTGGGGCCACAAACTTTATGACTATTCATTCCTAGGGTTAGTTTTTTTGAATGTTTAGGGATATTTCCCTTGTACTTATGATAAATAGTCCCTTTCGTCCTCTTTTTTTATTTAGCTTGTCATGAATGAGTGTAATCATTATATCTCTTCTTAGAGATGAGATACCACCATTTTAACTACTTTATTTTGCAGTATGTTCCATTCCCGCCATTTAATAGAGTTTGTGTTAATATATCATTGTGTTCCTTGCAATATATCTGTGTATGTGGTCCTATATCTATTATTTCATTTCATTCTCACATAAATCTAAATCACCGTCTCTTTCCACACTCAGACATATCACATATTTTACTCACTTATATTTGGGATTGACTCTCCCTCATTGAGATTTTCCCTCTTTCCCATATAGATATCACAACATTATCCACAAGATCTAGCAATAAACTCTCCTTCATGAATACCATCCCTCCTCGACTCTCAGTGAGCTTAATCATAAAGATAGAAAACATGTATCAGTTATCTCCTAAGAGAATACCTTCCCCTCTTTCATAGACAAGACATAAAAAATTATGGGGGTTATCTCTTCTTAAGTGGTCAATCTATCGTAGGATTAAAATTTAATCAAGCTTACCACCAAAGGGTATAAAATACTTCATTTTTTTTTTATATATTATAAAAAATGAGGAGAATACCTCGTGACCAGAAAATCTCAGGTCTACTCGTAAGCCTGATTGCATTGTTCACAATGTATGACTAAGGTAGCTCCAATGGTGGATGCTCATGTTGTAGGTATCGTTCCTTAGAAATATTTCTATATTCACAAGCGAAGGCTCCCTTCAGGCCAACATTTCCATACACGGAATTTCCTTCATAGATGTGTGAAAGACTAGGGATTCTAGTCATGTGTATGCAATATATCTCTATTGTGATACTCTCACTCCCCAAACCAACCTCCAAAAAATCCCATCGAGTTGGTGAGATCATGATTCAAAACTGTAACTAAAAGAGAGTATCATAAAAGGAAAGAGAAGCCCTTTTTTGTTCCTCAGGGACTGTTCTATCCTCTTCCATCTACCGCACAACTGCCATGTTTTTATTCTCCTTTCTTACTAACACATAATTCATTGGAAAATGATGAGGGCAATTGGACACCAAAACCATAACTGCTTATATCCTTTTCTTTTAAATTTCCCATTTGAAAACTAATCGCATCTTTATAATATATATTTTTCCATTTCTTTTAAGCACATTAATGTACTATTTACTGCATTCTATTTATATATGTGTCACATTAGAACATAATAACTATTAGATGGGTGTTTAGAAGCACTAGCTAAGGTTTACCCTTCCTTTCCTATGGGTAGGTGAGGTCCATGGACAGTAGATACATTGCAATTATCATAATTTTCAAATATTAAGCCTACTTTCATGGAGTTTGAGAAGGGTTAAAATGGAGGAGAATACCTCTTGTAGCCATGAAGGTACGTAACATTCCTTGATGGTTGCTCTTTGCATCTCCTTTAGATATTCTCCAATCATGTAGATCAAACAACAAAAATCCTTCCTACTCTCCTACTAAAAATTTAAATTCAAGCTAAATATATTTGCATCCTAATTCAAATGCAAAATCAAACATGGAGGGATAACTTTGAACAAGAATTGGAGGTAAAATTGAATTCATATTAGATGCAATGGAGAAATACTTACAATCCTTGAAGATCCTTCCTTCTCCTTTTCCTTTGATCCACTCCTCTATCTTCAATCCCTTTATCACCAATTTCCTTTTGAAGTAAGGAGATCCTTGCCTGCAATCCTTCATCATGACATTTATGTTTCTCATGTGTGTTTTAATTCACCCCAAATGCTTGCTTTTATAGCATTGGGAATTCATGAACCAGACATCAATGTGGGATAATACCTTTTTCCCATTTTTTTATTGTTTTCATCAAAAACCCACTTTCTATACTTTTTCCAGGATTTTGTGTCATTAATCCAAAATTTCAAGCACAATTAATGCATATAACATGCATTTATTTCCACTTTCAACTAGTGGAGACTGGATCTGGGCCTTCAAGTGGGTAATTCAATCACTGAATCTTTCCTCTTTACGGTACCTATGTTGCAACATACCCATTTTGACCCTTTGGGTTTATTGGCTTCAATGTAAATATTGTATGCATGCAATGTGTTTTTTCCCAAGTGTGGAGCTCAAGGAAAAGGCCCCACTAAAGGATACTCAAGTTTTATTTAAAACGAAAGTATTCGACATTCTGATTATCCATGTGCTATTAAGCCATTATGTATTGTAAATGATGTAAATATTAAATATTGTAATAAAATACCAAGAAAACAGGCTATGGAAGAAACCAATAAGAGAGGGCCATGTGTATCCACTAGGAGATGTGAGAGGGTTGTCGGATTGGAACCCATGCTTCCACATGTCATTTTGTGAACCCATTTGACTCCCTGTGCTGACATTTAATTCTACTGTAATGAGGTATTTGAGAAAACCTGTTCATGAGGTCGATGGAGTATGGATCAGCCTTGAAAATATGTATGGCGAGGTATGGCTCTCTTTTTGCTTATCCCTTAATCCACTCTACCTCCTGGTAATTCACTCACCCTAATACCTATCCCATTATTGACCAACAAGGCTAGGGGATTTATCACGCATTGCAGAGCCCAGCTGTGAAGGAGAAAGAAATAAAATCGAGATTCTGAGTAAGTGCGAATTTGCAAAGTCGAAAGCACATAGAAACCCTGCATAGGATGTAAATTGCTTTGGATATCCATGGATCAGACCAAATGGATAAATTACAAAGTGTGAGCAACTTAGAAAACCTGTGAGAACACCTGGATCTGATAGCAGAAGAACCGAGTTGTGGGATAGAGACTCGATCGTAACCCTAATAATATTCTAGCTGGGATAACTGACAAGAAGGAAAGACAAAGGCTGGATCTTCTTGATAAACCCAGTGAAAGACAAAGTCTCATGAAAGAAGCAGTTGGACCTTTCTATTCCCACCCTAAAGATCAATGGAGGTAAGGGGCCCTGAGGGACTGTGCAGCAGAGAAGGGGCCCTTCCTTGTGTTGGGCGAGGTAGATATTGTGGGTATCATGTTTGCTGAGTACTTTGAGATTCCTGTAGTTCTTTGGTTGATCTCACTCACTTATCATCATCCTCCATGATCCCTTGCAGGCTTGTTAAACCCAACTGTATGTTGGTTTAGTATTAGGGTGGACCCATGACTGTGACAGAGCATATTTATGTTAGGATATTCCTATACTCCATCCTAGTCCTACTAGCTTTCTAGTCATTTTCATTTTTAGTCATGCATGCAAAATTAGGGTTTGCAAGCAGTTAGGGTTTGCATGCATTCTAGGTCATCAATCCCAGCACCTAGTCCTCAGCAAACTAGCCCCCAGAGCTTCTTTCAGATCATTTCTAGCCCTCCCAGTGACTAATGCACCCTCCTTTGCTCCACTACATGACAAGGGCTCCTTCTTCACCTACCAGTCCAGTTATATTCAGTTATATTGAGTTATCTTCAATTATTTCCTTGATTTAAGGATTAACTGACTCTTTACTAAGTTTATCACTCTGTTGGACCCCCAGTGAGACTAGATTGACCATTTTGACTCCAGTTAACTCCTATGGTGCCCTCCACTGAGCCTCCTTCACTATATTAGTGCTTCCATGTGCCAGTACACCAACCACATTCAGTTAGACTCAATTTCACTCTCGGTTGACCATTACTTGTGCATTGATGACTTCAATGATGAGAAGGTGGACTCCTAGTTAGGCATTGATGACTCTCCACTGATTATGGATCTGTGCATGAAGGCCAATTCGAATTCAACCTAGTGAATTGGAATCCTCTTACTCAACATTGTATATTTACCAGTTAATTATTCTGTCAATAGTAACATGTGTAATTATTCTGCCTCAATCAAAGTTTCTTTGGATCTAAGTCCTATTGCTTGTTTCTTCTTCTATTATTCCTAAATTCTTTCATTGTGAGGTTTACATCATCTCTTTGGATATTATGTGGGCAATTTCACATGGTATCATAGCTTTGAGAGTATATTCTACCTCCATTCTTGAGAGTTTTTTGCAGGTATTTCGAAGTTCCAGCAGTTGCAGCAGTAGATTCAGTAGCTTTCTATTTGCACTTGTTCAAGCAGTCAAGATGAGCAATTTGAATGCTCCTTCTTCTCCTATACTTCTCACTCCTTTCAATTATTTCGAATGGAAGATGAAGATGATAGTACTTTTGTAGTCAAGAGGGTTTACCAGAATAGTTGAGGAAAAAGATGCCATACCACATCAAGCTAAAAAGAGAGTCAAGCACATAAACAAAATGGATGAATCATTTGGATGCATATGCCTTCATATATCTGATGATCTATTGTTTCATACTGATGGATTGAAGTCTCCAAATCAGTTATGGATAAAATTGAAGAGTCTTTTTGGCAAACAAGACGAACTAAGAGGCTACATTCTTGAGAATTAATTGGTTTCCCTTCAACCTAGCAATTTCGAGAGCATCCAAGAATTCTTCTCCAAATTTCAGAATTTTGTCTTACATTGCAAGCAATGTGGCATCACTAAAAGTGATGAGCAATTGATACTCTCTATATTGGGCAAACTTGGATCTCAATTTTCTGTCTTGTTTCTACCTTTCATTTTGTTCAAATGTCCATCCCTGGATGGACGTTTCCCACTTTAAATGACTTTATTGAAGCTCTCACTCAAGAAGAGAACAAACTGTTTCAAATGGGTGCCATCAAAACCTCCGGTGATCTAGCTCTTTTAGTTGGTGAATCAAGTGGAGCGAATGCAAAAGGGGGACAAAAAGGCAAAGGAAGGAAACCTTCAAGATCCAAGAATGACAAACAAAAGAGACCTAATTGTACCTACTGCAAGAGAGGAAATCATCTTGAGCATGCCTGCATGAACAAGAAGATTGATCTTCTAACCAAGCTTCTTGAACAAAACCAAATTGTTGTTCCAAAAGAAGCAAAGATGACTGATTCTAGAAGTGGATATGATGATTGCCATGCATTGATGGCTGGTTTTTCAAAGACAAAATCCCTCCTCATAGATTCTGGAGCCTCCAACCACATGGTTGCACAAGAAGAATCCTTATCCTCTTTGGATCTCCAATATGGGCCTACCACTCACATGGGAGACAACTCTCATATTTCTGCCAAAGGTTTGGGTACAGTTCATATGGAGCATGGTAAGTTCAAAAATGTCTTATTTGTTCCTTTTCTTACAACTAATTTGTTGTTAGTATATCAAATTACTCATACACGATCTCCAAAACAAGTAATTTTTGGTCCAAACATAGTAGAAATTACAGAAATCTCCACTGGAAAGGTTATAGCGAATGGGATTGCTAATCATGCCTCAAAGGCATATGATTTCTCACACTTCATGCCTTTCTCTCCAACTACTCCTTCAGATTCTCATGAATATCACAGTGACTCCTCTTCCTATGACTCCTCTTCTAGTGAAGAAGAAGATCAAGATTTTGATGTTGAGATCATGGTTCAAGAAGATTCAGAACCAACACCTATTCTCAGTCCATATTCAAGAGAAATATGTTCTCACACAGTCCTTGCTACTACTGAGAACACAGTTGATGATTTATTTGCTTACAGAACTACTAGACTTCAGCATCATGCCAACCTTGCATTATGCCATCCATCTCTCCATGAGAGATGCAGCTTGATGATGGGGTTCTCTCTTCCATCTTTTGGGAAGACTACTCATGTTCCATTCGCTCTAGATATAGAAAAAGATCCAGAAAGACTTGCTTCATCCTCCACACAGTGGGAGACCTTCCTACATGGGATCAGCGTGCAAATCTTTTGCAAAAGTTTTCCCTAATGAAAGCTTCTTTCTTTTCTCCATGATGGTTCTTTGAGTTATTTACTGTTCTTTTGAGGGGGGGTATTTTTCCCATGAGGTTTTCCCCATTTCCTCAGTTTATGGACAATTATGTATTTTATTTTCATTTCATCTATTGTATGGATGACCTTTGGTCCTAGTTACCAGGGCCCAGGATGGATTAAGGGCGGATGTTAGGATATTCCTATACTCCATCCTAGTCCTACTAGCTTTCCAATCATTTTCATTTTCAGTCATGCATGAAAAATTAGGGTTTGCATGCATTCTGCATGCATTCTAGGTCATTAGTCCCAGCACCTAGTCCTCAGCAAACTAGCCCCCAGAGCTTCTTTCAGATAATTTCTAGCCCTCCCAGTGACTAATGCGCCCTCCTTTGCTCCACTGCATGACAAGGGTGCCTTCTTCACCTACCAGTCCTATTATATTCAGTTATATTGAGTTATCTTTAGTTATTTCCTTGATTTAAGGATTAACTAACTCTTTACTGAGTTTAACACTCTTTTGGACCGCCAGTGAGACTAGATTGACCATTCTGACTCCAGTTAACTCCTATGGCGCCCTCCACTGAGCCTCCTTCACTATATTAGTGCTTCCATGTGCCAGTTACACCAACCACATTCAGTTAGACTCAGTTTTACTCCCAGTTGACCATTACTTGTGCATTGATGACTTCACTGATGAGAAGGTGGACTCCTAGTTAGGCATTGATGACTCTCCACTGATTATGGATCTGTGCATGAAGGCCAATTCGAATTCAACCTAGTGAATTGGAATCCTCTTACTCAACATTGTATATTTACCAGTTAATTATTCTATCAATAGTAACATGTGTAATTATTCTGCCTCAATCAGAGTTTCTTTGGATCTAAGTCCTATTGCTTGTCTCTTCTTCTATTATTCCTAAATTCTTTCATTGTGAGGTTTACATCATCTCTTTGGATCTTATGTGGGCAATTTCACATGGTATCATAGCCTTAAGAGTATATTCTACCTCCATTCTTGAGAGTTTTTTGCAGGTATTTCAAAGTTGCAGCAGTAGATTCGGCAGCTTTCTATTTGCACTTGTTCAAGTAGTCAAGATGAGCAATTCGAATGCTCCTTCTTCTCCTATACTTCTCACTCCTTTCAATTATTTCGAATGGAAGATGAAGATGATAGTACTTTTGTAGTCAAGAGGGTTTACCAAAATAGTTGAGGAAAAAGATGCCATACCACATCAAGCTAAAAAGAGAGTCAAGCACATAAACAAAATGGATGAATCATTTGGATGCATATTCCTTCATATATCTAATGATCTATTGTTTCATACTGATGGATTAAAGTCTCCAAATCAGGTATGGATAAAATTGAAGAGTCTTTTTGGCAAACAAGACGAACTAAGAGGCTACATTCTTGAGAATGAATTGGTTTCCCTTCAACCTAGCAATTTCGAGAGCATCCAAGAATTTTTCTCCAAATTTCAGAATTTGGTCTTACATTGCAAGCAATGTGGCATCACTAAAAGTGAGGAGCAATTGATACTCTCTATATTGGGCAAACTTGGATCTCAATTTTCCGTCTTTGTATCTACCTTTCATTCTGTTCAAATGTCCATCCCTGGATGGAAGTTTCCCACTTTAAATGACTTTATTGAAGCTCTCACTCAAGAAGAGAACAAACTGTTTCAAATGGGTGCCATCAAAACCTCGAGAGATCTAGCTCTTTTAGTTGGTGAATCAAGTGGAGCGAATGCAAAAGGGGGACAAAAAGGCAAAGGAAAGAAACCTTCAAGATCCAAGAATGTCAAACAAAAGAGACCTAATTGTACCTACTACAAGAGAGGAAATCATCTTGAGCATGCCTACATGCACAAGAAGATTGATCTTCTAACCCAGCTTCTTGAACAAAACCAAATTGTTGTTCCAAAAGAAGCAAAGATGACCGATTCTAGAAGTGGATCTGATGATTGCATTGCATTGACGGCTGGTTTTTCAAAGACAAAAGCCCTCCTCATAGATTCTGGAGCCTCCAACCACATAATTGCATAAGAAGAATCCTTATCCCCTTTGCATCTCCAAGATGGGCCTACCATTCACATGGGAGACAACTCTTAGATTTCTGCCAAAGGTTTGGGTACAGTTCATATGGAGCATAGTAAGTTCAAAAATGTCTTATTTGTTCCTTCTCTTACAACTAATTTGTTGTTAGTATATCAAATTACTCATACAGGATCTCCAAAACAAGTAATTTTTGGTCCAAACATAGTAGAAATTACAGAAATCTCCACTGGAAAGGTTATAGCCAATGGGATTGCTAATCATGCCTCAAATGCATATGAGTTCTCACACTTCATGCCTTTCTCTCCAACTACTCCTTCAGATTCTCATGAAGATCACAGTGACTCCTCTTCCTATGACTCCTCTTCTAGTGAAGAAGAAGATCAATATTTTGATGTTGAGATCATGGTTCAAGAAGATCCAGAACCAACACCTATTCTTAGTCCAGATTCAAGAGAAATATGTTCTCACACAGTCCTTGCTATTACTGAGAACACAGTTGATGATTTATTTGCTTACAAAACTACTAGACTTCAGCATCATGCCAACCTTGCATTATGCCATCCATCTCTCCATGAGATATGCAGCATGATGATGGGGTTTTCTCTTCCATCTTTTGGGAAGACTACTCATGTTCCATTCGCTCCAGATATAGAAAAAGTTCCAGAAAGACTTGCTTCATCCTCCACACACTGGGAGACCTTCCTACATAGGATTAGCGTGCAAGTCTTTTGCGAACGTTTTCACTGATGAAAGCTTCTTTCTTTTCTCCATGATGGTTCTTTGAGTTATTTACTGTTCTTTTGAGGGGGGGTATTTTTCCCATGAGGTTTTCCCCATTTCCTCAGTTTATGGACAGTTATGTATTTTATTTTCATTTCATCTATTGTATGGGTGACCTTTGGTCCTAGTTACTAGGGCCCAGGATGGATTATGCGGGGGTGTTAGGATATTCCTATACTCCATCCTAGTCCTACTAGCTTTCCAATCATTTTCATTTTCATTCATGCATTCAAAATTATGGTTTGCATGCATTCTAGGTCATTAGTCCCACCACCTAGTCCTCAGCAAACTAGCCCCCGAAGCTTCTTTCAGATAATTTCTATCCCTCCCAATGACTAATGCGCCCTCCTTTGCTCCACTGCATGACAAGGGCACCTTCTTCACCTACCAGTCCTATTATATTCAGTTATATTGAGATATCTTAGGTTATTTCCTTGATTTAAGGATTAACTGACTCTTTACTGAGTTTATCACTCTGTTGGACCTCCAGTGAGACTAGGTTGACCATTATGACTCCAGTTAACTCCTATGGCGCCCTCCACTGAGCCTCCTTCACTATACTAGTGCTTCCATGTGCCAGTTACACCAACCACATTCAATTAGACTCAGTTTGACTCCCGATTGACCATTACTTGTGCATTGATGACTTCACTGATGAGAAGGTGGACTCCTAGTTAGGCATTGATGACTCTCCACTAATTATGGATCTGTGCATGAAGGCCAATTCGAATTCAACCTAGTGAATTGGAATCCTCTTACTCAACATTGTATATTTACCAGTTAATTATTCTGTCAATAGTAAAATGTGTAATTATTCTGCCTCAATCAGAGTTTCTTTGGACCTAAGTCCTATTGCCTGTCTCTTCTTCTATTATTCTTAAATTCTTTCATTGTGAGGTTTACATCATATCTTTGGATCTTATGTGGGAAATTTCACATGGTATCATAGCCTTAAGAGTATATTCTACCTCCATTCTTGAGAGTTTTTTGCAGGTATTTCGAAGTTGCAGTAGTAGATTCAGCAGCTTTCTATTTGCACTTGTTCAAGCAGTCAAGATGAGCAATTCGAATGCTCCTTCTTCTCCTATACTTCTCACTCATTTCAATTATTTCGAATGGAAGATGAATATGATAGTACTTTTGTAGTCAAGAGGGTTTACCAGAATAGTTGAGGAAAAAGATGCCATACCACATCAAGCTAAAAAGAGAGTCAAGCACATAAACAAAATGGATGAATCATTTGGATGCATATGCCTTCATATATATGATGATCTATTGTTTTATACTGATGGATTGAAGTCTCCAAATCAATTATGGATAAAATTGAAGAGTCTTTTTGGCAAACAAGACGAACTAAGAGGCTACATTCTTGAGAATTAATTGGTTTCCCTTCAACCTAGCAATTTCGAGAGCATCCAAGAATTCTTCTCCTAATTTCAGAATTTGGTCTTGCATTGCAAGCAATGTGGCATCACTAAAAGTGAGGATCAATTGATACTCTCTATATTGGGCAAACTTGGATCTCAATTTTCTGTCTTGTTTCTACCTTTCATTATGTTCAAATGTCCATCCCTGGATGGAAGTTTCCCACTTTAAATGACTTTATTGAAGCTCTCACTCAAGAAGAGAACAAACTGTTTCAAATGGGTGCCATCAAAACCTCGAGAGATCTAGCTCTTTTAGTTGGTGAATCAAGTGGAGCGAATGCAAAAGGGGGACAAAAAGGCAAAGGAAAGAAACCTTCAAGATCCAAGAATGACAAACAAAAGAGACCTAATTGTACCTACTGCAAGAGAGGAAATCATCTTGAGCATGTCTGCATGCACAAGAAGATTGATCTTCTAACCAAGCTTCTTGAACAAAACCAAATTGTTGTTCCAAAATAAGCAAAGATGACTGATTCTAGAAGTGGATCTAATGATTGCCATGCATTGATGGCTAGTTTTTCAAAGACAAAAGCCCTCCTCATAGATTCTGGAGCCTCCAACCACATGATTGCACAAGAAGAATCCTTATCCCCTTTGGATCTCCAATATGGGCCTACCATTCACATGGGAGACAACTCTCAGATTTCTTCCAAAGGTTTGGGTACAGTTCATATGGAGCATGGTAAGTTCAAAAATGTCTTATTTGTTCCTTCTCTTACAACTAATTTGTTGTTAGTATATCAAATTACTCATACAGGATCTCCAAAACAAGTAATTTTTGGTCCAAACATAGTAGAAATTACAGAAATCTCCATTGGAAAGGTTATAGCGAATGGGATTGCTAATCATGCCTCAAAGGCATATGAGTTCTCACACTTATGCCTTTCTATCCAACTACTCCTTCAGATTCTCATGAAGATCACAGTGACTCCTCTTCCTATGACTCCTCTTCTAGTGAAGAAGAAGATCAAGATTTTGATGTTGAGATCATGGTTCAAGAAGATTCAGAACCAACACCTATTCTCAGTCCAGATTCAAGAGAAATATGTTCTCACACAGTCCTTGCTACTACTGAGAACACAGTTGATGATTTATTTGCTTACAGAACTACTAGACTTCAGCATCATGCCAACCTTGCATTATGCCATCCATCTCTCCATGAGAGATGCAGCTTGATGATGGGGTTCTCTCTTCCATCTTTTGGTAAGACTACTCATGTTCCATTCACTCCAGATATAGAAAAAGTTCCAGAAAGACTTGCTTCATCCTCCACACAGTGGGAGACCTTCCTACATGGGATCAGCGTGCAAGTCTTTTTTAAAAGTTTTCACTGATGAAAGCTTCTTTCTTTTCTGCATGATGGTTCTTTGAGTTATTTATTGTTCTTTTGAGGGGGGGCATTTTTCCCATGAGGTTTTCCCCATTTCCTCAGTTTATGGACAGTTATGTATTTTATTTCCATTTCATCTATTGTATGGGTGACCTTTGGTCCTAGTTACCAGGGCCCAGGATGGATTAAGGGCGAGTGTTAGGATATTCCTATACTCCATCCTAGTCCTACTAGCTTTCCAATCATTTTCATTTTCAGTCATGCATGCAAAATTAGCGTTTGCATGCATTCTGCATGCATTCTAGGTCATTAGTCCCAGCACCTAGTCCTCAACAAACTAGCCCCCGGAGCTTCTTTCAGATAATTTCTAGCCCTCCCAGTGACTAATGCGCCCTTCTTTGCTCCACTGCATGACAATGGTGCCTTCTTCACCTACCAGTCCTATTATATTCAGTTATATTGAGTTATCTTCAGTTATTTCCTTGATTTAAGGATTAACTGACTCTTTACTGAGTTTATCACTCTGTTGGACCTCTAGTGAGACTAGATTGACCATTCTGACTCCAATTAACTCCTATGGCGCCCTCCACTGAGCCTCCTTCACTATGTTAGTACTTCCATGTGCCAGTTACACCAACCACATTCAGTTAGACTCAGTTTGACTCCCGGTTGACCATTACGTGTGCATTGATGACTTCACTGATGAGAAAGTGGACTCCTAGTTAGGCATTGATGACTCTCCACTGATTATGGATCTATGCATGAAGGCCAATTTGAATTCAACCTAGTTTATTTGAATCCTCATACTCAACATTGTATATTTACCAGTTAATTATTCTGTCAATAGTAACATGTGTAATTATTCTGCCTCAATCAGAGTTTCTTTGGATCTAAGTCCTATTGCTTGTCTCTTCTTTTATTATTCCTAAATTCTTTCATTGTGAGGTTTACATCATCTCTTTGGATCTTATGTGGGAAATTTCACAATTTAGCCCTCCTTAGTGGATACACATCCTACCTCGGAGGTGGTCTCTCATCTAAAAGACTATATGCTAGACATAGACATATGGTTGGGTGGAATGTTACTCTCACTTAGCTAGTTGCTTGAACAGTTCCATTTAAAGATAAGTGCTTTTGTGGTGTTAAATGATGTTAGTTTTCCTGTGTTATGTCTACTTGTTATGTTCAAGTTATTGTAATGAATGATTGCATGGAATTGACCAATATGAATACTATGTATAGTTCTGAGTATGAGGCTGAGTTGATATTTGAACACTTCACCACTTGCTTGAGCTTAATATGTTGCTAACCTTGCAAGTTGTAGATGCATTGATTAGTTTAGTTTCATGATGGGTATTTTATTATGTATTGCATACACTGTTGGATGGACTGCATGGAATCACTTGGAATTGGGAAAGGAATCAAATAACCATGTTGTGTTCCATGTGTTGATGTATTTGTAACTTTAGAATGTATTTACTTGTATATTTTATATGGTATTTGTATTTTATTGGTGTACTTCTGACGGGGATGTTCATTCCTCCGGTCAGAGAAGTCATTATTTTACTTAGTTCATGTAAAGTCATTTAGGTCCATCCTCCCATGTATGACAGGGCATTAGACCGGAGTTGTGTCTTTCATGGGTTAATAGATTCCCCTAGTGGTGTCGAACTAGTTTCAAGTGGTAGCGGGTTATTAGACTCTTCTAAGGCAGGTCGGCCTAGTTAGGGTAAAAGGCAAGTAAAGGTAAAGTATAAATGGAGAGGAGCACCTATCTATTTATCCATTCACACACTCACTCACTTCACATTAGTGAGAGAGAGGAGGAGTGCGCACAAGTGTAGGAAGAGAAGCTGCTAGGAGACTGTCTCTTTTTTTGGGTTTTGTATTGGTGCTCATTCTATCTCTGAGGAAGTTGCGGGGTTTTCTTGTTTATGGTTTTCTCAGTAAAATGCTTTGTGTCTCTTGTCGCTTGTCTCTTATGTTTGATATGTTGTACATGTTGTTCTCTCAGATAAGATCCTAGATCATATTGAATTAAATGATGAAAAACTAACATGGTATCATATTTATGACACTTGTTGCACTTGCGACAAATTGGAAGCTAGGGCTTAGTATAGTAAAAACTAGTCATCATGAAACTTTCGCTCTAAATCCATTTTGGCAAAAGTTCAGGATCTAAATTTTTTACAGGCCGAATATCAGACACGAGTGTACACTATGTAATACTTTCAACGTCATACTCGTTTCACTTTGTGAGATATGATCCTTAGAAGTTAGGGTTTCTGCCTTCTCTAGAATGCAAGCCTAAACATGTGACCTAGGAACAAAGGTCATATCTCGGGCTAGGAAGCTCCAAATGGAATTCTGGAAAAAGTGACAGTTAGGGCACAAAATTTAGTTTCACAGGAACAATTTTCAGAGGTCGAAGTTGAAACAGTGACAGATGGCATTCCGTACAATTTCGCTATGTTGTTTCATCCCATAAACAGGTCATGTTGCGACACATGGCATATCTCTCTGATGGAGAATCCATTGAAGCTCAGATCTATGGGGTTGGAACGATGACAGGTCATTCTACCATAGGCCTAAGTTTCAGACCCTGAGGATCTGAAATTTCAGAGATGCACCAGAAACAATATGGCATATATTTATGTTAAAACGGAATTGGATTCTGAGCACTTTCATTATTGGCTTGTCACTACTGCGGGAAATTAGGGCTTTTGACAGAAGAAGAATTTTGGAGTGATCTCAGCATAAGATTTCTCTCCTCAGAAAAATCAAAATTTAGAGACCAAGATCGAAGTTTTTGACTGGGTAGAACCCCGGGATCTATCAGACCCTAGTTCGGGTTGTGGACCAGAAAACAAAAAACCAGAAAACCATATTTTGACAGAAGTTGCAGATCCAAAATTCGTAGGTCAATTATGAGGGGTCAATTTTTGGATTTTTCAAAATCTAAGCACACCAACTTGCTCACCTCAGTCAATTGCATCTCCCTATCTAGACAGAAGTTTGAAATTCCAAGTTTTGATTTTTAGGGTTTCTTTGTCAAACCCTAGCCAGCTCCAGATCCAGTCAAGTGGATTGGGTTAATCCTAGAAAAGAATGAATTGGACAGCTACATAAGTGAAGAAGTTCCAGTTCCAGAGGGAAATGAAGCTAAGGCCTTACATAAGAAGACTCCAACCAATCTCGACAGGTATGACTTGAGGAGATATAGGTATCTTTTGAAATCTGTTCATGATTAAGTTTATGATATGTTTGTCTTTGTATTATTGAGGTTAGTACAATCTTGATTAATTTTAGACTTGTCTTATCACCTTAGTAAAAGCATGAATGCACGTGAAAGATAGAAGACATTCATTGATTAGCGTTATGACACTTATGATTGTACTAATTCACTGTGGTGTTATATGAGGATGATGTTGTCCGCTAACATGAAAGGTACATCAAGAAAGACAAATCAAGTTCTAGATCAAGAACATATGACAATGGTGACATTAATACAAAGACTCATCCATATCCATTGATCACATAGAAGCTCTACTTACGAGGTATGTATAATTTGGTTCTACAATGCTTAACTTATGAGCTATGCAGGTTACTAGCACAAGGTCTCTAAATCATTGAAGAGAACAAAGAAGACATTGTTTGGGTATGTTAGACATAACTAGAAAACATGGTAATCCAAGTATGTTTCTCCTATATCAAGTTAGAATCCTACCTTGTGTTAGGATCTTATATAAGTATACTTTTTGTATGATTGATAAAGATCATTCATGAAGTTATAAGTTTGAGTAATCAAGGGTTTATGCATATTATGTTTCTTAGTTTCATTAATGATATGACAAACTAGAAGATTCCTATGGTCAAATAAGAATATGCATGAGTAAAAGAAATCCTCCCTGAAACTTTGAATACTGACGCTTGTGATAAATTACCTGTGTATGAAATGACCATGACCATACATGTTTAAGATTATTTAGAATCATAATGTTTTGATAGTATTGAGATTATACTAATGAATGTATGATTATGTATGAAATCTTGAGGATGACACAATGATGACACTAGTGCACACTTAAGCATGCATAGTGGTCCAAGATGGATATAAGTTCAAGGACAAATAATCCAAGAAGCAAAGATCAAGAGGAAGCACACTCCAGTAGTTCCTGCAAGGAAGCAAAGATTGAGAGGGAGTCCACCCAACAACCAAACAAAGATAAGTATTTGAATTGTCATTTCTTGTATATATGATTACTTAAATGATGTTGTTTAGTCATGTACATACTTATGTTCCTAGATTTAGGATGTATATTATGCATATTAGAAAAGTTGCATTAATGAAAAAGATACTACTAATATACAAGTAATGGGTAAGTGGCCTATGGTACTGTACAACATTCCATTGCTACTTATCTAGAATAAAACCTCTTTGCTGACATGTTGGGAGTTGTACACACTCTTAACAATGTTCTGGTAGAGATGGAAAGCATCTAGAAAGTTACAGGATATGGATAAATGTTGTATTGAAGCATTGGCTAAGATAAATGCATGACTGTATGACGTATGTCCTTATGTGTAAGATTTTGTTCTTAATACTATGAGAAGTTTCTAATTATGCAATTGAAATTTACCTGTAGGAAAGATCGTGTACAATCACCTACAAAAGAAGGACAATGACATTTGTTCCAGCGACGAAGTTCAAGAAAACTACCTATTGAAGATATTGAAGAATTTGAAGTTCCCAGGATCATGGATGTAGTAATGGAAGGATGCCATGATCGAGGAGTACCAGTCGATCATGAAGAATGATGTCTGGGATGTGGTCCAGAGACTAGAAGGGAAGTTTGTTGTGACTTCCAAATGGATCTAGAAGATCAAGCATGATGTAGATGGTAGCATAGAAAAATAAAAGGAAATATTTGTGGCATGTGGCTTCTCCCAGAAAGAAGGGATAGATTATGAGGAAAAATTTGCACCTGTATCCAGATACACTTCCATCATATCAATACTTGCTCTGGCTGCAGTAATAAAGTGGAAAAGGAAGTGTCTATGGAGCAACCACTCAGGTATGAGACACATGACAGGGACACCCATGTGTGCAAACCTAATAAAGCCTTGTAGGGTTTGAAACAGGCACCCAAGACATGGCACGGTAGGATAAACAACTTCCTGACTAGTTTGGGATTTACCAAGAGTAAAGCGGATTCCAACCTTTACTACAAGGTTGAGGAAGGAAATTTAGTGATACCCATATTGTATGTAGATGACTTGTTTGTGACAAGTGAGGATGGATTTATTGCTGATACGAAGAGGAAGCTTGCTTCCGAGCTCGAGATGAAGGACTTGGGTATGATGCACTATTTTCTAGGCATGGAGGTGTGGCAGAGTGAAGATGGAATCTTCCTTGGACAAGGGAAGTATGCAGTAGAGATCCTGAAGCAATTCGAGATGATAAACTGCAAGGCCATGACCACACCTATGGCATCAAACCTGAAGCTATTGAGTGATGTTTCATCAGAGTCGGTTGATGCCACGATGTATCATCAGATGATTGGGTCCTTGATGTGCCTGACGAACATGAGACCATATATTTTCTTTGCGGTGAACACACTAATCCAGTTCCTGACGGAGCCTAGACATGTTCACCTGATTGCTGTAGAGCATATTCTGAGGTACCTGAAGGGTACGATTGATTATGGGCTCAAGTATGATGGGAATCAAAAGGTTAACCTAGAGGGTTATGTTGATTTTGATTGGGAAGACAGTGCTACAGATAGGAAGAGCACTTCAGGGCACTGCTTCAATATGGGATCAGGGGTGATCTCTTGGTTTAGCAGGAAGCAATCCTTTGTAGCACTGAGTACAGCTGAAGCAGATAGGTTACAGCTTGTTCGGCCAGTTGTGAGGTAGTATGGCTATGGAAGCTATTGTCTGATTTTTTTTTATCTCCAGTTGGATGCTACTTGTATCTTTTGTGACAACCAGAGTTGTGTGAAGTTGTCTGAGAACCCAGTGTTCCATGATAATTCGAAGCACATCGAGATCAAGTATCACTATATCAGGGATATGGTGCAGAGAGGAGTAGTGAGGCTCATGTATGTTGCGACGAACGAGAAGATAGAATATGTATTGACCAAGACACTAGCTAGGGTGAAGTTCGAGTACTTCAGAGAGAGGCTTGGTGTTATTCATATTGAAGATACTTCCAGGAGGAAGTGACGGGACACAGATGCAGGAGCCTTTCCAAGCGTGGAGGTACGAGGGTCCTCCCCATGGCTGTGGATGTAAGTGTTGTGTGATGAGCATCAGGACAATGCCCCAGATGATGTTCTATATGATGATGATCAGTATGATCATGAGCATCGACATGATACTCCATGCGAGGATGATTAGTATGATCATGAGTATCAGGAAGATACTTTGTGGCCGTGGATATCTTGCAAGTTGTGCAGTGGCATGTAATCAGTCCTAGGAGATCCTATAGGTTGAGTAGGAAGCTCGTAATAAGTCCTGTGATGCTCTTTCAAGGTTTTTCCTGATAGCATATAATCAGTCCCAGGAAATCCTATAGGTTGAGCAAGAATATCGTAATCAGTCCTGGGATGCTCTTTCGAGGTTTTGATTACTCGCACGTAATCAATCCTAGGATGCTCTTTTGAGTTTTTGTCCATGGCATATAATAGCGCCTTGTGAGATCTTGCAGGTTTTGCTTAGCACGTAATCAGTCCTGGGATGCTCTTTCAAGGTTTTTCCTGCTTGCATATAATAGCACCCTGGGAGATCTTGCAGGTTGTGCTTCGCACGTAATCAGTCTCGGGATGCTCTTTCGAGGTTTTGTAAGATGTACATAATCAGCCCTGAGATTCCACCGGATGGCCCACTCACAGAGATGATGAAGACCTACATAGAGGCTAGGCCTACATCCAACATTAAAAAGGGTTGGCTCTGTAGAACTTCCTATGACGAGAAGAATTGAGATATAGCACCAGTGATCGAGATGACGAGTACAACAGCAGTGACAATGATGCTCTTGTTAAGTTTTAAACCAAATAAACTAGCAAGATCACTAAAAGAAACATAATCACAAGATAGACACAGAAATTACCCTGGGAAACCCTCATGGGGTAGAAAACCCAGCAAAGCTTTCCTCAATAAGATGATCATCCAAAATACAAGATGTGCTCCAAGACTTGTCCTCATTCTCTATCTTCCAGACAGACCTCCCAGACACAAGTGCGCTAATTTTCTGATTTGTGTGTGTGTGTCAAATGAGGAGCTCCTCTCCTCTATTTATACTAGATCCCAACTGACCAAAAACCCTAATGGGGTCGAAGTCTACTTGAGAAGTCTAATAACCCCTAAAATATAAACTCAGGGCCGACCCCCACATGGTGGGTCTAATAACCCTAGTTTCCACAAACCATCAGAGGAATAAACATTTCCGAATACATAATAGAATTGCCTTGGAGGGATGAAACATCTCTGGAATAATAATGTAGAAATATAATATTCTTAGAAGTTACAATATTCAACACTCCCCCTTAACGAGAAGGATATTATAACAGTATCTGCAGGAGTAAGGAGTCATCAACTACATCATACATGGTACATCTCTATATCATCGAAAGCTTTCTTCAATACACCATCATCAGTAACTCAACTAGTTACTGGAACATCAACACCATAGTTATCACACAATCATCAGCGTTGTCATCACACGATCATCAGCATCGTCATCATACGATCATCGACATCATCATCATACGATCATCGACATCGTCATCATACGATCATCAGCATCGTCATGATACAATCATCAGCATCGTCATCATCAGCATCGTCATTATACGATCATCAGCATCGTCATCATACAATCATTAGCATCGACATCATACGATCATTAGCATCGTCATCATACAATCATCAGCATCATCATCATCAACATCGTCATCATACGATCATCAGCATCGTCATCATACGCATCGTCATTATACAAGCATCAGCATCGTCATCATACAATCATCAGCATCGTCATCATACGATCATCGGCATCGTCATCATACGATCATCGGCATCGTCATCATACGATCATCAGCATCGTCATCATACAATAATCAGCATTGTCATCATCAACATCATCATCATACGATCATCAGCATCGTCATCATACAATCATCAGCATCGTCATCATACGATCATCAGCATCGTCATCATACAATCATCAGCGTCGTCATCATCAGCATTGTCATCATACGATCATATTACAGGATGATCAATCCTGCTCTCTGTTATCCCTAAAGTTGAACCTAGACTACGGGATTCAAGCTTAAGGAAATCTTTGTATAAATCAAATGAAATCACACTTAAAACACAAATTGGTATGAAATCAAAAGCTATAAAATCATCACACAATTTACAATAAACCAAACTGGTATATGTCACACATTGGTATGATACAAGAAAATCAAAGTATTGAAGATTTAGGCTGGTCTATCATGAAAACTGTATATAAAATCAAATCATTACTGTAAAGTTGGACTAGTATGAAATCAAATCTGTTTTGTACATATCACACAATCCTCACTGTATTATATAGGTATATACAAGCTCTACAAGCCAAAACATAACACTGTTGAAAGGATAGGCTGGTGTGAAATCAGAGTTACAAGAAAGTCAAACAAATACTGCATAACATGGAGTATATCACAAAGTTCAATCTACAGGTTACTATGATCATAAATCATGAAGTGAAACTGTCAATGTTTATAAAAATAAAAAGATAATTGTCTTCTCATGATAAGAATTATTGCAATGGAATATGAATGACCATATACATAACAGAATTATCAGAAAGACAATTTATATAACACAAGGGCAAATCATCATCATGTTTATTCAAAAATAGAACCTGCTACTGAAGCTGCAAAATGCTGATGCTACACAGATATGCTGCCAGTTTAGAAACACGCCATCAGTTTGTAAGATTTCACCCTGTAACACATACTCTTTTGCACATACATGGGCTCATAGTTAATGAATAAAAACTTTGATGATTTTAGGTAACCAAGGAACCCTAATGGTGAAGAAACAAATGTAAGATATGAAACAAAGTAAAATTAAAAACAATAAAAACCAATCATAATCAAAAAAGATTTAAAAATAAGTAGGAGGAACAACCCTAGAGATAACATCTGGCTCCGTCTGGGGACAAAGTTTCTTTCAGAGACTTTGAGAACTTGCTGATCAGTGCCATATCCATTGGGCTGGAGTCTTATTTGCAATAAAATGATATATACAATGACTATGTACAATAACACCTTGTCTTTCACTCTGTGTAAAAGAGTTTTAAGAAACGTCCATTAACTGGACCTGCAATCTCTTCACCTTTCAAATTTTGCAAGACAAAGGTATTATTTCCAAGGATCTTTATGATTGAAAAAGGCCCTATCCATAAGTTATCAAACTTCCCATGCTTATCTTTTTCATCTTTTCTTGCATCCCATCTGAGCACAAGATCACCAACTGTAAACATATCTTTTTTAACCCTTTTATCAAAACTGTCTTTCATCCTTTTTTGATGTTTCTCAAATGTGTCCTTGATGGCTTCTCTCTCCTGCTGCAATTGTACTATCTGAAACATTCGTCTCCTGATATCATCTGGCTCTTCTTCAATTTCTTGCAAAAACTTCATGACTGGAATGACTAAATGGACGGGGAAAACAACATCATTCCCATAAACCAATTGGAAAGGGGATGTCCCAATTGATTTTTTAATCGTTACTCTATTAGCCCATAAGCAAATTTTAGTTTGCTGTCCCAATTTCGTTTGTTTTCAAACAGCATTTTCTTGATACTGTTTACAATGTTTTTGTTACTAGATTCTGCTAATCCATTTCCTTGTGGATAGTATGGTGTGGACTGCTTAAGGCTAATGTTATTTTCCTGACAAAAATTTACCATCTTTTTTTAGTTGAAGGCAGGGGCATTGTTCGTGAGTAATTTTCTGGGGCATCCAAACCTACTCAAAATATTTTCTTGAAGGAAAGCAATTATTACATGTTCTGTTGCTCTCCTTGTTGGAACTGCTTCCACCCATTTTGTGAAGAAATCAGTAGCAGTCAAGATCCATTTATGTTGTCCACTAGATGGAGGGTGAATTTCACCAATAAAGTCTAGTCCCCACTGCTGAAATGGACCATTCACAGAAATAGGCTTTAGAGGTAAGGATTGAAGCTTTTGCTTACCTGCGAATTTCTGACATTCAATACATGATCTAACCTGTTGATAGACATCTGAAAACAGGGTGGGCCAGTAGTATCCTGCTCTCAAGATTTTGAAGGCAGTTGCCTTCCAATACTTATGTCCTCCACACACTCCACTATGCAATTCTGTAATCACAGCATCAACTTCATATTTCTCCAAACATTTCAACAGTATACCTCCCGGGTCCTTCCAATACAACATCTGATCCATTAAAACATACTTCATGGCTTTTAGTTTCAAGGATCTGCATTCACTCCTGTTCAATTCAAGAGGGCACTGTAAATACAAAAGAAAATACACCACATCCTTATACCAATCAGATTCAGCATACCTGTTATAAATCTACTCTTTACTATGCTCTGTTGTCATAATCTGCTCTGACTGCTCTGCCATGATGTGAAGATTCAAAACCTAACAATTTGACTCTGTGAGCAGTTTAGCCAGTCCCTGTCCTTTTACCAATTTTGTTGCCTTAATTTCTATGTCATATTCCATGACCTTGGTTATCCATCTACCTCTCTTTCCTTCGTTGTCAGGCTGTGCCAGAATTTCCTTAACTGCTGCATTTGGGACATATGCCACAACCTTAGAGTGTAAAACATATATTCTAAAAAAATTCAGCGCTTTAACTAAGGCATAGGCCTGTTTTTCCATTATATTATATTTCAGCTCAGAATCCCTTAATGTTTTGCTGAAAAATGATATGGGTTGTTCCAAATTATCAAAGTTCTTTTGTAACAACACAGCAGCAATAGTATCTTCTGATGCAAACGAAAATATGGCAAAATCCTTTGTGTAATCAGGAGCCATCAGCACTGGGGCTTCTATCAATGCTTGTTTTATGTTTTCAAATGCTTGTTTAGCTTGTTTAGACCACTTAACCTCGCTGTCCTTTTTAAGCATTTGAGTGATATGCTTTATTATATTTGCAAAATTTGGAATAAACCATCTTAAGAAATTAATTTTTCCAACAAAGGATTGAATTTCTTTTTTGTTTCTGGGAATGCTGATTTTTAGAATAGCCTTGACTCTTTCTGGATCTATCTTTATTCCCTCAGAAGATACAATATGGCCTAACAGTTTGCCTTCTGTCAAAGCAAAGTGAGATTTTTAGGATTTAGTGATAAACCAAACTTCCTGAATTTGACAAAAATTTGTCTTAAGTGTTTAAGATGATCTTCATTGGATTTAGAAAAGACTATGATGTCATCCTGGTATATCACTACAAACTTTTCATTTTCTCCCACAAAAGCTATATTCATAGCCCTTTGAAAAGTAGCACCTGCATTCATGAGCCCAAAAGGCATTTTGTCATACATAAAGGTTCCCCAAGGCATGGTGAATGCTATTTTCTCTCGGTCTTCTGGTGAACTGCAATCAAGTTATAACCAGAAAATCCATCAATCATTGAAATTATGTGTGCACCTACTACCTTCTGCAAAATCTGATCTATCTTTGGCAATGAATAGTTATCTTTGAGGCATGATTTATTCAGGTTACAGAAGTCTACACATAATCTTATCTCTCCATTTTTCTTCCGTACAGGGACTAAATTAGCAACCCAAGATGAATATCCTAAAGGCACAATGATTTTTGCATCTAACAGTTTTTTCACCTCTTTTTCAATTACTGGCAGCAATGTTGGATTTAACCTTCTGATCTTATGTCTAAAAGGCTTAGTGTTTGGTTTTAGAGGGATCCTGTGTTGAATTATGCTGGTATCATATGTTTTTAAATCCTGATATGACCAAGCAAAAATGTCTTTATATTCTTTCAGCAAACCTAGATATTTTCTTCTTTCATCATTTGACAGTAATTTTGACAATTTTATCATTTGAGGCTGCTTTTCAGAACCAATGTTATACTCCATAACATTTTCTTCAGTAGTCTATAGAGTAGGTTTTATCCGTGTATCATCTTTTGAAAACAGTCTTTCTAAAGGAACAAGTCCCTTAGGAATGAAATTCCCTTTTAACTCCACAATTTTATGATCAGCAATTGAATTATTTATGCATGGTTCATTTTCTACCCATTCTGAATCCTGTTCATGATCAACAGTATCATCTGAAAATTCACCTACCAATTCCATAAATTCTTTTATTTCCTGATCATCATTAAAAATCTTCCAATGTTTAATATTATCCGGGACAGCAGGTTTGTACCTAACATCAATTGGATATTTCAGATGAGTAACCTTTGGCACTTTGAAATAGGCTGTTGCTAAGGCTAAGGAATCAGCTGTTTCATTATATTCTCTTGGGACAAAAGTGATATTAAAGGCTATGAAATAATTTTCAATTAAATCCCAGACTTCATTCCTATAAATTTTCAACAACTGCTGCTTTACCTGGTACACCTTTTTTACTTGCTGAATTATTAATTCGGAGTCGCCAAATACAGCAAGCTCCTTAATGCCCAAGTCTTTTGCTACCCTTAATCCAAGGATCAAAGCCTCATATTCAGCAGTATTATTTGTTGTTTTAAATTCCAATTTGAACATAAGGGAAATAGTCTCACCTCCATTGAAATCAATAACACTCCTGCTCCTGACCCTTCTTTACTCGATGCACCATTGAAATACATTTGCCACAAGCCATCCGGTTCCTCTCTTTTTACCTGAATTGAGATATCTTTTTCTACCTTTAAAACACCTTCAGATTCATCATTCAATTGCAACATACAAGACCCAAGGTTTTCATCAATTAAATAAATAGGGTGATTATTGGAGGAGAGTTATTCCTTTTAAGAAGCAGAGGTCCAAGGACGATCCAGTCATGTACCTTTTGAACCTGGATGATGCAATCCTATCATGTACCTTTTGAACCGAGGTCCAAGGACGATCCAGTCCTACCATGTACCTTTTGAACCAAGGTCCAGGGACGATCCAGTGCTACCATGTACCTTTTGAACCGAGGTCCAGGGACGATACAGTCCTATAATTCAATTCTCGGAGACCTCATGCCTACGGCTCAATTCAAAGGACCAAAGTCCGAGGATGATCCAATCCCCTTACCTGTTCATTCAGGATTTTATTTTCAGAGACATCTTGTCTACGGCTCAATTCAAAGGACCAAAGTCCGAGGACGATCCAATCCCCTTACCTGTTCATTCAGGATTTTATTTTCGGAGACATCTTGTCTACGGCTCAATTCAAAGGACCAAATTCCGAGGGCGATCCAATCCCCTTACCTGTTCATTCAGGATTTTATTTTTGGAGACATCATGTCTACGGCTCAATTCAAAGGACCAAAGTTCGAGGACGATCCAATCCCCTTACCTGTTCATTCAGGATTTTATTTTCAGAGACATCATGTCTATGGCTCAATTCAAAGGACCAAAGTCCGAGGACGATCCAATCCCCTTACCTGTTCATTCAGGATTTTATTTTTAGAGACCTCATGTGTACGGCTCAATTCAAAGGACCAAAGTCCGAGGACGATCCAATCTCCTTACCTGTTCATTCAGGATTTTATTTTCGGAGACATCATGTCTACGGCTCAATTCAAAGGACCAAAGTCCGAGGACGATCCAATCCCCTTACCTGTTCATTCAGGATTTTATTTTCGGAGACATCATGTCTACGGCTCACTTTAGGACTGAAGTCCAAGGATGATCCAATCCTCACATGTCCACAAAGGACTTCATTCTTGAAGACATCTGTCTATGGCTCACTTTAGGACTGAAGTCGAAAAATGATCCAATCCTCACGTCAATATAGATACTAGTATCCTCATCCATACAAGTACAACATTAAAGCATGTATCCTCATCAATGCATCAAAGCACATATACATATATCGTGCATCCTCATCAATACATATATCATCAAAGCATGTATTCTCATCAATGCATATATTATCAAAACATGTATCCTCATCAAAGCATGTATCCTCATCAATACATACATTATCAAAACATGTATCCTCATACATCATCAAAGTAAAAGAAAAAATAGTGTAAGAAGTCTAAATCTAAATAAGCATAAATATCTAAGAGTGGTAAACATGTATCCTCATCATTAGTGACGATACTACTCCCCCTTTCGAGGAGGGTCTTTTAGAGCTACACCAAGCTTGTCTCGGAAGTATTCAAATTTCACACGAGACAAGGGTTTGGTTAATATATCAGCAACTTGTTCTTCAGTACTTACATACTCGATTTTGATAGCTCCTCTCTGCACCATGTCTCGTATATAAAAGTATCGAATCTCTATGTGTTTTGACTTATCATGGAATACTGGATTTTCTGTCATTTTGATGCAACTTTGATTGTCACACATGATCACAGTGGGATCCATTTCTAAGTCAAACACTCCATATAATAGTTTTCGAAGCCACACTGCTTCACAGCTAGCAGAGTAGGAAGCTATGTATTCTGCTTCAGCAGTACTGAGAGCCACATTGGATTGTTTCTTGCTGAACCATGAGATCATGGCAGATCCAAGACCATAACATCCACCTAATGTACTCTTTCTGTCTGAGATACTTCCTGCCCAATCAGAGTCTGAGTAACCATGTAAATTGAGTTCATGATTTCCAAGATAATATAGACCAAAATCTAAAGTACCCTTTAGGTACCTCATCACATGCTTTGCAGCTATTTAGTGAACCTTTCTAGGTTCTACTAGATACTGACTCAGGGTATTTACGGCAAAGCATATATCTGGCCTAGTATTTGTTAAATACATTAAAGACCCAATGATTTGTCTATATAGGGTTATGTCCACTAATTCTGATGTGTCATTAATTAATAACTTCAAGTTGGAGTCCATGGGAGTAGCCATGGCTTTACACTCCAACATATCAAATTTTTTTAGAATCTCCACAACATACTTACCTTGATTTAGAAAGATTCCTTTTGGTTCTTTCCATACTTCTAGACCTAAGAAGTAGTACATTAATCCGAGATCTTTCATCTCGAATTCTGAAGAAAGCTTCTTCTTGCATTCAATAATCTGTTTCTCATTTCCGGTTAGAAATAGATCATCTACATATAACAAAAGTATAACTGGTTCATCATCCATTACCTTAAGATAAAGATTAGGGTCATCTTTACTCTTGGTAAATCCCATGCTTGTTAAGAAATTGTCAATCCTTCCGTACCAAGCTTTGGGAGCTTGCTTTAATCCATATAATGTCTTTTTCAGTTTGCATACATGAGTTCTCCCATCTTTAACCTCGAACCCTTGTGGTTGCTCTATGTACACTTCTTCTTCAATTACACCATTCAGAAAAGCTGTCTTAACATCCATTTGATGTAATTTCCACTTCATCATAGATGCAAGTGCCATGATAGTTCTAATACAAGTATACCTAGCAACTGGTGCAAATGTTTCTTCATAGTCAATTCCCTCTTTCTGAGAGAATCCTCAGGCTACAAATCTTGCCTTATATTTTTCAATGCTACCTTCTGCAGCATGTTTTATCTTAAAAATCCATTTGGAAGAAACCACACTTTTATCTTTTGGTTTGGGAACTATATCCCAAACATCATTTTTCATTATTGATTGATATTCGTTTATCATTGCTTCTACCCATTCTTTCTTTTGAGCTTCCTCTTCATAGCTAGTAGGATGTTGATCCACAAGATCACACATCAAGGCTACATAGTTGGATACTAGCTTTGGTTTCTTTCTTTCTCTAGTGGAGCCTTCAGGAGCTCCATATCTTTCAGCTCCTTGAATAATGTCTCTAGCCCATGCTAGCCTTCTTTTCCTAGATAAGTCTGAAATAGGGGGTTCTTGTGGTTCTATCATGTCATGATCCTCTGGAGTATCATCTTCAGGAATGTGTACAGCTTCTGTGATTCTAGGAGGTGTATCTTCTTCATAAATTTCTTCAAGTTGACACTTCCTGGATTTCTTGAGAGCTGCTTCTTCATCAAATGTTACATCTCTACTTATTTCCATATGATGAAAACCTGGTATGTAAATTCTAAAGGCTTTGGATGATTCACAGTATCCAACAAATATTCCCTTCTTACCAGAAGGATCCAACTTGGTTCTCTTTTCTTTTGGAATGTAAATGTACACAGGACAACCAAATATTTTGAGATGACTTACCTCAGGCTTCTTTCCTGTGAACACTTCTTCTGGAGTTTTGAATTCAAGAGCACTACGGGAAAGTCTATTCTACACATAGACTGTTGTCCTAGCTACTTCAGCCCATAAATACATAGGTAGATCTTGATCATGTATCATAGTTTTTACAGCTTCCATGATGGTTCTATTCTTTCTTTTAGCCACCCCATTTTGTTGGGGATTGTAGGGAGTGGTTAGTTCCCTCTTGATTCTAGCTTTCTTACAAAATTCTTCAAAGTCCTTTGAAGTATATTCTCCCCCATTATCTGTTCTGAGAATCTTGATTTTCTTTTCTGAGAGATTTTCTATTAAGGCCTTGAACTCTTTGAATTTTCCAAAGACTTCATTCTTACCTTTTAGAAAGTATATCCATGTCTTCCTTGAATAGTCATCAATGAATGAGAGATAGTATTCAAAACCACTTAGGGAAGTGGTGGGCATTGGTCCACACAAATCTGAATGTATTAGCTCCAAAATGTTCTTAGTCTTTGTTTCACTCTTTAAAAAAGGGTTCTTGATATTCTTCCATTTTTCACATCCTTTACATGAGCCATTATGATCAACCTTTAAGTCTGGTAATCCTATGACCACCTTGCTTACATAAGGTAGGAATTTATAGTTAATGTGAGCTAATATTCTGTGCCATAGCTCACTGGGGCTAGAGGTTTCATGAGCAAGGGCAACTTCTGGATGTCCCTTGAGCTTATAGAGGCCCCCTTCCTCTTCACTAATGACAACTACATCTTCAATAGATTTTCCTTTGGGCCACATAAGTACTTGACCATCTATGAAGGCAACTCTAAAACCTTTCTTATCTAGTGCTGAGATAGAGAGTAGGTTCTTCTTCAATCCTGGCACATATAAAATTTCTTTCAACTTCAAGGGTGTTCCAGAATCTAGCTTGTAGCTTGCTTCACCAATCCCCTTGATGGGATATTGTTAATCATCTCCTAGAGATACCTTTTGTGTAGAATACTTTTCTTCAAGATTTGAGAAAGTCTTTCTTTGACCTGTCATGTGCTTAGAAGCACCACTATCAATGAGCCATGTATCTGCTCCAGGAGATACAGATCCAGAGAGTGCAGAAAATAGGACATATTCTTCTGGATCTTCTTTCTTTACTTTAGATCTTTTCCTTCGAGGCCTTTCCTCTTCCTCTTCTTCTTCTTCTTCTTCTTCTTCTTCACTATCATCTTTTGCCATATGTGCATGGTGTCTTTTGTGTACAAACTTCTTCTTCTTTTTTGAAGGACAAAATCTGGCAACGTGTCTTAGTTTAAGACAACTGTAACACTAGATTGTGGAGAGATCTCTTACTGGATTGGGTCCTCTACTCCTTTTAAATTTAGAGAAGTGTTGAGATCCTTTGTGGTCAACTTTCTTGAAGTGACCCATTCTTCTTCTTTTGGTGTGAGTAGCCAAGGCTTGGTCATCCTCCTTGAGGAGTGCTTCTCTGTTGGCTACCCTAGCCTCTTCTTGAACACAATCCTCCCACACTACATCAAACTTCATACTTTCTTTTCTGGCACACATAGTTTGTATAAATGACTCCCAAGGCCTAGTGAGACCATTTAGAGCAGTCATCACAAGTTCATCTTCATCAAGAGTATCACCAATGGCATATAGTTGCTCATTGATTTGGGAGACCCTTGAGAAGTAGTCTTGAATGGATTCTTTTTTATTCATCTTGGTACTCTTCAACTGAGTTCTTAGGTTCATCTTCCTATTGATGTTCTTTCCCTCATACATTCTTCCTAGGGCATCATACATTTCCTTTGGAGTTTTCTTGGAAGCCACTTGGGGAATCAAGTGGTCTTTAATAGAATTAGCTATGATTCTCTTTTCCCTAATCAAATCCTTTCTATGCTTCTCTTTGGCTTCATCTCCTTCAGGTTCTGTAACTTCATCCTTGATGTACTAAGCAAGATCATTCTCTTCAAGAATGAGACCAATTCTGTATTTCCATGCCCGGAAATTCTCTATACCTTCTAACTTGTCTTCAAGCTTAGTGCTTGGAGCCATCTTCTCTTGGGGGAGTCCAAGAGACAAGAGATAGAATAGTACTTACCTGAAAACTTTAACCCTTTTACTTTTCCGAATCCTGGGACAGAATTTCTGGTTTATCGCACTTTTGGTAAAACTAGGGTTTGACTTTCTCGGAGTTCTACCCAACCAAAAAGTTTGATCTAGGGCTCAAAAGATTGGTTTTAAGAAGGGCTATCCAGCCATGTAATCAGAGTTCAACAATACCAACTTTTTGCAGAAACCCTAATTTTCACCAGAGAGAGAGAGAGATATATTTTTACCTTGTAAAAGATGTCCTATTCAGGCTAGCTCTGATACCATGTTAAGTTTTAAACCAAATAAACTAGAAAGATCACTGAAAGAAACATAATCGCAAGATAGACACAGAAATTACCCTGGGAAACCCTCATGGGGTAGAAAATCCAGCAAAGCTTTCCTCAATAAGATGATCAACCAAAATACAAGATGTGCTCCAAGACTTGTCTTCCTTCTCTATCTTCCAGACAGACCTCCCAGACACAAGTGCACTACTTTTCTGATTTGTGTGTGTGTGTCAAATGAGGAGCTCCTCTCCTCTATTTATACTAGATCCCAACTGACCAAAAACCCTAATGGGGCCGACCTCTACCTGAGAAGTCTAATAACCCCTAAAATATAAACTCAGGGCCGACCCCCACATGGTGGGTCTAATAACCCTAGTTTCCACAAACCATCGGAGGAATAAACATCTCCAAATACATAATAGAATTGCCTCGGAGGGATGAAACATCTCTGGAATAATAATGTACAAATATAATATTCTTAGAAGTTACAATATTCAACAGCTCTATGATCCAGTGATAATGATCCAGCTTCATTATTAAAGACTTCTGCCTATATGTATTGATTCCTGTGTCAAGAGAATACCTTCCTATTTAAGAGGGAGTGTTGATGTATTTGTAACTTCAGAATGTATTCACCTGTATACTTTATATTGTATTTGTATTTTATTGTTGTACCTCTAACGGAGATGTTTATTCCTCCGGTCAGAGAAGTCATTATTGTACTTAGGTCATGTAAAGTCATTGAGGTCCATCCTCCCATGTATGATGGGGCATTAGACCCCAGAGTTGTGTCTTTCATGGGTTATTAGATTAGTGGGGTCGGCCCAGTGTCAAGTGGTAGTGGTTTATTAGAATCTCTTAAGGGAAGTCGACCCAGTTAAGGTAAAAGGAAAGTAAAGGTAAAGTATAGATAGAGAGGAACACCTCTCTATTTATCCATTCACACACTCACTCACTTCGCATTAGTGAGAGAGAGGAGGAGTGTGCACAAGTGGAGGGAGAGAAGCTGCTAGTGTTAGGATATGCCTATACTCCATCCTCGTCCTACCAACATTTTCATCCTTTGCATTTTCAGTCTTGCATGCAACATGCATCTGCATGCTTCCCAGTCATCAGGTTGATACCTCCAGCACCTAGTCCCTAGTCTTCCAGCACTCGGGAGCTTATTTCAACTCAGATTGATCCCTCCTAGTCAATGATGTGCCCACATCTCACCATCCACTTGACAAAGGTGCCCTTCTTCACCTACTAGTCCAATTGTATTCAGTTAACTGAGTTCTCTCCTTGATTCTAGGCTTGACTCACTCTTAACTGACCTTACCACTCCGATGGACCTCCAATGTGACTAGACTGCTCATTCTGACTTAAGTTAGCTCCTCATGCACCCTCCACTGAGCCTCCTTCATTCAGTTAGTTCTAGTTACACTTAGTTACACCTACCACACTCAGTTTGACTGATGGTTGATAGTTACTTGAGCATTGATGACTCCACTGATGATGAGATAGACTTCAAGTTGTGATCCGATGACACTCCAGTGATCTTTTGATCACTCCATGAAGGCTAATTCAAATTGCCACCTTGGCATTCAAATCCTCATGCATTGTACTACTTATTTGTCCATATTGTGATTAATGAATTAGTGTGTGTGAAGTTATTTTGCTTCTATCTGAGTTCTACTGTATTATTCTATTACTCATTTTACTGCATTGGCCACTCTTAATCTTATTCCTAAATTCTTTCATTGTGAGGTATACATCAGCTCTTAGATCTGCTATGAGGATTTTCACATGGTATCAGAGCATGTTGAGAGTATTGTTTATCTCCATTCCTGAGAGTTTTTTGCAGGTTATTATCAAGATTTCGAGTGCAGCAGTAGCAGTTGCAAATAATTCTATTGTTTTTGCAGGTCTTCTACAGCTTCCATGAATTTCGAATAAATTCCTCTTTATCTATTCAACTATGTTGAATGGAAATAAAAAATGATAGCATATTTGAAGAGCCATGATCTCTTCGATTATTGTTTTGAAAGAGAGTTTGAATCCTCTGAAGAAGAGAATGATTGGTTAGACGAAGGTGGAAGAGCTATTGCAGCCATGAAGTATGTTATGTCTCGATCCATGGTATTTCACTCCCTTGATGTTGAATATGTTGAATCTCCAAAAGAGCTATGGGCCCACCTGGATGAAATATTTGGCAGACAGAATGAAGGGATTGGTCCAAACCCTTTCGAGAGCAAGCAAAGTGATACATTCACCCTCCTTGATGATCTGATTGATCATGAATCAGTATCAAACATATATCATATTGAAGTTGTCCACAAAGAAGAAGAACTTGCAGATTCTACAATCATGCTCCAAATTTCTTCTATTTTGAATTATGTGCCAGCTCACACTCTAGAAATCGTAGAAGGTCATAAATCCTCTCTTGCACCATAGTTTGTCTGTTTGCATCATGATCTATTGAATGTTTCGGAGGTAAAATCAGCCATTGGAGGTAATGCATTCGCTCTCCTTGATCACTCACCTCTTATGTACTACTATATGATCATTATTTCATGCTTTCATAAGGTTATTGAAGATAATGGCCATTGCCATTCGCTTGGGATAATTTATCATGCACTTACTGGTTTTGATCTCACCTTTAATGGTTCAAAGGAGATCTCAAGAAACCATGATTCAAGTCTTGGATCTAATTTGGATTCCAAACAAACACTGATATTTTATTCCCATTTCCATTCGCTTGGGATAATTTCTCATACATTCAATGGTTTAGATCTCACCTCAAATGGTTCAAAGGAGATCTTAAGAAACCATTCTTTAAGTATTGGATCTGATTTGGATTCAAAACATTTACTATTATTTGATGGTTCTTTTTGGCATAATCCCAACCATGATGGTTCGAAGGAGAATACAAAAGACTATTTGCACATTCATAGATTTAATCCTACCTCAGCTGATTTGAATCACAGGTTCAAGGATCATCCTTATACTTTTGGATTTGTTCTCATCGCATTCGATCTGAAGAGCAAGTACAAACACATGCCTTTTGAGCATGATCCACTTCTTCCCAAGAAGAAGATACCTGCAGACATATGACCAAGCATCACACCTGCTTGAGTTTGGAGCATTTATTTTTGTGTGTGCCTTATAGTCTATTTTGAGGGGGGGTATTTTTCCCATTAGGTTTTCCCCGTTTCCTTAGTTTATGGACTGTTATTATTATTCATTGTATTGGGTGACCTTTGGTCTCAGTTACGAGGGCCCGGGATGGATTAGGGACGGGTGTTAGGATATTCCTATATTCCATCCTAGTCCTACCAACATTTTCATCCTTTGCATTTTCAGTCTTGCATGCATTCTGCATGCTTCCCAGTCATCAGGTTGATACCTCCAACACCTAGTCCCTAGTCTTCCAGCACTCGAGAGCTTATTTCCACTCAGATTGATCCCTCCTAGCCAGTAACGAGCCCGCATCTCACCATCCACTTGACAAAGGCGCCCTTCTTCACCTACCAGTCCAGTTGTCTTTAGTTAACTGAGTTCTCTCCTTGATTTTAGGCTTGACTCGCTCTTAACTAACCTTACAACTCTAATGGACCTCCAGTGTGACTAGACTACTCATTCTGACTTCAGTTAGCTCCTCATGCACCCTCCACTAGGCCTCCTTCATTCAGTTAGTTACAGTTACACTCAGTTATACCTACCACACTCAATTAGACTCAATTTGACTGATGGTTGACAGTTACTTGAGCATTGATGACTCCACTGATTATGAGATAGACTTCTAGTTGTGCTCTGATGACACTCCAATGATATTTTGATCACTCCATGAAGGCTAATTCGAATTGCCACCTTGGCATTCGAATCCTCATGCATTGTACTACTTATTTTTCCATATTGTGATTAATGAATTAGTGTGTGTGAAGTTATTTTGCTTCTATCTGAGTTCTACTGTATTATTTTGTTGTTCACTTACTGCATTGACCACTCTTAATCTTATTCCTAAATTCTTTCATTGTGAGGTATACATTAGCTCTTAGATCTGCTGTGAGTATTTCCATAGCTAGGAAACTATCTCTTCTTTTGGGGTTTTTTATTGGTGCTCATTCTTTCTCTGAGGAAGTTGCGGGGTTTTCTCCTTTATGGTTTCCCTAGTGAAATGATTTGTGTCTCTTGTCTCTTGTCTCTTATGTTTGATATGTTGTACATGTTGTTCTCCCAGTTAATATCCTAGATCATATTGAATTAAATGATGAAAAACTAACACCATGACCCCTCTATGGGTCAAGTGAAAGGGAAGTCATGGAAGAAGACAGGTAGAAATCCTTGCAAAGGGAAAAAAGGGGCATTGAGGGAGTTTAGGAAAGACTTCAGTTGGAAATATGGCTAAGTTAGAGTACTCATATGTGGTAGGGGATCACAACAATGTATAGATCTCTCCAAGAACTTTCTAACTGTACCAGACTTGTCCAATTTGATCTAAGGATGAAGGATTTATCAGCCTGAAAATTTTGTGGGTGCAGGGGTATGTGGTCCCGACTTTCCAAATCCACAATGCGGATTGCGGAATACGGAGGTCAGTGACCGACCTTTGGAATTTCATGGTTAGAGTTCCGAATTTGTGAATCCGCAAGGCGATTACGGATTGTGGAAGTCAGAAGGGAAATTTCCATGGGGTTGGCGCATTGGACTTTCAACTTTCTGCATCCGCAAAGCGGATTGCAGATTACGGAAGTCGAAAGGACGATCTCCACAGGGTTGGTGCATTGGATTTCCAACTTTCTGGATACGTAAAGAGGATTGCAGATTGCGGAAGTCAGAAGATGGTTCTTCCCCGGATTACGAAACTAGGTTTCCGATTTCGGACTTCCGCAAAGCGGGTTGCGGATTGTGGAAGTCAAAGGAGCAAATTTTCTAGGACAACGATTTGAGGTTACAACTTCTGAGTTCCACATGCAGATTGCGGATTGCGGAAATCGGATGAGTAATATTCGACCCTGTGAAGTTGACTTCCGGCTTACAAATTCTGCATTGCGGAATTCGGGAGCGCGATTTATTTGGAAAGGTAAATTTGGAAATGAAACTTACAAATTCCAACTATGGATTGCAATAGGGTAGATTGAAAATTGATGATCGGAGGCCATTGCAACTACGTGTAAAAATATAAAGAATTGTGGAAAAAAAATGTATCAGGTTGTCTCCCATCACCTCTGAAGGGAGCTAAGGTGATCGGGGACATGAAAAATTGTATCAGAGCCCAAGTTACAGCACTGGGGCTGCTTGGGCCAAAGCATGAATGTTTACAAGAAGAAGAATGCTCATGGTGTGGATTTGATAAACATTAATTAGTATTGTTGTTGTCCGAACGAGTAGTTTCCAAAGTTTTATGGATATTTTATGTTGCATATGCATTCTTATGACGTCTGGTAAATGTCTCTGTAATGCACAGTTTTGGTAGTTGATAATAGTTTAATCATATAGTAGAGGAAGCATATAGAGAAAGAAAGAAAATGGTGACCATAAATGATGCTCAGAATCCTTATGAGCAGGAGGAACATGTTCTAGGAGAGAATGTGCAAGAAGCACATACTGAAACTAAATCCAATGGGAGAAGGGATCAAATAAATCCCTCAAACTTAGTTGAAACCATGGTGAGATTCAATGAGAGATTGATGGAGGCTTAGGAAGAGCATCACCATCTCAATGACGCCATCTTGCAGAGCCTCGTGAATATGCACCAGAGGATAAATATTTGTTTTAATCGAAGCAATGAGGGCCGAGAAGGAAGAAATGAAAGTAGTTTCTCTAGAGGTCATTCTAGGAAGAGGACACCAAGCCCTAGAAGGAGCTATGTGAGAAAAAAGAACAGAACACCCTCTCCAAGATCTCTTTCTAGCAGTTCATTCGACTCCAGAGATTCCTAGAGAATTCCGAGGCATACTTCCAACAAAATTAAGAGAAGAAATAAATTTAGAGGGATTCCAGAGGGAAAAATTAGGAAGGCAAGGCCTCCCACATTTGATGGAGAAAGCAAGATAGGTCAAGAGGCAAAGGCATGGCTTCTTGGAATGAAGAATTATTTCAAAATGCATGATTATTCAGAAAATGAAAAGGGTATAGTTTCCATTTCACTACTACATTTTTGGCCTTTAGGGGGGGTTGTTTTCTGCCCCCAAAAGTGACCTACGGGGGGGGGTTTGGCTTTGGGGGCAGTTTTGGAAAAACCACCCCTAAAGGAGCCGATGTTAAAAAAAATTCCCTTTAAGGGCGATTTTTGACTAGATTGGAACCGCCCCCAAAAGTGACTTTAGGGGGCGGTTTGTGACCCCCCTCGTAGAGGTCTACAAAGGAGGTTGTAATCGCCCTTTGTAGACCCCTTCATAGAGACCTACGGGGGTGGTTTTGAACCCCCTTCATAGAGACCTACGAGGACGGTTATGAACCCCCTCATAAGCCCCCTCATCCAAACCCACAGGGGAAATTTGGAACCCCCCTCGTAGAGGACTATAGGGGCGGTTTCAAACCCCCCTCGTAGAGGCCTATAGGGGTGGTTGTGAACCCCCCTCGTATAGTCCTATAGGGGCAGTTTGGAACCCCCCTTGTAGAGGCTTATAGGGGCAGTTTAGAACCCCCCTCGTAGAGGCTTATAGGGGTGGTTTTGAACCCCCCTCGTAGAGGCCTATAGGGACAGTTTGAAACCTCCCTCATAGAGGCTCATAGGGGCGGTTTTGTACCCCCTTCATAGAGGCCTATAGAGGCAGTTTGAAAACCCCTTGTAGAGGCCTATAGGGGTGGTTTGGAACCCCCCTCGTAGATGCCTATAGGGGCAGTTGGTAACACCCCTCGACAAAGACGGTTTGAATACCCCTATATAGCCATAATAAATCATAATAAAATACATTTTATTAAAAATACCAATATTGCAATATCAATAGGACATGGAGGAATCAAACCACCAACCTCCTGCTTGTAAGACAGGCGCTCTTCCATTGAGCTAGAACCCTTTCAGAATTGGGGAATTCCAAGTTAGTCAAGAATGTAATATAAGTGCTAAAAGCGACCATGCTACAACAAAAAACAAAGAGACTCACCCATAATAACTACTTTGGTTTGCATAAAGTAAAGATAAATTGTACCATAAAGGATGATGATGGAGGCATTCTCGAACCCCATACACCAGCAATAGTAGGCACATTGACAGTTTGCGAAGGTAGATTCTCATTAATCACAGGTCTTGGCTGCTAAGAATATGTTAAAGAAAGCACATGTGATGAAGATGTTGGTTGGGGTTGCTGAGAATAGGATGCAGAAGGAAACTATGATGAAGGTGCTGATAGAGGCTACTAAGGATAAGGTGTAAATTTTTTTTTTGATAAAGAAGCTAGTGGAGGTTGTTGAGGTAAGGGTACATAAATCACTTGTGAAGAAGGAGTTTGTGGTTGTTTCCCTTCAAGAAGAGGAAATTGATTAACTTGTGGACTATACTATGCAAGTTGTGGTTGAACTAATGGAGACACGCCCACGGTTGTCTGTAGTGTACCTTGCCTATTGGAAAAAATTTCTAGGTGAATCTGTTGGCTTGCTGGTGGCATAGATTTCTTCCCTAACTGTGGTGAAATTCCAGGCCGAGGCTGCAAAATGTCAAATTTAGACCACGGGAAAGTATTAATAATTTCTGTGTATGCAAGGAAGGCAACAAGGAAATGGACGTATAGTAAATAAAAAATTTAGATCATACCTACAATGGCTATGGAACCCCAAATCTCTAATGCAATTCAGAAAAATCCAAATTAGAGGATTAGTTGCCACCTCCAGTACTAGCATATGCAAGCCTAGCCATGACTCCGCTAAGGAAGAGAGGGAGTTGGGTAAGAGTTCCTGGTCTTCATTCCTATATTCCCTTGCAAATGATGATTGGATAGCAATAAATACTCTTAGATGCTAGAAGTTTGCTACAGCCATTGGAAGTGTTTCTCTTTGGAAGAACAATTTCTACTTCAACTAGTTGAACCTGGAAAAACAGTCAAAGAAGTACAATCCAAGAGGGCCTTGCTCATATATGACTAAGGGGGAAAGATCACATTATTGATCAAACCCTACTAATGAAGTGATGAGAGTACACTAGGTTTTACAAGGGAACATGACCTCGAGATGCACATTCCTTTCTAGCTTTGAGAGTGCACCACGCACACAAAAGATCAAATATTGCACTCGTCGAACTAAGAATGCATACAAAAACTTCCTCCTTTCATAGATACAAAGGAAAAGAAGATAGAGATTAACTTAAGACCTTTTGCTTCCAATGTGGTAGTAATACCCTTCTATGGCCTCTAACTCAAAACATAGAAATTACATTGTAAAAGCACTAGCATAACCTTACACTTTTCGAAAGCTCCAAGCAAGATTAATGCCACACATTCAATAAGAAAGTACCTCAATACATGTCGCAAAGCTCCAAAATGATATATCAATTAGGCTCTAAGAAGAGGAAACTCCACAAATTCAACCATGTTTTACAATGAAGAGGCCTTCTCCTTATATAGCCTCATGAAGCAAGAGGGGTTCCTATCCAAGTGTCAAGCACATGAATGGGGAATTCTACATAGTATGTCCATCTTGTTGAACTATAATTTTCAATAATATAACATGAAAATCATCCCAAGGGGCCCTAAGCCATGTGCAATTGCTTATGTTGTGTCAAGATCCGAAATCTGATTGAAGTCATCATAGTCATCTGCTGGATTACCCTCATACAATATGAGTAACATGCTCTACAGCATAACACTATCTAGTGTTTCTAGCTCTTGTAACAATGGTTGATTGTAAAAAATCATGTACATCTATGGAGGAAGGGCTGAAAGTTTCAGCCAAAGCCAACTCAAAATCAGCAAATAAGTCGATTTTCAAGCAACTAGTGGGAAGTCTGATCTATCTTTACAAACACTTGGCCAAATATTAGTTTTGCAATCAGTTGCATATCCAAGTTCATGACACATCCTAACGTAGAACAATGGACAGTCGCAAAAAGGATTTTGAGATATGTTGAAGGTAAAATAGATTTTGGAATATTATATGATTAAAGTGATGGACTTCACTTGACTAGTTATACAAATTCGGATTGGCCTGAATCAGATCAACAACTGGTTATGTATTCAATCTTGGAACAGGTGCAGTTTCATGGGCTAGCAAGAAACAACATGGTGTTTATCTTTCTTCTACCAAGGCAGAATATAGACCAACGACAAAATGAACATGTGAGGCAGTTTGGCTTAGAAGAATACTTGGAGATTTTATTCCTAAGTAAATCAAGCTAATAGTTCTTTTTTGTGATAATTAGGGTGTTCTAAAATTAGCAAAGAATCCAGTTTTTCATGAACACAGTAAACACATTGATGTACACAATAGTGTACACATTAGACAACTTGTAGAAGATGATGAGGTTGAACTTCAATATTGTACCACACAAGAAGACTGCAGACATTCTCACCAAATCACTTGGTCCAAATAAGTTTGCTAAATTTAGAGACAAGCTTGGTGTATTTTCCAGAATGACCATTAAGGGAGAATGTTAGTGTAATTAATATTTATGGTCATTCTTTAGTAATTAGGATTTATTTTATGTAAAAAAAAGTACATTAAAGTACTTTTTTAATAATAATAAATTAATGGAAAGAAGACACATAATATCCTTCCCTCTCCACTTGGAGAAATATAAGAAGGCATTCTGATTTGAATGAACAAAACTTGACAATTCTCTCTTCTAAGTGTACGGTTCCCTCTCTGTTCCTCTCAAGTCTATTTTTCTGATGATTATGTCTTGGCATTTGCTGCTGTGAGAGAAGGGACAACCTGGGGTACAACACATTGAATGCTAACCCCCATAACTATCTCCCTTTGCTTTGTGCCTGTGTTGTGGGTTTTGTGTCTGTGTTTTGGATGTGGAGAACCAATACCCAAACAAGACAATTTGCAAGCATTATAAATACTTAAAATCAAGTGAACATAGAAACATGATTTGGGAACCCTGCGAGCAGAGAACATTACAGCTAAATGTCAAAAGTGAAACTTGGGACCAAGTCTAAAAGGATTATAGGCTTTTTAGTGATTCCAAGGCTTCAAGCAGACGTTAAGTATGAACAAGTAGCGCCCTTAAGAATAAATGCACAGTTCAGAAAGTGCAGAAGAGACTTATATCTGGCTCACTAAACATCAATGCAGATACATCATATCAGACTTCATTGGTCTAATAGCCATGCTCACCCTGGAATGGAAGCCATAAGGAGACAGATAAGAGTCAAAGTAAAAGAAAGAAAGGAGTACTTGTTGCCCAAAAAGAAAGATCTTCGATAAAAAGGAAGGAAAGCAGTATATCTAGCAACTCAAGAGGTTAGAAGAACAAGAAAAAAAAGTGCCCAAGCTCAAACAGAGATTTAGAAGAGTCCTTGCACAATAATTTGGAAAAGTGATTAGAATAGTGATATAGAAGAGTCCATTGCAATCCCATGAACTATTGAGACCTGGGATATAAAAAAAAATATTATGCATGCAATGAACTATTTATAACCATGTTTGTAGGGTATTCCTTGTCACTGTCCTCAATAATTGCAGGTCTATGTCAAGATGGTTTCTTATCCTTGTTTGCAATTTGCAACATATTCATTAGTCCTAGATTTGTTATATTGTCACAAAAACATCTAAAACCTCCATTAAAACAAAGAATAAAAATTCATCTCATCAAAATAACCTAAAAAATAAGACAAATTAGAAGTTCCAGTTCCATACTGAACATTCATTATGTTAGCTACCTGCTCAATGGCCGCACATAGAGGTGGTGGGGTGTGAGGTAGACAAGAAAGCAATGCATCTACTAGTATGTCCATTAATGCAGGCACTTCACTCTCATGATCATCATTGCTTGCAACAAGATCAATAACATTCACAAAGGTGTGAAAAACTTCACATGTGGACATCCATGCAAAATGGGGGCTAACACAACAGAAAGAAGGCACATTCAACAACTCTACATTCTAAATGGACACTTGCTAGGATGATGAATCCATTTACTGTACCCTAGAAATAGGCTGCTAAAAAAATCTCTTGTAGCACAGTAATGGATTCTGAAATGCACAATTCTATGTAGTTCTTTCCTTTAAAGCTCTGTAATACTATCAAATGGTGAACCTACTATGGGATCCAAAAATCCCTATATGCACTAGGGAGTTATTGGATTCCTTAATGGCTCACATGGAATTTCAAGACTCCCTACAACTATTTCTTCCCATGGAAACACTCACAGATTCTTGGTAGTTAAATGATAATGAGGATACTACTAACTAATAACTCCTTTAGCTTCATCACTCCTCTATTAGTTGAACCTACAAATTTTGTTTGCCTTAACCATTCAATATGTTGTGTTATGTTGAGTTGTGGTAGACATATTTTTTCCAGGGATCCTTGTTCTATGGAATTTGCAAGAATTTCATAGCTTGTCAGTTAAAGGTGAATTACAAATTACACAACTTGTTGGTTAAAGGTGAACTATCCAATTAAGTCATTGAACCATGTTTTGTGGCAAATATGCAAAGGGAGAGTCTACAGCAATCATAAGGAAGACTTCATAGCAAGCATAAAATACCAGAAATCCCAAGGAAATATGTTTTGTAAACCACTTTGCAACACAGTTATTATCATATTCAAATCCAATAACACATGTAACCCAAATATTCTATCACAAAACTTGATAAAACTACTAAAGCACAGCAATTTGCAAGAAAGAACTAGAGACAATGAAATGGCTATAATGTGATAAATTAGCAATAGATAAGGCACAAAAATGGGATATTTGGAGGCTTATAGTGGTTCAATACAAACCCCAGAGAAAAATAATGAGCAAATAAGGATAATTATGGGATGTGTGTTTTCCTGTGTGTTTGCAAATAAGGATAATTATCAGAAAACTAACATGGAATTTGACCCAAGTATCTACTATCCACCTACGGTCCCAACCGGGTTAACTATATTCTTATCTGGAAATTAAGAGTGGCACCTGGATCTACCATGATCATTAACTTCCTATTTTTTATTGGTCCATATGTTTTGACTCTTTGAGTGTATCAATCCTTCTTGGACTACTCATTGCATGTAGCAGTGTCAAAGGTTTACCTTTCCGATTGGCAAGATAATGTCTTGCTCATTGCTATCTTTTGGAGTTGTTGTAGTTAATATGTCTTTTGACTTTCCTGGATCCATTGAATTCTTTGGATGCTGCTCCATGTCTACAAGATGTCGATCCTTAGCCGTGTATGGTCAATTTGGGGAGCAAGGAAGATTTTGTGAATGTGGTTTCCCACATGCATAGTTGGGGTGTCCTTCAAATGACATTTTTATAACTTCAACTAGGAAAAATATATTCGTAAGAGCTTAAATATTTTCCTCTACCAACCTACCATATTTAATGGCACTTTCCAAAGTAGCTAGAAAAAATTCTTACTCTAGATCTTATTTTAGATGTAAGATTAGTAATGGACAATTCTCTTACCTGTATTACATCAATATTGGCCTTTGGCTCTAGTATTTGAAATTTATTTATATATTACTCAATTGTTTGCTCCCTTGAAAAAACAAGCGAGTTGCACCTCACATGGCACATCCAATTCTGATTTGTCCTTTGGACAAAGCCATTTGCAAAATTGTCAACATCCTTGATGGTTATGGTATTCCTACCATACCATCATGCTCCTCATATAACAACTCTCCCTTCCGTATATTCCAATTCTATGTGCATGTCGCTTTGGTTATTAGGTGCTATGAGTGCAATACTAGCAATGGAAGGAATGATGCTCAGACACAAGAAAACATGAGAGAGCAAGCATGCAAAGAATGAGAGAATGCTGCTGGAATTGTACACTCATTTGTGTTAACTATATATAGGGTACAAATTGTGGGAGAGTGATCAAAATTGATTAATCATCCAATGAAAAACGATGAAGTGGGTAAGTGATCAAGTTGTTGCACCAAGAGAAGCAAGGTGCATTGTACAATGCTAGATGGATGAGATGTGCAGTAAGATAATATAAGATCATTTTATTAATTTCCAACTATTGAACACAGATAGGTCAAGGGGATTGCTAAGTACAATAGTGTGAGAGACAAGTGGGAGCACAAAGGCCGCTCCTAAAAATGACATGTAAATACTAAAAAGCATGGAGCAAATATAAGCTATGCTATGATATGTAAAATTAGTGGTCTAGGACCATGAAACTGAAAAAGCAGAGTGGTAATGCGAAAACATGCAAGTATTGTTAAGAGACCAAAAGAAAAACTCCCAGAGAGGAAGGGGGCAGGAATGAGGATGCCATATCTGAAAGGGGCAAGTTACCCACCTCCAAATCCCTCTCTCCTAACATTTGAGGCCAAAGTAAAGATACTCATGATAGATGACTAATTGAAGGTGCTACCCCCCTATTTGCATGGGTGGTCGCTTGGATTTTTTCTGGGCTATTCTGAGGATATATGGGCATGCTTGGGATAGTTTTCAGCACCTTGAGCACTTTTAGGACAAATCTATGCATTCTCTACAGCAATTTGGTGTTCTGGGTAGTTCTGTGAATGTCTAGGACATCAAGCAGCAATGAACATGCTCCATTAACAAATTATGGGCATGTTATGGCCTCGTAACAGCAATGATATTCCTATTTGATGGAAATTATGGGCCTGTTTGTCTTCAAACAACGTTAAGAAATATTTTCTGGAGCAAACCTGTGCCTTTTGTGACCCTTTGTAACAGTAAACAGACATGAAAATCACTTAAAAATAAATTTTGGGTAGAAGTTTGTAATAATATTTGAGGCCGTAGCCCTTAATTAGTCACTTGTGCCATACCTTATGTGGAGTTTGTATAAGGAACATGCTGATTCAAGTCACTTTCTAGTGCACTTCTATGGGGTTGATGTTTATTTCTGGGGGTCATTCCATGGCTTCACCAGTTGAGGCTTCGTTCAGGTGGTGATCTGTATTATTTTGTGGAGGCTGCAGCCATAAAGGAGTGTTTCTGTCATCCTTTTCATCCATGTCTTCACCACTTTCTCAGCTAGCAGAGAGGCCGATCCCCTTTCAAGTGGGTAATAATGTTGTTGGAGGAGTGATGTAATTGTTTTGAAGGGTTCGTATGGATGTTGGAGAGGTCTCATTACAGCACCTAGCTTTTTGAATCTTCGGAAAACCTTTGTGTCACTTCAAGAGTAGACCACAACCTTACATTTGGAGATCATTTGTTGTGTTGGAAGATAAGAGAATGTCCAACTGTTTGACGCAGCTGCTTCTATTTCCAGCTTGATTTGCATAAGTTTGGAGTTTTGGTTGAAGAAACCAGCTCAGAGGTGATGCACCTAGCCTTCTAAAAAGAAAACTTTCCAATGCTTTACGCCTAAGCCATCACCGGACTACTTAGCCATCACAAAATCATCAATCAAAATTTGATCATACTCTTTATTAAGGTCTAAGAATAGATACCTGATTGTTTTGGCATGTTCTTCTTGACATGAAATCATCTGCAGGTTAATATCTACATGCGCATGTGCCCTAGTCTCTACTTATTTGATGGGATTCCCACAAATGGGACACTACACTTGTTAAGAGTCTCCTTGTCCTACCCATTGTGTATGCAACTTTGCACTACATTCACTATCAATTCCATGGAAGAAAAGTGAAAACCTACACATACTTTTCTTAGTTGCCTCTGCAAGAAGATCTAAAGACTCAAGAAATGCATAAAATGAAAGACCAAATGCCGTAGTTTAGTATATAAGCCTCTTCACATTGGAAACCGAAAGAGACTGGATAGCACAAAGAACATAAACCGTTAGTTGAGATGTTAGTTGTTTTTATAGCAACTAACATCATATGTTAGTTAATCTCAAACTTTGAATGAAGTTACTAAGATGTTCAAACTCATTAGCAATCTTTTTACTTGATGTTATTTAAGTACTATTTAAAATTCTTGGTTTGAAATGTATTTAGATTCTAATATTTATATTAAATTCTAAACTATTTGGTATAACACTTCAAAAAGAACCACTTTTATGATCATTGAGATGGATAATGCAGATCCAACATCTAATTGGGTCATTGAGTAAGGTGATGGCCAAGAGGACACTAGTCAACTGTCAAAGAAGCAGTAAGGAGTTGATGTATGTGGAGTACACAATGACAACAGGGCGGGCGCACGAAGATGGTCCCCATTTTCGTTGCAATGGGGGTGCGCCAGCGGAAAAAAAATGGCTTGTATGCACCTAAGGAAGCGTGCACGCACCGCTAGGTTCAATACCGAACCGAGGCGCGTGCAGGTCTCTGGCGTGTGCGTGCAATAGTTGCGCGCACGCGCCTCTGTTTAAAAAAAAAAAAAAGTGCCCAATTTCGCATTTGTTCAATTGGCCGGCCGAGCGCGACTTGCACCTCCGCATACACGTGACTTGAAGCACCAAAGTTGCCCAAATCAACGTCAAAACCACCCCACAACACCCACTAACACATCAATAGTGAAATTGATAGGTAAATATCAAGTTTTGTTTTCATTTTATTCATTCTTTGTATCAATTTTTTTATTTTTTTTGTTTATTTAATTGTAAATAATTCTCAAATTTTGAAAACAATGAACCAATTTTCTATTGCAGATTGTAAACTGAGACAATGAGTGAACAAGATGTTAACCCCGAGTCTGGTGGAACACAAGAAAAACCCAAACCTTGGACCCAATGCCGAACAAAACCAAAACCCACAACCTAATTTTGAACAAGATGACATTAACCACTATGTAAATGAAATGTGAGTGCACACTTGCGAACTTAGAAACTTGGGTGAACCATCTCGATTGTCTCTTGCCACATCAATTGAGAACTCAATCGACTCCCTCATACATGCAGACCAACAATTGACAGACATGACTCAATTTAGAGCTAGGATGCGGGAGTACTACTCCATGGGCATCTCTAAGGAAGCAATAAAAGATTTGAACATTTCAAAAGCCCAATTATATAGTATGTTCACCGAGCCGAAAACAAGCCAACCACCGAACATTACAAAGCCACGTGTCTGCATGGATTGGTGTCATTACCAACCATGGAGGGACAATTGGATGCAGAGGTGGTTCATGGCGTACGATAAACCTCCCTACAATAATATGGAGGTTCCATAGTACTTCCTTCGCCAACTGTGGGATGAGTTTTGCCTCGGTTTATATGTCAACTATTTTGACATAACCGAGTTCCAGGGTGTTGGGAGTGGCTCTGCCCAAGATTAACCTGCTGCCAGGAGGAACCCACTGAGAGGGCCACCACCTCCGAGGCGCGACCCCAACCCCTCTCCCCAGCCACCTCAGTTGCCTCATAAGCTTGATCATATTGAGGTGGCAATGAGGAATGTTGCACGTGGTCTCCTCAGACACACCTCCTTTGTAGCAGCGACTACAGTGGAGAGGTCGGGTGACCTTGATAGAGATCCAAGTGCAGGGCCTTCACGATAGGGCCAAGATAGACCCACGACCGATGGTAGCCATGCTGGCCATTCTAGTTCGATGAGGACAATGCCACATCTTTGTCCCCATTGCGGGCACACTTGCCCTAGCCCGATCGAGGGTTGTTATATGGATCAGGTCAACAATTTTTTTAATTTGTTTTCAATCATCACTTTATAATGTTTAAAGTATTTTGAAAGTATTTTTGTTTGACTTAAACTATTATTTCAATGTACAGTTATTCAGAGTTGATACACCGAGATGGGAGAACGTAGAATCTCTCAACCTAGATGCAACAATGGAAGCTACAAATGAAATTGCGGCACCCCACAGGGAGGTATATTCAGTACCTAACCCAATTTTGTTATTACTTATGTCATTTATATTACTCAAGTATTTATATTTATGGCATACACGTTGATAGTTCGTACAATGTTTTTGAATATCTTGATTTCCTAGATAGTGACTTGTTTAGCATGTTCATAACATGCATACATTTTGTTGTCCACAAGTGTTTCGTGACTACGGTGATCAGCCACCCCCTCCAGGGACTGCCACATCACCATATACACAGGTACAATGTGTAGTTATAAGCATGCTTTTAATTTGATTTGTTACGACTTACTATGGTTTAATTTATTGTTTGTTTACTAAATTGTGATATTACAAATGTATATGTAGGTTCCACCAACAACTGTGTCTCTGCATTTTAGTCCTGTGTATCCACCCTCTCCCATGAGTCCCCCCCCCTCGCTTTCATCTAGACCCCTCCCTACGTCCACCCCTCCCTTCCGTCCATCCCCCCCTCTCCGACCATACTCCCCCCTCCATCCATCCTCCCCCACTCGCCCACCCCGCTACGTCCATACATCCCCCCCAATTTATCCATGCCCCCATGTCTATCCATCCTCCCCCATTCGTCCATGCCCCCCCTTCCTTCCACCTTCCCCTCTTCGTCCACAACCTCCCATTTGTCCATCCTCCTCCCTCCATGCCGGACTGCCCTCCCATGCACCATCCCTCAACATCGTCCGTAGCCCTTTCCGTTTGATACCCTCTATTCTACAACCGGCAAGGGTTCATAGTCCACATGGTCCTCCTCCACCCCATACCACCGTGTCTTCTCCCACCATATCATCCCCACTTCCCGCCACTATTGTGGCATCTACTCTTCCTATATCCTCATCAGTATCTCCAATGGTTGCACCTGTAGTGGCTACCACTGCATCTGTGCCCCCCCCCCCCCCCCCCATCACTGCATTAGAGTTGGTTGTCCGGTCATCTGCTCCACCTTCTAGCCCAGAAGGCCAGCCATGTCCATCGCTGGAGGTGTTAATGGTGAGAATCAAGTTAATTTATGAAAATATTTTGATGCATTAACAAAAATTAATTTAAGCAATTATGACATTTCAATGAAATGATTGTTTTAAATGTTGTAGGATGGAATTGCTGAGAAACTCCGCAGATCTAGGACACCTGCCCAACATTTCCCACTCATGTCAGAGGTGATTTATTTAAGATTCGAATTCTACATTTGTTTTATAAATGTGGTAAATGTTGCAAATGCTTTAAAATGATGGTATCTTATATCATTTGTTCCATAGCCCGGAGAGACGGTCTACTCCTAGACGAACCAAGACCCGAGGCACCGGTAGCTCGAAGAGTAGGAAGATTGACTTTGGATCTGCACCTGGGAGTGATGGTGGTGGTCACAATGCTTGACATGCCACGTGTTATGTACATTAGCCATGATGTGGCACTTTTGTGCACTAGTTTTGATGTACTTTGTATCTACGGCACGAGTTGCCATGTATTTTGTATCTACGGCATGAGTTGTCTCATTTTGTGTAGGGCACGAGTTGCCATTGTACGTACATTGGGAACCATGTTCCACTATTCGCCAGAAATTGCATATGTTTGGATGAGTTTTGTAGCCTCGATGTACATGGATTTTCAGTTATGTGATTTATATATCTCGTTGTCTAATGTGGTTGTCTCATGTTGTGTGTACCATGATATGATGTTATGTAAATTTAGGTTTTACCTAGATCTTAGAAGAGAAGTTGGATATTGTAGTTCAGCTTGGTTTATCTTTCCACATGTAAAAGCTTCTAACGGTATCTATGTTAAGAGAACATTGTAAGCATAGGCTAACTCAAACAAAATCATGTGTGAGAATTAATCTAAAAACAAACGGAATAAATGGATGGACAAATCACACCTCGTGGCACATAAGATATATATTGGGAACTTGAGTACTAGGAAAAGAACACTTAAAAATAGAAAATTTCCATTGACGTCAAAAGGTTAAAATGAGATCCAACATGATTTTTAATAGCTCTACATAATGATATCCAAAAAGGCCATACTCTACATAATGAAATGTCGTCACTAGTATTTATTTTGACCATTTTGTCCACTTAAGAGCATGCAACAAATTAATAACCAAGTGATGGAATCATTTCTTAATCAATTGTCACCATACAAATAGGACAACCTTGAGCACGATGTATAGCTAGCTCATTAATTCTCACTCAGAGATATAGCCACCTTTGATTTGATGACCATCACATCCACTACCATTTACAATTAGGACTTCCTTAATTTATCATTATGTGATAGCAATCTAATTTTATGTATGCATATATGTGTATATTGGTTTGGATTCAAATGTATGCAGATGAAATATGTACAATGAAAATGATTTAATCTTTATATGTATTATAATTTAGGGCTAGATCTTAGGATACATAATAGGGTTTCTTTGTGATTAGAATACAAACTAGGGTTTATGCTACCAACTAGGGTTTTTAGGCTAGGCTCTCGTGTTTCTAGGCTAGGATCCAAGCTCCAGGGTCACCATATTAATGTTTAATTCCACTATCATGTCATCATTCTCACCAATACCATGCCCACTACTACAATCACCATCAAGCCTCTATATCCCACTTTGAACATTTCCCATACTTCCAAGTTAAAATTGATAGGTCTTGTTGCTAAAATCTTTTCACTTATCTATTCACATAGACAAATCCACTCCTGTGAAAGATTTGTTGTAGCTTGGTACGTGCAAGTTCACATGCAATAATACTTGAGAGATCATTTTACTCCATGATCCATGGAAGATTCATTGGAGTCATATGAACCTCATTGTCATCACCCCAACCATGGTCAAGACGCCAAGATCCATCCTGAGTAGACAGAACCTCATGTTGGCACCCATACCACACTCAAAGATAAAAAAATTCTTTGAAAGGGCATGTTTGGAGGTTGAGGGAATCTTGATTTTTTTATAATCACACATGAGAGGTTCTTAGAGTCAAATACATTGGATATAAATAAATTCCCCAACGCCTTCATCATCTTCATCATCATGTTCATCACCATCGCCATCATCATCAACGCCTTCATCATCATCACCATCACCATCACCATCAACCTCACCACCATCACCATCATCATCAACTTCAACATCTTCATCATCATCACCATCTTCGTCACCATCACCATCTCCATCTTCTACATGTGAGATGGAACCATAACCATCTTCATCATCACCATCACCATCACCATCACCATCAACCTCACCACCATCACCATCATCATCAACGTCACCATCTTCATCATCATCACCATCTTCATCACCATCACCATCTCCATCTTTTGGATGCAAGATAGAACCATCACCATTTTCATCATCACCATCACCATCACCATCACCATCAACCTCACCACCATCACCATCATCATCAACGTCACCATCTTCATCATCATCACCATCTTCATCACCATCACCATCTCCATCTTTTGGATGTGATACGGAATCATCACCATAACCACAAACATCAACCTCACCACCATCACCATCATCATCAACGTCACCATCTTCATCATCATCATTGACCTCGTCATCATCACCATCTCCATCTTTTGGATGCGAGACGGAACCATCATCATCTTCATCATCACCATCACCATCACCATCAACCTCACCACCATCACCATCATCACCACCATCACCATCTTCATTATCATCACCAGCTTCATCATCATCACCATCTACATCTTCTCCATCCTCACCATCACCATCACCGTCACCATCAACGTCTTCATCATCACCACCATCTCCATCATCATCATTGACTCTAACTCTAACTCTAACCCTAATTCAATTTCCTTCTATAACCCTAGCCCTAACCCTCTCCCAAATCCTAGCACTAATCCATCTTCTCCATCCTCACCATCACCATCAACGTCTTCATCATCACCACCATCTCCATCATCATCATTGACTCTAACTCTAACCCTAATTCAATTTCCTTCTATAACCCTATCCCTAACCCTCACCCAAACCCTAGCACTAAGCCATCTTCTCCATCCTCACCATCACCATCACCGTCACCATCAGCATCTTCATCATCACCACCATCTCCATCATCATCATTGACTCTAACTCTAACCGTAATTCAATTTCCTTCTATAACCCTAGCCCTAACCCTCAAAATATGTGGCATATGATTTGCCACCACCATACAAATATGATAAATACTACTGTAGATGAATGCAGGGACACTAAGTGAATGAAGTTGGATGCTTCACTCAATAAAATGAACAGAGGGTCACATCTCCCTACTGCTAGCAAGGGGTTACATCTCTCAAGTACCAGAATTCACTCAAGAAAAATCTCAATAAGATTCAAACAAAATACTATCCAACCTCATGAAGTGCACTTGTTTCTATTTATATAGCTTCAGAGAAACCCAAAAACCACTTGCTGTCACGTCCCCATTTTGACCCCCTTCACATTAAATTGTAAATGATGTAAATATTGTAATTCAATCATGGTGAGGACCTCAAGGCCAAGGCCCCACAATTGATTTAGTGTTTTATGTGTCGGCAAGTGAAGAAATAGATGCCTATGGTTCTTGTGCTAAATAGGCACAATGTAAATAAGACATCATGTAAATACGAATTTTAATAAAAATACCCACAACTAGCTATGCAATGCAACAAAGAGATGGGGCATGGTTCTACAAGGAATAGGAAGGGAAATTATTCAAACCCTTGAGCCAATGGTGTTAATCCATGTGTCAATGGGGAAACCTATGAACTCTCAACTACCCATTTTGGGTTATGGACCCAATCATTTAATTCTTCCAGAAATTGGTTGAGGCAGTTAATGCCTTGGGAATGAAGAAGTATGGCAGCCAATTTCATGCATGGGCAAGCCATCAACCTGGAAAATCGTGTTTTTGCTTGTTTGGCAAGAAAACACCCACGAAATGGTGCCCAAATCCATTTTGAACAGGGAGTCTTTCCTCACTCACGCAGTTGGAGTTAGCTGGGTCTTTCCCTACACGTTTTTCATCCAAATCCTGCATCTTTCTATGCCCAGGAACTCGTTTTTGGTATTGTGCAACAACTGGGGAAGGAGGGACGCGAATTAGGACTGAGGGAGAGGTCGTTCTTGCCCCTAGGGCATTTTTCTGGAATGGGTTTTGCTCTCCCAGTCGAATTTTCCAAGTGCCAATACGTTTTGAGTCTACCCATGTTTTTCTGAGTTAGTTGAAACCCCATCTCATGCATCTCACTGTAAAAACGTTTTATCTTGCCCACAATTGTGTTCTGCTGTTATGTGCATCCCCGTTTGTGGTCTGAATCTGTGAGCTGAAGTTTTGGAGTGGTACTGGACAGAAGTGGCTTGATAAACCTAGTGGGGGAGACAACCTCTCAAGAAGATCAGGAGGGCTTTGGTTACTCTTCGATGCATACCCTGAGAGCACTAGATAGGGAAGGTATGGCTTGAGGGACTGTACAGCAGTGAAAAGAATACTTCCTTGTGTTGGGTGTGTAGGTATTGTGGGTGCCAAGCTAGATAGATCTTACAAGGTTATCCCTAGCTCTGTGCTGGAGCCCACTAGCTTAGCAACTCTTCATTTCCATCTCCTAGCAGCCTGATAAACCCAATTGTAGATTGGCTTGGCTCATCTTGGTGTATGCTTGGCTATGTGTGAGTCTGCTATTCCCTGGTTCCTTGTAGAGATCATGCCCAGCTTGGGGGTGGAAGTGGTTCTGAGAGATTGAGGAGCACACTAGCTTACGGTTAGGTGGAACGTTGCAGTTGCATAGCCAGTTGCGTGGGACTACTTTCCTATAAGATAAGTATTCTCCTGTATTAACTTGCAATTACTTATTTGATGAACATCTTAAATATATGATGGATGTGCAATTCTTAATATTCCGCTGTGATTTTCTTAAAATCATACATTTCCATATGTCTCCGTTATATTATGTGAATGCTTATGGTTAAAAGTTTCATGGGGCTAGATGCCCAGTTTAGTATCACGTCTATTATGCACTTTCATATGTATAAGTTTTATTTTAATTAGAATGTTTGTTTACTATGTATGGGACTAGATGTCCGGTTATAGCACCACGTCCTCTCCATCATGCTGGTATGATGGGAGGGGACGTGACAGAATACCTTCCCGCAATTGCGGAAGAGTTCGGTGAACCTTCCCGCAATTGCAGAAGAGTTCCGCGAACCTTCCTGCAATTGTGGAAGAGTTCGACGAACCTTCCCGTTGCGGAAGAATTCCGCGAACCTTCCCGTAATTGCGGAAGAGTTCGATGAACCTTCCCGTTGCGAAAGAGTTCCGCGAACCTTCCCGCAATTGCGGAAGAATTCAGCAAACTGCTCCGAAACAGCGGAGAAAAAAATTTTAAGAGAAAAATTTTCTAAGTGTTCGACGTCAAAAGGAAGTTTTCGGAAGGAATTATCTTCCTAAATTGCGGAAGGATTCCGTGAATTGTTCCGCAATGCGGAAGAGTTAGGCGAGTCGTTCCGAAATTTCGAAAGACTTTGGCGAATCGTTCCGCAACTGCGGAAGACTTCACCGAATCGTTCCGCAACTGCGGAAGACTTCGCCGAATCGTTCCGCAACTGCGGAAGATTTCGGCGAATTGTTCTGTAATTGCGGAAGACTTCGCCGAGTCGTGCCGCAATTGCGGAAGCATTCCGCCAACCATTCCGCAATTGCGGAAGGTTACAGCCAACCGCCCCGCAATAGCGGGAGCATTCAGTGAACTGCCCGTTGCGGCAGGATTCAACGAACCGCCCGTTGCGGCATGATTTCTAAAAAAAAACGAGGGCGCTGCCCTCGACCCGCCCTGCAGTGGCGCACAAGGGGGCAAGCCCCCTTGACCCGCTTTTGTTTTTCCCCTCGTATGTCATTGGTTGTAAGAGAATTCTACGATTTGACAAATTGTCAACGTAATATTTTCCCACGTGCATGAAGTAATTTGTGAATTTCTGAGAATATAATGCAGCTAACAATTGTGTTGATGAACACATTTCACAGAATCACAGTTACAGCAGGGTATCACTCTAGATAATACAGTCATAAAGTTTTGGATCTTGGTTGGGCCAAGAAAATCAACATCATGGATGATGCACAAGATCCCTATGAGCCTGAGACAGATGCCATGGGAGAGAGCATACAGGTTAAGAATGCTGAAACAGAATCTAATGGGAGAAGAAATCAAGAGACCCCTCCAGATGTTGCAGCCACCATGAGAAGCCTAAGGGTGGAATTGCAAAGCTGTAGGAAAGATAATGAAAGGATGATTAAAGCTCAGGAAAACAAAATCAGCTGAATGCAGCCATGCTGCAGAGTTTAACATACATCCAAAGGAAAATAAACTCTGGGCATCAGATATCAAATCCAGAAAGAGGTGGGAGTAGCTCTAGAAGAAATTCCCATAAGAGGGCCAGTAGCCCAAGAAGAGTTTCTACAGACAGGACATATACTCCAGAAATCTCTTCTAATGAATCATCTGAATCTGAAGAATCCAATGAGGGTTCAAGTTCTTCATCTCACAGGAGCAAGAGGAAGAAGCACTACAAGAACAATTCACATGGGGAATTTAAGAAGGAAAAACCTCCTACATTTGATGGAGAGGTAAATTTTGGTCAAGAAGCTGAAGCTTGGCTTCTTGGGATGAGAAAATATTTCCAAGTCCAAGACTACTCGAGAAATATGAAGGCAAGGGTAGCCATCTTCAACTTGAATGGAAGAGCATCTATATGGTGGGAACACACCAGGCAAGTGAAGAAGATCAATGAAAGGAAGATCGTGTGGAAGCAGTTCAAGAAATACTTCAAGCAGAAGTACCTCTCTGACAGGTACTATGATGATAAGATCAAAGAGTTCCATGAGCTGAGATTGGGACAATTGACCATGGAAGAATATGCAAACAAGTTCTTGGAGCTGCTAAGGTATGTCAAGTACATTCGAGATGATAAGGTGAAAATTCAGCGCTTCCTAAGTGGACTGCCCCAGTCGTATAAAGATAGAATTTAGTTTGATGAACCTCGAACTCTAGAGGAGGCCATAAGAAAGGCTAAGTATTGCTTTGATCAAAAGAGAAGCAAACCAGAATTTCATAAGGCATGGAAGGATAGGAAAAACGAAAAGTTGGATCAAAGGAAGAAGGGGTTCAAGCCTCCTTAATTCAGGAATCAGCAAAGGCAGCCATCACAGGTTGTGACTAAGCCAACTAGGATGATGGGAGACAAGCCAAGAGATCCAAAGGAGCCAAGAGAACCACTTCAATGTTGGGGTTGTGGAGGAGACCACATGCTTAGGAACTGTCCACATCGGAATGGGAATGCAAATCAAGTTCACAACATCCAAGGAGCTGGAACTGTGGGACAAGTGGCAAGGACAATCCCTAGAATCTATGCAGCACTAGACGACTGCCAAGCAGATCATCAATCAACTGTGGTTGAAGTTGAAGGTAAGATTGCTAAGCAATCTGTTTCTATTTTGATTGATCCTGGATCTACTCACAGTTATGTCACCCCTAGAATTGTTGAGATTTGTACTTTCAAGAAATTAAAGCACAGTAAATCATGGTTAGTTCAACTAGCCACTGGAACCAAGAGAAGAGTCAGCGAAATAGTAGAGAAATGCCCATTAGAGATGGATGGGCTATTCAGTTATGCAGATCTGAATATTTTGCTACTGGGTTCCTATGATATTCTCATTGGAATGGATTGGTTAGAAGCACACAAGGTTAAACTTGACTGCTACAATAAGACATTTGAATGCATGGACGAAAAAGGAAACCCGAGGGTTGTAAAAGGCATTCCAAAGGTGACTTCTGTTAGACAGGTTTTAGCCATGCAATTGAAGAAGTTCTGTAGGAAGGGATGTCAATTGTATGCAGCCCACATTTTAGAGGCAGCAGAGAATGAAACTCTTAAATTGGAGGACTATCGTGTATTGCAAGAATTCAGGGATGTTTTTCCTGATGAGATTCCAGGACTCCCTCCAAAGAGGGATATTGAATTTACAATTGAGCTTGTGCCAGGAGCGGCACCAGTGTCTAAGACACCCTATAGGATGAGTACACCGGAATTGCTAGAATTGAAAATGTAACTACAAGAGTTGCTAGAAAAGAAATATATTAGGCCAAGTGTGTCCCCGTGGGGAGCACCTACTCTATTTGTGAAAAAGAAAGATGGAACACTCAAGTTATGTATTGACTACAGGCAGTTGAACAAATTCACTGTGAAGAACAAGTACCCATTGCCCCGAATTGATGACCTTTTTGACCAAATGAGAGGAGCAAAGGTATTTTCAAAGATTGACTTGAGGTCTGGTTACCATCAGGTAAGAATCAAAGAAGAAGATATTCATAAGACAGCCTTTAGAACGAGGTATAGACACTATGAGTTTGTAGTGGTACCATTCGGTCTCACAAATGCACCAGCTACATTCATGTGTCTCATGAATAATGTTTTTAGCAAGTATTTGGACAAGTTTGTTCTTGTATTCCTAGACGACATTCTCATCTATTCTAAGAATGAGGAAGAGCATGAAGAACATTTGAGAATGACAATGCAGTTACTAAGGGAGCATAAGCTGTATGCAGAGCTGAGCAAATGTGACTTTTATAAAAATAGAATTCATTATTTGGGTCACATCATATCCGACGAAGGAATATCTGTAGACCCGGAGAAGATTGAAGCCATTATGAATTGGCCAACTCCAAGGAGTGTGATTGATGTGAGATCTTTTATGGGCCTTGCTAGTTACTACAGGAGGTTTATCGAAGGATTCTCCAAGGTTGCAAACCCGATCACTTCCTTGCAAAAAAAGGGGATAAAGTTTGAATGGTCACCAAGATGTGAGGAAAGTTTTCAACGGTTGAAGAATCTTCTTACAAGTGCACCAATTTTGAAGATTGCAAACCCGGAAAAAAACTTCGTAGTGTGTACCGATGCATGCAATCAAGGACTTGGTGGAGTTCTTATGCAAGACAACCACGTAATATGCTATGAGTCAAGAAAGTTGAAGGAAAATGAGAAGAACTATGTTACTCATGATATAGAACTTGCAGCCATAGTACATGCTTTAAAGATGTGGAGGCATTACTTAATGGGGAGAAAATTTGAGTTAAGGACAGACCATTGTGGTCTGAAATACTTGTTTGGTCAGCCAACTTTAAATGCTAGGCAAGCTAGATGGTTGGAATTTTTGTGTGAATTTGATCTTGAAATCAAACACATAAAAGGGAAAGAAAACAAGGTGGTTGATGCACTCAACAGGAAGGCAGATGAAATGCATGTGTCAACGCTTAGTACTTTCCAACCAGATTTGAAGCAGCAGATTGTTAACCATATGGTTGATGATGAAGTGTATGAGCAGGTAAAGGGAAAATTGCGGCAGCAAGACCTTGGCAAGAAGTATGAAGGCTATCATTTGGAAGGAGACAGATTTCTTACTTATAAGAATAGAGTCTATATTCCAAATGCGGCAGATTTAAGGAGGACCGTTATGGATGAAATCCATAAGGCTCCCTACTCTGGTCACCCAAGATATCAGAAAACAATTGCTACAGCAAGAAAATATTATTTCTGGCTAGGCATGAAGAAGGATGTTGCTGAATACATTTCTAAGTGCATGAAATGTCAGCAAGTGAAGGTTGAACACCAACACCCCGCAAGTCTATTGCACCCAGTGCCAATCCCAGAATGGAAATGGGAAATAATTTCCATGGATTTTATTACAGGATTGCCAATGACCATGAGACACCATGATTCCATCATGGTTGTGGTGGACAAGTAAACAAAGGCAGCACGTTTCATACCGGTTAAGTCCACACACAAAGCCGATGCCATTGCAAATATTTTCATGAAGGAAATTTTCAGATTACATGGGTTGCCTAAGGGAATAATTTCTGACAAGGATACCAAGTTCACTTCCAATTTTTGGAAAGGTCTCTTTGCAGATTTGGGTACACAGTTGAACTTTAGCACCGCGTACCATCCTCAAACAGATGGGTAAACCGAAAGAGTAAATTAGGTACTTGAAGACATGCTTCGCATGTATGTAATGGACAAGCCATCCAAGTGGGAGGATTATCTACACCTGGTAGAGTTTGCATATAATAATGGGCAGCAAGAATCATTGGGAATGAGTCCATATAAGGCTTTGTACGGCAGAAGGTGTAGGACACCAGTGACTTGGGACAATCCAGTGAACAAAATTGTACTTGGGCTAAAATTGCTTAAGGAAATGGAACAAGAGGTTGCAAAGATCCGGCAAAATTTAAAAACAGCCCAGGATAGACACAAAAGCTATGCAGATAAACACAGAATGCATAGGGAATTCAATGTTGGGAATCATGTGTATCTTAGAGTGAGATCAAAGAAGAGTTCCTTGAAGCTTGGGAGTTGTGCCAAGCTATCACCTAGATATTGTGGGCCATTTGAAGTGCTTGAAAGAATAGGGCCAGTTGCATATAGACTTGCATTGCCTGCCAGCACTAAAGCTCATAATGTTTTTCATGTCTCTTTGCTTAAGAAATATGTACATGATCCTAACCATGTGATTAATTGGGATGTGATCCAGGTGGAACCCGAGGGAGAATTCCAAACCGATCCATTGCGCATCCTAGACAAGAAGGTGACATTGCTCCAGAACTGAGCCATCGGACAGGTAAAGGTGCAATGGAAGCACTCAGTCCCGATGAGGCTACATGGGAGCTGGAGGATGCCATGAGAGTGGCATATCCATTTTTGTTCAGTTTTGATGACCACTAAGGATAGTGCTAATGTAAGGGGAGGGATATGTCACGTCCCCATTTTGACCCCCTTCACATTAAATCGTAAATGATGTAAATATTGTAATTCAATCATGGTGAGGATCTCAAGGCCAAGGCCCCACCATTGATTTAGCGTTTTATGTATCGGCAAGTGAAGAAATAGATGCCTATGGTTCTTGTGCTAGATAGGCACAATGTAAATAAGACATCATGTAAATACGAATTTTAATAAAAATACCCACAACTAGCTATGCAATGCAACAAAGAGATGGGGCATGGTTCTACAAGGAATAGGGAGGGAAATTATTCAAACCCTTGAGCCAATGGTGTTAATCTATGTGTCAATGGGGAAACCTATGAACTCTCAACTACCCATTTTGGGTTATGGACCCAATCATTTAATTCTTCCAGAAATTGGTTGAGGCAATTAATGCCTTGGGAATGAAGAAGTATGGCAGCCAATTTCATGCATGGGCAAGCCATCAACCTGGAAAATCGTGTTTTTGCTTGTTGGGCAAGAAAACCCCCACAAAATGGAATGAAGAAGTATGGCAGCCAATTTCATGCATGGGCAAGCCATCAACCTGGAAAATCGTGTTTTTGCTTGTTGGGCAAGAAAACCCCCACAAAATGGTGCCCAAATCCATTCTAAACAGGGATTCTTTCCTCACTCACGCAGTTGGAGTTAGTTGGGTCTTTCCCTACACGTTTTTCATCCAAATCCTGCATCTTTCTATGCCCAGGAACTCGTTTTTGGTATTGTGCAACAGCTGGGGAAGGAGGGACGCAAATTGGGACTGAGGGAGAGGTCGTTCTTGCCCCTGGGGCATTTTTCTGGAATGGGTTTTGCTCTCCCAGTCGAATTTTCCAAGTGCCAATACGTTTTGAGTCTACCCACGTTTTTCTGAGTTAGTTGAAACCCCATCTCATGCATCTCACTGTAAAAACGTTTTATCTTGCCCACAATTGTGTTCTGCTGTTATGTGCATCCCCGTTTGTGGTCTGAATCTATGAGCTGAAGTTTTGGAGTGGTAGTGGACAGAAGTGGCTTGATAAACCTAGTGGGGGAGACAACCTCTCAAGAAGATCAAGAGGGCTTTCGTTACTCTTCTATGCATACCTTGAGAGCACTAGATAAGGAAGGTATGGCTTGAGGGACTGTACAGCAGTGAAAAGAATACTTCCTTGTGCTGGGTGTGTAGGTATTGTGGGTTCCAAGCTAGATAGATCTTGCAAGGTTATCCCTGGCTCTGTGTTGGATCTCACTAGCTTAGCAACTCTTCCTTTCCATCTCTTAGCATCCTGATAAACCCAATTGTAGATTGGCTTGGCTCATCTTGGTGTATGCTTGGCTTTGTGTGAGTCTGTTGTTCCCTGGTTCCTTGTAGAGATCATGCCCAGCTCGGGGGTGGCAGTGGTGCTGAGAGATTGAGGAGCACACTGGCCTACAGTTGGGTGGAACGTTGCAGTTGCATAGCCAGTTGCGTGGGACTACTTTCCTATAAGATAAGTATTCTCTTGTATTAACTTGCAATTACTTATTTAATGAACATCTTAAATATATGATGGATGTGCAATTCTTAATATTCCGTTGTGATTTTCTTAAAATCATACACTTCCATATGTCTCTGTTATATTATGTGAATGCTTATGGTTAAAAGTTTCATGGGGCTAGATGCCCAGTTTCGTATCACGTCTGTTATGCACTTTCATATGTATAAGTTTTATTTTAATTAGAATGTTTGTTTACTATGTATGGGACTAGATGTCCGGTTATAGCACCACGTCCTCTCCATCATGCTGGTATGATGGGAGGGGACGTGACACTTGCAAATACCATGGGACCTAAAAACCATGGGGAGTAACATAACCCTTGATTTATTCCACATTGGCCACATTTCCTCCAACCTTAGTGATGAACGAAGTCAACACTATGTGGACCGCACATGAACTCCATAAGATCCAACGTATGGGAAATCACAAGTGAACATTGAAGTGTGCATCAACTGTATCTCTGAAATTTACCCAACTACACCTTGAGAATCATTCTCTCAAAGCATCGCCCCATCTGTTCCACCATCGTACCATGCATCGCCTCTTGAATCTTTTTGTTGCTCATCTTGTGTGGTCGTTCAATGCAAGTAGGCTCATGAGATACAACCTCTTCCTCGATCATGTGATCAACCTCATGAAGTACAAGTGGTGAGGATGAGATTGGTCTTACTTCTTCTTCCACTACTACAAGGTCTTCAAGAACATGATAATGTAAGCTTGCAGTAGGATCTCCAATGCAGATATCCATGTCACCAACATAGAAAGAATGACATCCATCAGTAGATGTCTCACATGAACTTGAGAAATATTCAATGATTTATCTTTGATCCATGTCTAGATGATCCATAGCAGACCCTCACCCAAACCCTAGTACTAAGCCATCTTCTCCATCCTCACCATCACCATCAATGTCTTCATCATCACCATCATCTCCATCATCATCAACGACTCTATCTCTAACCCTAATTCAATTTCCTTCTATAAACCTCACCCAAACCTTAGCACTAAGCCATGTTCTCCATCCTCACCATCACCATCATCGTCACCATCAACGTCTTCATCATCACCACCATCTCCATCATCATCATTGACTCTACCTCTAACCCTAATTCAATTTCCTTCTATAACCCTAGCCCTAACCCTCACCCAAACCCTAGCACTAAGCCATCTTCTCCATCCTCACCATCACCATCATCGTCGCCATCAACGTCTTCATCATCACCACCATCTCCATCATCATCATTGACTTCCATGTGCAAAAATTGCACACTCCCTACTGAGCAAAACCCTAGTTTCCAAGATGAACGTACAAGACGAAGGTGGGGCCACCGGGCCGGAGGGGAGGGGCACCCCTAGCACTATTCCGACGTGTTGAATCCAATGGAGTCGACTGTTTGTCGATCCGAGCCACAGTCTTCATTCTATGGTTCGTCTCGTCTCGCTACCAGAAGGCCTTCAAGGACCCCTAGCCCTATTAACCTAATCTAGCCCTAGAATCCGTGACCCACCACACGTACCCTCAATAGTGGGTATTTAGACTCCAAGTGGGATAGGATGACTATTAGAAGGGTTTGTTACCCAATCTATTAAGGGCCCAAGTCACATTGAGCCATTTCCAATCTTATATAGCCTATATGCCGCCAATCAAATGCCAAAAAATCCGGCTCGGAGAACACTTGTTATCTTACACATTCTAATTGACCTCTAGGAAAAGCAACGGCCATTGCTCTACAACCTGTGAAGGCTGCGCAAGAAAAACACTAACTGCTACTAATCAGAGGAGGGTAGTTGTCACTGGATTGGGAGTAGTCACTTCCTTTGGTCATGATCCAGGTACTTTTTAGGGAAATCTTCTTCAGGGACAGAGTGGTATCGGTGATATTGAGAGCTTTGATTACTCTGATTTTGCAAGTGTAATTGGCATCAATGCGATTCATTTGCTTCATCTCATTTACACCTATTTTGAAATTTTCTACTTGACTTGTAAATGTGGAATAGTCCACCAAGTCAAAGGGTTTTTTCTCATCATGATCTCACCAACAACCACATACACAAACCCCCCCCATCTATTACAGTTATTCTTCACAGGTGCAAAAATTGCACACTCCCTCACTGAGCAAAACCCTAGTTTCCAAGATGGACATACAAGACGAGGGAGGGGCCACTGGGCCGGAGGGGAGGGGCACCCCTAGCACTATCCCGACGTGCTGGATCCAACGGATTTGACGGTTTGTCGATCCAAGCCACGGTCTCCATTCTATGGCTCATCCCGTCTCGCATCCAAAAGGCCTTCAAGGACACCTACTGGATACCTGCCAAGGTCGTAGAACTCCAACCGTGCAACTAAACCAGGTTCCGGGGAGTCCTGTAGGTGTGTCTAGGTAGGTTCCGGCCGGGAACTCTAGCCACAAGTGCTCGGTGGGTGATTTTCCAGTGTTGACCCCTGTGTGCAAAAATTGCACACTCCCTCACTAAGCAAAACCCTAGTTTCCAAGATGGATGTACAAGACGAGGGCGGGGCCACCGGGCTAGAGGGGAGGGGCACCCCTAGCACTATTTTGGCTTGCTGGATCCAACGGTGTCGACGGTTCGTCGATCTGAGCCACGATCTCCATTCTATGGCTCGTCCCATCTCGCATCCAAAAGGCCTTCAGGGACACCTGTCGGATACCTGCCGAGGTCGTAGAACTCCAATCATGCAACAAAACCGGGTTCTGGGGAGTCCTGCAGGTGTGTCTAGGCAGGTTTCGGCTGTGAATGCTAGCCACAAGTGCGCGGTGGGTGATTTTCCAGTGTTGACCCCCGTGTGCAAAAATTGCACACTCCCTCACTGAGCAAAACCCTAGTTTCCAAGATGGACGTACAAGACGAGGGTGGTACCACTGGGCCGGAGGGGAGGGGCACCCCTAGCACTATCCTGGCGTGCTGGATCGAACAAAGTCGATGGTTCGTCGATCCGAGCCATGGTCTCCATTCTATGGCTCGTCTTGTCTCGCATCCAAAAGGCCTTCAAGGACACTTGCTCGATACCTGCCGGGGTCGTAGAACTCCAACCGCGCAACAAAATCGGGTCCCGGGGATTCCTATAGGTGTGTCTAGGCAGGTTCCAGCCGGGAACACTAACCACAAGTTCCTGGTGGGTGATTTTCCAGAGTTGATCCTAGTGTGAAGGCCATGCCAAATTTACTAAAAAGGGCCATTTCTCGACCGGAGGCCCCCTCAAGTGCATGGCCACTGTGGACAGGTCTGCAATCGCCAGGTGGATTTGTGGGAGGTGACGGAATCCAAGTCCTCTCGTCGGTTTGGGTTGCATGGCCCCGATTCAAATCCTCCAAGTGTCCCTGAATGGCCTCGGGGTCCTCGAATAGAATGCCCGTAGCACCCGAACCGTGGCTTGGTTTGCGAATCCATCGATTCTGGTGGGTACGGGATGGCGGGTTTCAGCTAGGGGACCCCCCACAACATCCCCCGAAGACCCAGAAGCGGTTTCAACGGGCCATCTCTGGAGCTAGGGTTTTGCTCTATGAAGGCCATGCCAAATTCGCTAAAGGGGGCCATTTCTTGATCGGAGGCCCCCTAGTGTGCGTGGCCTCGGGTCAAATCCTCCAAGTGTCCCTGAACGGCCCCGGGGTGTCCGACTAGAATGCCCGTAGTACCCAAACCGTGGCTCGGTTCGTGAATCTGTCAATTCCGGTGGGTCTGGGACGGTGGGTTTCCTTAAGGGGACCCCCCACAACATCCCCAGAAGACCCAGAAGCGGTGCCAACGGGCCATCTCTGGAGCTAGGGTTTTGCTCAGTGAATGCCATGCCAAATTCACTAAAGGGGGGCATTTCTCGACCGGAGGCCCCCTGGCGTACGTGGCCACCGTGGACAGGTCTGCAATGGCTAGGTGGACCTATGGGAGGTGACGGAATCCAAGTCCTCTCGCCGGTTTGGGTTTCGTGGCCCCACGTCAAATCCTCCAATTGTCCCTGAACGGCCCCAGGGTGCCCGACTAGAATGCCCATAGCACCCGAACCATGGCTCGGTTCGTGAATCCGTCGATTCCGATGGGTCAGGGATGGCGGGTTTCAGCTAGGGGACCCCCCACAATGTCCACCGAAGACCCAGAAGCGGTGCCAACGGACCATCTCCGGAGCTAGGGTTTTGCTCAGTGAAGGCCATGCCAAATTCGCTAAAGGGGGCCATTTCTCGACCGGAGGCGTCATGGCATGCGTGCCCACCGTGGACAAGTCCGCAATGGCTAGGTGGACCTGTGGGAGGCGATGGAATCCAAGTCCTCTTGCCGGTTTGGGTTGCGTGGCCCCAGGTCAAATCCTCCAAGTGTCCCTGAACGGCCCCGAGGTGCCCAACTAGAATGCCTGTAGCACCAAAACCGTGACTCAGTTCGCGAATCTATCGATTTCGGTGGGTCCGGGACACTAGGTTTCAGCTAGGGGACCCCACACAACGTCCCTCGAAGACCCAGAAGCGGTGCCAATGGGCCATCTCCAAAGCTAGGGTTTTGCTCAGTGAAGGCCATGCCAAATTTGCTAAAGGGAACAATTTCTCGACCGGAGGCCCCCTGGCATGCGTGGCCACTGTGGACAAGTCCGCAATGGCCAGGTGGACCTATGGGAGGCGACGGAATCCAAGTCCTCTCGCCGGTTTGGGTTTCGTGGTCCTAGGTTAAATCCTTCAAGTGTCCCTAAACGGCCCCAGGGTGCCCGACTAGAATGCCCGTAGCACCCGAACCGTGGCTCGGTTTGTGAATCCGTCGATTCCAGTGGGTTAGGGACGACAGGTTTCAGCTAGGGGATGCCGCACAGTGTCCCCTGAAGACCCAGAAGCAGTGCCAACAGGCCATCTCTGGAGCTAGGGTTTTGCTTAGTTAAGGCCATGCCAAATTCGCTAAAGGGGGCCATTTCTCAACTAGAGGCCCCCGAGCGTGCGTGGCCATCATGGACAGGTCCGTAATGGCTAGGTGGACCTATGGAAGGTGACGAAATCCAAGTCCTCTCACCGGTTTAAGTTCCATGGCCCTGGAGAAAATCCCCATCATTGAGCAAAACCCTAGCTCCGGAGATGGCCCGATGGCACCGCTTCTAGGTCTTCGAGGGATGCTGTGGGTGGTCCCCTAACTGAAACTCACCATCCCAGACCCACCGGAATCGACGGATTCTCAAACCGAGCCACGGTTCGGGAGCTACAGGCATTCTAACCAGGCACCCCAGGGCCGTTACGGGACACTTTGAGGATTTGACCCGGGGCCACGCAACCCAAAACGGTGAGAGGACTTGGATTTCATTGCCTCCCACAGGTCCACCTAGCCATTGCGGACCTGTCCACGGTGGCCACGCATGCCCAGGAGCCTCCGGTCGAGAAATGGCCCCCTTTAGCGAATTTGGCATGGCCTTCACTGAGCAAAACCCTAGCTCCGTAGATGGCCCGTTGGCACAGCTTCTGGGTCTTCGGGGGACATTGTGGTGGGTCCCCTAGGTGAAACCCGCCATCCCCGACCCATCAGAATCGACGGATTCACGAACCGATCCATGGTTCGGGTGGTATGGGCATTCTAGTCGGGCACCCCAGGGCCGTTTAGGGACAATTGGAGGATTTGACCCGGGGCCACGAAACCCAAACTGGCAAGAGGACTTGGATTCCGTCGCCTCCCATAGGTCCACCTGGCCATTGCATACCTGTCCACGGTGGCCACGCACGCCAGGGGGCCTCCAGTCAAGAAATGCCCCCCTTTAGCGAATTTGGGATGGCCTTCACACTGGGGTGAACTCTAGAAAACCACCCACCGGGCACTTGTGGCTAGCGTTCCCCGGCCGAAACCTGCCTAGACACACCTGCAGGACTCCCCGGAACCTGATTTTGTTGCGCGGTTGGAGTTCTACGACCCTGGCAGGTATCCAATAGGTGTCCCTGAAGGCCTTTTGGATGCAATACGGGACGAGCCATAGAATGGAGACCGTGGCTCGGATCGACAAACTGTCAACTCCATTGGATCTAGCACATCGGGATAGTGCTAGGGGTGCCCCTCCCCTCCTGCTTGGTGGCCCCGCCCTCATCTTGTACATCCATCTTGGAAACTAGGGTTTTGCTCAGTGAGGGACTATGCAATTTTTGCACACGGGGGTCAACTCTGGAAAATCACCCACCAGGCACTTGTGGCTAGCGTTCCCAACTGGAACCTGCCTAAACACACCTGCAGGACTCCCTGGACCCCGGTTTTGTTGCACGGTTTGAGTTCTATGACCTCGACAGGTATCCAGCAGGTGTCCCTAAAGGACTTTTGGATGCGAGACGGGATAAGCCATAAAGTGGAGACCGTGGCTCGAATCGATGAACCGTCAACTCCATTGGATCCAGCATGTCGAGATAGTGCTAGGGGTGCCCCTCCCCTCCGGCCTGGTGGCCCCGCCCTCATCTTGTACGTCCATCTTGGAAACTAGGGTTTTGCTTAGTGAGGGAGTGTCAAATTTTTGCACACGGGTGTAAACTCTGGAAAATCACCCACCAGGCACTTGTGGCTAGCGTTCTTGGCCGAAACCTGCCTAGACACACCTACAAGACTCCCCGAAACCCATTTTTGTTGCACGGTTGGAGTTCTACAACCCCGGCAGGTATCCAGCAGGTGTCCCTGAAGGCCTTTTTGATGCGGGACGGGACGAGCCATAGAATGGAGACCGTGGCTCGGATCGACGAACCGTCAACTCCATTGGATCCAACACGTCGGGATAGTGCTAAGGGTGCCCCTCCCCTCCGGCCTAGTGGCCCCTCCCTTGTCTTGTATGTCCATCTTGGAAACTAGGGTTTTTCTTAGTGAGGGAGTGTGCAATTTTTGCACCTGTGAAGAATAACTGTAATAGATGGGGGGGGTTTTGTGTATGTGTCTCTTGGTGAGATCATGATGAGAAAAAAACCTTTGACTTGGTGGACTATTCCACATTTACAAATCAAGTAGAAAAATTCAAAAGAGGTGTAAATGAGAGGAAGCAAATGAATCACATTGATGCCAATTACACTCGCAAAATCAGAGCAATCAAAGTTCTCAATATCACGGATACCACTTTGTCCCTGAAGAACATTTCCCTATAAAGTACCTGGATCATGATCTAAGGAAGTGACTACTCCCAATCCAGCGACAACTACCCTCCTCTGATTAGTAGCACTTAGTTTTTTTCATGCGCAGCCTTCACAGGGTGCAGAGCAATGGCCGTTGCTTTTCCTAGAGGTTAATTAGAATGTGTAAGATAACAAGTGTTCTCCCAGTCGGATTTTTTGGCATTTGATTGGTGGCATATAGGCAATATAAGACTGGAAATGACTCAATGTGACTTGGGCCCTTAATAGATTGGGTAACAAACCCTTCTAATAGTGATCCTATCCCACTTGGAGTCCAAATACCCCCTATTGAGGGTACATGTGGTGGGTCACGGATTCTAGGGCTAGATTAGGTTAATAGGGCTAGGGGTCCCTGAAGGCCTTCTGGCAGCGAAACAGGACGAGCCATAGAATGAAGACCGTGGCTTGGATCGACGAACCGTCGACTCCATTGGATTCAACATGCTGGAATAGTGATAGGGGTGCCCCTCCCCTCTGGCCCGGTGGCCCAACCCTCGTCTTGTACGTCCATCTTGGAAACTAGGGTTTTTCTCAGTAGGGAGTGTGCAATTTTTGCACCTATGAAGAATAACTGTAATAGATGGGGGGTTTTTGTGTATGTGGATCTTGGTGAGATCATGATGAGAAAAAAGCCTTTGACTTGGTGGAATATTCCACATTTACAAGTCAAGTAGAAAAATTCAAAAGAGGTGTAAATGAGAGGAAGCAAATGAATCGCATTGATGCTAATTACACTTGCAAAATCAGAGCACTCAAAGCTCTCAATATCACCGATACCACTCTATCCCTAAAGAAGATTTCCCTATAAAGTACCTAGATCATGACCAAAGGAAGTGACTACTCCCAATCCAATGACAACTACCCTCCTCTGATTAGTAGCACTTAGTTTTTTTCTTGCGCAACCTTCACAAGCTGCGGAGCAATGGCCATTGCTTTGCCTAGAGGTTAATTAGAGTGTGTAAGATAACAAGTGTTCTCCCAGCCAGATTTTTTGGCATTTGATTGGCGGCATATAGGCTATATAAGACTGGAAATGACTCAATGTGACTTGGGCCCTTAATAGATTGGGTAACAAACCCTTCTAATAGTGATCCTATCCCACTTGGAGTCCAAATAACCCCTATTGAGGGTACGTGTGGTGGGTCACGGATTCTAGGGCTAGATTAGGTTAATAGGGCTAGGGGTCCCTAAAGGCCTTCTAGCAACGACACGGGACGAGCCATAGAATGAAGATCGTGGCTCGAATCGATGAACCGTTGAATCCGTTGGATTCAATACGCTGGAATAGTGATAGGGGTGTCCCTCCCCTCCGTCCTGGTGGCCCCGCCCTCGTCTTGTACGTCCATCTTGGAAACTGAGGTTTTGCTCAGTAGGGAGTGTGCAATTTTTGCACCTATGAAGAATAACTGTAATAGATGGGGGGGGTTTTGTGTATGTGGCTCTTGGTGAGATCATGATGAGAAAAAACCCTTTGACTTGGTGGACTATTCCACATTTACAAGTCAAGTAGAAAAATTCAAAAGAGGTGTAAATGAGAGGAAGCAAATGAATTGCATTGATGCCAATTACACTTGCAAAATCAGAGCAATCAAAGCTCTCAATATCACCGATACCACTCTGTCCCTGAAGAAGATATCCCTATAAAGTACCTGGATCATGACCAAAGGAAGTGACTACTCCCAATCCAGTGACAACTACCCTCCTCTGATTAGTAGCACTTAGTTTTTTTCTTGCGCAGCCTTCATAGGTTGTAGAGCAATGGTCGTTGCTTTGCCTAGAGGTTAATTAGAGTGTGTAAGATAACACGTGTTCTCCCAGCCAGATGTTTTGGCATTTGATTGGTGGCATATAGGCTATATAAGATTGGAAATGACTCAATGTGACTTGGGCCCTTAATAGATTGGGTAACAAACCCTTCTAATAGTGATCCTATCCCACTCGGAGTCCAAATACCCCCTATTGAGGGTACGTGTGGTGGGTCATGGATTCCAGGGCTAGATTAGGTTAATAAGTCTACATTAGGTTTCTAGGATTCTAGATTAGTTTCTGAGGGTTAGATTAGTGTTTCTAGGGTTATTTTAGCTTTCTAGGATTTCTAGGGCTAGATTATTTTGCTAGGATTCTAGATTAGTTTCAGAGGGTTAGATTAGTGTTTCTAGGGTTAGTTTAGCTTTCTAGGATTTCTAGGGCTAGATTATGTTTCTAGGATTCTAGATTAGTTTCTGAGGGTTAGATTAGTGTTTCTAGGGTTAGTTTAGCTTTCTAGCATTTCTAGGGCTAGATTATGTTTGTAGGGTTATATTAGTGCTTCTAGGGTTAATCATACATGAATAAACAATCACATGGTTATAAATCATAACTTAATCATAACTCAGAAATCAAATAAACGATATAAGATAATGATATAAAATAAACCATCTAACATGAATAAACAATTACATGGCTATACTATGTACCTCATTCAATTAGGCCTTCTGGATCCTCTCGGTTTTTTATTATCTCGAACAACCTCTCTTGCTCCGCATCAGTTAGTAAGTAGCATACCTTGTTTGATGACTTCGTTGACGTTGTCTGTAGTTGGATGTTTGTACCCATGATCAAGTGCGTAAAGTGATACACCCGTGGCCCTGGTCTATAATCTGTGTATGTGTAGCCATTGCTCTTTGGTCCCTTTCCATCCACTATAAGATATTCCCCCTGAAAAACCATCGAGCCAGTCGGAAAGGTAATGCCTTCACTATCCGTTAATGATGCGAGGAGGGTTTGCTTCCCCTGGATGCATCGTGCCAACCAATAATTCGTCCCAATTGCACTATCTGTCGGGACGATAACTACATAGATGTGTCCTGCAAAAATGCATTTTAAGGTCATATTCCAACAAGCAGTTGTTTGATAACTTGGATAATTACAAAAACAATGAGGGAACCGAGATATGCATGCAGAAATGTTTACCTGGTTGTACAAAATCAGATATATGATCATATTCATTCGAAATAAAGGATTGGCCTTCCTCTAACTGGATTGTTTCAGCAATTGCACGTGGGTCCACTGCAAGTGATACATGATCCCATTCATCAACCCAATCCATTGATTCACACTCATCCCACTCACAACTGCTGCAAGACCCACAAAAGCAAGCAAGTTTTCGTGTCCATATTTCAAATAAAGGATTGTTTGAGCTTCGAACCGAATGAAATCTACGAGTGCCTCGCACAGTACTACAACTATAAGAACGCGATTGATCTATATCAACTACATTCCAGAAATTTCTGACAACATGTCCTCTACCTGTTGGTATGTGTTTCTCCGTGGTTCGATCTGACATTTTTTCTTTGCACCATCGAGCTGTGGATTCGGCATTCCGAATATGAGGGCCTCCCATGCACCTCATCTCCTCCCTTTGTAGGGTAGTTTTTAGACATGCTCCAGCCCTGTCGTTCTCTCCCTTTCCATGCCTGGTCTCAAAATAGTTCCATACATGCGTCACATCATAAGTCTTGTGCAACATACTCAACCACTGGAAAACACGTGCATTTTTGAACTGGCCTGCACAACCATCTGACCATATCCAATGTTGATCCATATGTATTCCTCTCTCCTTCAGCTGATCATAGAAAATTTTGAAGCAATGCTACACATAATGCAAGTCGTAGCACCTGTCGTCACTGATGTAGAAGTTGGTCTCTTTCAATATTATCCTCATGTCATTGCTGCTCTCTGGCGCGTGCCTATACGTGATATGGACCATTATGCTAACTTGGTCTGAATGGTATTATTGACTTTGAATCTCATTCTTTGGCTGTAGGGTATAGTTTTCGGCAAAGTCCACAACCGACAATATTGTGCCATTGGGAAAGGTGTCCCTGCACTGTCTGTACTTTTCATCCTGCCATCATGCTACATGGACGTGCTGTACATAATGCTCGGTCTTTTGGTAGAATTCCTTCATGAAATCACAAATTTGTACCTAGCGCCACAAAACCAAGGGCATTAATACAAGGTGACATTTTCAATCTGAATATATATGTACAAATTCAACATGTACAGTATGAAAGCATGCAAAATTAGATTACTTGTGACTTCACCAATGCAATTTTTTTTCTTTTTTTCAAACTATCTACTTGATATGTTATGTACTGGAAGTTCTACATTTCTACTGACATCCTACCAAATTCGTGCTCCGCGGTTGCGTGGATGCAGTGGCTCAATAATGCAAATCCACTGCAACTGGAACATGTCGCATATAAACATGATCTTTTGTAATATTTTTGTCCTTCAGGCCTTCGACACATTATGCTATGTATAAATTCTCTGGATGCATTCGGTGGTTGTAACGAAGAATAATCCTGCACAATGTTAGTATGCAAACCACAAAATATATGTCTATATGTATCATAATAGTAATCAAATTCTACATGGTATCTACAACAACCTTTACTGCAATCAATGCAAATTCTAACATACCAGGGTTTGCATTTTTCGAAGGACCTTTGGCCCAAGTTCAATTGTGTGTGCTCATTCTTGAACCTCTGATAGAGTTCTGTTTGTGTGGTGTCAAGGAAGTGCTTGACATGGGGTTCACCCCCCCTAACACCTTTTCTCAACTTTAAAACATCTCTTTGATTTGATGACAGTCTAGTGTTATCATGCCAAAACTTTTGCACTAGTTCTTTAACGGCATCAATGAGCTTCATGTCTGAACGAGGTAACCTACCAACAAAGGCCCAACAATCTTTTTGGCCTGGGGTCTCAAGTTTTTCTCTAATGGCAAAATACTTTTAAAGAGTCTTTCTATCTAATTTAAATATTTTACACGTGTGTGATAGTAGGTGACGTTGCCTTGTGGATTTGTCTACAATCGATTCCAATAGTACACGACGGGACACATTAAAATCTTTTGTGCGAGAAGTTTTTCCAATCAAATTCAATGCAAATTCTAGATTTCTAACAACATGATTGTTGGCTTCTGAACTTATAACTACCTTTATGCACAAAATTCTCCTAACATCAGCTAGACAATGTGATTTTAACAAAGCAAGAAACAATTCTTGTTCGAGATTCTTGTTCTCCTGAGGATGAACCTACTTAACAGGTTCGAAACTTGTCGAATTGAAAAATTCTTTCCGCAGACTCCTCTGGCTTTTAATTGATATTTTGCTGCATCGGTTTTGGATTCAAAAAAATCTTTGATTGTCTTGTTACAATGGAAATAAATAGTGCGTTTCGGCTTCTTACCTTCAAATCCTTAAAATGAACTTTCATCCACATGAATACATCTGGGAGTTCTTCGTCGTCCAGTTGATAGTTGAGGCAAGGGGTCGGCAAGGAAGTACAAGTCTCATCAACGGTTTGTTGTGGCCCTTCGTTCAGTAATTGGTCCTGCAATGGAGTGTGTTCGCCAAGTGGGTGCTCTTCTTGGGGTGGTTTCCAGTTAAGATATTATTCAACATCCATCCCTTCATACTCAACATTAGGCAAGATTTGATTGACTTCAACCACTTCGTCATTGCTTGTTGATGGATCTAAGGCACTAACATTTTGATTTTTACGGTTTTGCATGTATAACCTGGCCTTTTCTCTTATCTCATGGGCCTTTTCACGGGGTAGTGGCCTCCTTCTAGACTTTCTTTGATTATTACGTCTGTTTCCCATATTCAATGTGCTTTTGGAAAAACGAAAAATATGACCCCTGCAAGAATGAACAACAAACAATATATTAAAACTCGATGTGCATGATTATTAAAGCTCGATGTAGCAATTGATTATGTACAACAACATCTAGTGATAATGTTTTCATATAATCTTAAAATCTATTGGGAATGCCCTACATATAAAGTTACAACATCACATCTAGGAACTCAGTAGGATGGTATTGGATGGTGGTATAGGATGTTAGTAGTCCAGCAAATTCCCTACAAGGGAGAAGCTCATATTGACTTCATTTTCATGGTATGGATAAGGGAAAATAGCCCCAAAAGACTAAGAGTTTTCAATTGTTTAGGTGTTTGTGTGAGTTGTTGTAGTGAAACCATGAGGAATTCAACATATGTTTGTCTACTAGATGGAGGAATGTGATTATGAAATATTATTGGTGGTGATGCAAGTAATTGTTTTTTATTATCTTCATGAAAGGTTGAAAGCATTGCTTGGTGCATGTTGTAGTTTTTTTTTGGTAGGATGTTTTTATTGTCTATGTTGAAGATTAAGAAGACTAGAATAGATCTATCATACAATTCATGAGGAAAAACCAAAATAGATGCCATTCAAACAAGTGAATGAAGACTAAATTACATTTAACAAGATCAAATTTTCACCATACCTCAATGAATATGATTGCTCTTTGCTTCAAATGTCAAATGCTCTTTTGATGTGTCCAATATATGTGAGAAGACTTCATGTGTATCCAAGTAGCATGAGAATTCAATCCAAGGTTCCAAATAGAGTCCAACTATTGTGTATTCACTCAATTGATCCAAATAGAGCCCCAAATATTGTGTATTTATCCAAATGGTGTATGAATTCAATCTACCATGAAAACGCTTGTTGGACTGTGCGTGAAACCAGCGAACAGAACGTGATGAATGAGAAAAAAATGCGGGAGAAAGAATGCGGATGATTTTCTAAATTTTATATTCAACAAGGATGTGCACGCGCCTCTGGCGTGTGCGCACATCTGGCGCATGCACGTCCTTGCTGAACGTTGCAATGGTTGGTGGGTAACGTTCATTGTATTTATTTCCCAACAGATATAAATGTGTCGGGTTATGCCTAGAGCCCCTCCCCAATAAAGGCTTTTAGGACCTCTTCTAGTTCTAACCCATAATCCCTAAGTGCATTTAAGTGCTTCTAGATGTTTGGGGGTTTAAGGGTATATATACAAATTTGTGTATTTTGATTTCAAAACATTAATTTAATTTTCATTGAGAAACATATGTATTACATTAAGAATAATTAAATACATAGTAGATATATATTAATGTTGTATAAAGACTGCTCGGAGGTGTGATTATTGTGAGATCGTAGTATGTCAAATTTGTTCATAATTACCATCAGATTTTATTCTCTTAGGGCGATGTAGATGTGACAAAATGCACTTTGATGGTTAGTTTTATTTGCTGGGAAATATTTGCCCAGTTAATTTATGGGGAAGGATAACAGTCTTGATACTCCCACCCCTATGGAAGGCTGGAAAAGCATAGCACACAAGGTATTTAAGATTGGCTTCATGTAATATGCAGAGCACTCTTCTTTACATTGCTGTATTAATCAAA